>VWZO01021348.1:0-12631 GCA_013396975.1 Bucco capensis
CCGAGGTTTTGCCAGACAGATTTCAGTGAAATAGTCCAATATTTCAGTGTAAATCCATTCTAATAAATCTNCAAGCCAGCAAGCCTATGTGTAAGTAGAATTGGAGGAGGGACCACAGCAAATCAAATGAAACAGATCTTAGTGCAAGTCAGGCAAATACGTATTTTATTTGAACTGGAGAAGGAAATCTTTCTAACTATTCTATAAACCTCTATCAGCAGAGGATAGTAATGGAGAAAGATGAGACAGTTAAACATAAGAGAGAGAGAGAGAGAGCAGTCTGCTCCCAGAAAATACATCAAAAACCAAACCTTACCAAAGTTACTAATAGAAGTACGCAGATTCTGGCAACTCTGCTCCACTTCAGCTAACCACTGCTACAGAAAGGTGTAGTCCTCCTGCTTCATGTTAGCCAAAGTACAAAGAATAGCAAAAGCAAACTGGGTATTTTGTGCCCCAAATATGCTTTGTTTGAAATGGACAAGTTAGAGGTAATTCACACACCTACAAATCACTAGTGGTACACCAGGAGATGCATGGATTGACACCAGCCTCCTCTGGTTTCAGTTACTGTTACTCAATTGTCCCAATCCCCTTTCATCTGAACATCTGATCACTCAATTCATACAGGATTTCCTGGAAGAAGAAAAAGGTGAGCAGAGAATGTCACACATCAGAAACTACCATGTTTATTGCACTGTCAACATTAAAGAAGGAGCTCATTCCTCCCAATAGCAGCTGACAAGCTGCACACAGCATAATGGCACTGTGTGCCTGCAAGCAGTATGTAACAAACCCAAATGACTCTCTGGACATGCAACACTACATGTGCGCCCCAGGCCCTAGCTGCAAGCTGAAAATGCAGAGCTGAGGAGCTCCAAGATCCCAAATCACACTGACAGCTGGGATGAAGATACAGATAAAGGAACATGGCCTCAGAAAATACACATTTATTATTGGCAACTAGTCTCCCCCACCTTTTTATGGGTGCATTTATAAATGCCTAGATCATTAGTAAACAGGATGAGGAAGGGCAGAAGTAGTCTGAAACAATCGATGATTTTAACACAGCTCTCCCAAACAGTGCTTGAGCTGATGACTAGGAACATGGTACAATCTCTGAGGGAAGCTATGAGTCACTTTGTACTGACACATCAGTCTTCTAGTATATTTCTGGAGAAAGCAGGTTGGTTTTTTTGCTTAAAAATAAAAAAAGCTGCCATTCCATAAAGCAGAATCAAGCAGGAAGATGACAACAGTAATTCAGCCTTCCACAGATGCGTAAGAGAAATAAGTATCACCCCACCAAGGGAGCAGATTGTGACAAAGAAAACAATGAAGTGAAAGCTCCTCCTGCTGTTAAAAGTTTTACATAGAATTGAATTTAAAGACAGAAGGTTATGCGTGAAGGAATCTTAAATTACTCAGTGTCTTTGTTTCTTATAATCTGCTGAGCATGAGCCCTGTACTTTACGGAAATTGAAGAGTTTAAAAGTGAAAAGTGAACTTGTAACTCTCCCTCAAAAGAATCAGTTGCTAGTCTACTCAGAAAAGAGATCATGAGTCACTGAGCTGTAAAGTATGGCATGTATTTTAAAAGGAATCTCATATTACCAACAGAAATATTTCCCTGAATATCTGTAGCAGTTCTCTACAAAAATCTGCAAACATGTCATTTCAAACTGAACATAATAGCAGAGCCTGTAGGCATCTGAAAGATTAAAACCATTTCAAAGGAACAGTTAAAACAACTCCAGTCAGTCTAGATAATGACATTTCCAAGCCAAATCTTTTGTAAGGAAAAAAGCATTTTTTAACAAAGCTTTTGTTAGATAATACTTACACCTACAGAAAAATCTTTGCTCCATCTCCATGACAACTAGGGAATGTTAATCAGTTAGCTCAGAGTCCTAGAGGGTTTACACCTGCCACAGCCTAGTAACACATCATCAATTACCATTACACTTACATAATTAAGAAAAAACTACCCCTGACAATTTGCTGTTATATAGGCTCCTTGTTTTATCTCAACTCAGCCAAAGATTACAGGAAAAAGAGTTCTGAAAAAAACCAGCAGATTTCTATTGTCTGCTTCTTCGGCTTCAATTCCAAGTTACACTGACCTGGTTGTCTTGGAAAGGAACTCAAATTACAGCAGCTAACAAGGTCTGTGTAAGTGAAGGATGGCATTTGTCAAAAGGAGTCATGTCACCGAGAACAAAAATAAGTATTCCTGTCAAAACTCTCATCTCCAGTAACACACGCACTAATGTGAAGATAATGCACCATCAGGGCTAAGGGCTCTGGATCTGACACACGTGTATACACAAGTTCGTCACTTCAAGGCTTGAGTGCTAATCATTACATTAAAATACTCAAAAAGAACAGTAAACTACTAGAAGTCTGATCATAGACCACAGGTTTGTAAACAACCATTCTTTAAATCAAAGATGGGGAAAAAACAAAGAGCAGAGAAAAACAGGACTCTGGATTTTTTTTACCATTATACACCCTTGCTCTCTCTTTTTTTCCATTAAAGGTTTCTCAGAATATTTCCTAACCTAGTCTCAACAGGATTTCCAAATTTAACTAAGCCATTCCATTAGAGACAAAACTGCAATAAAAAGATGGCTTTTTAAATAAATGGACTTTCCAAGTTCATGGAGATTGCTCTAGGTTCAAAGGAAGAAATCAGGGAGTATAAGGTTGTAGCTCTACTGCAATATCTACATACTCTTTGGTGAAGATTCCTCGTGGCCCAGAAGGTGTAACATTGCTGGCATCTAGTCCATGTGTCTCCACAATGTTGCGAGCTGCAGGACTGAAACGAACCCTAAAGAAATGGGGAGAAAAAGAAACTGCTGAAACAGTGAGAGTAACTTATTTCATTTAATGTGCATTAAGAGAAACTACCCAACATGTGCTCAACTTCAGAAGCAATAGCTGGGGAATACAACAGAGTTCTTTCCAAAGACTGCGATCCAAACACTGAAGTTAGACTATGCTTTAATGCAAGACTTACTCCTTCCAAGTACCCTCTCCTTAGATCATCCTCCCACTACAGGTATGGCAAGGCTTCGCGAACGAAGATCCAGGGAGGGCTCCACCCAAGCTCCTCATCAGCGCCTTTTACAAGCGCGCTGATAAAGAGAGGATAGCAGATAGCACTCTCGAGCCAGCGCAATGGATTTTTTTTTAGGTGAGACACATCATGTGNCAGGTAACATTTAGGCAATGACCTCAATTACTTGTCTTCCACTTGCATGAGAAAAGCCTAAATGCTGACAGCAAAAGTAAAGACAGCAAATGAGATAGAAAAGATAATGAGGTGTGAAGAAAAAAACCAACACCNCACAGCCCCCACAGAAAAACCCAAACCAACCCAAACTAGTTTCCTATCCTCTTCTTTACTATGCTGTAATTTTACAGCTTTTGTGTTATCACAATTCACTCCAAATAACGAGCAGTACCTTCAAATAAGGCACAAACCAGTGATTTAGAGATTACTGTTACCTGATTAGCACTTTGGGTTAATTTACTCCTTTAAGATATTTGCAATGCTTAGAGTACCCTAACAGATCAAAACGAAATATGTAAACCTACACTTCTGAGGGTTTTGCATTCCACTGTTACGAACACAAGAAATTTTTTTTCTAACATCAAAAATGCAAGAGCTTGGAAGGGTTTTGGAGTGTGCCATTTATTTTTTCCCTCCTAAAAATAAATAGAAAACAAGTTACAGGTAAGTTGAGCATCTGTTGCATAAGCATTAGTGTCCATTGCATATTAACAGAACTTCTTCCTAATCTAAGCTCAGACTCCTTCATACGTCAGAATAAAAGCAAATCCATAGATAGTGTTCTAATGAAACCATGTTTTCCAAATACTGATTGGGCTTACAAGGAAGGGGCAGGCAAGCTTTACTACCTCACACTCCCTCCAACTAACAGCTCAACAACAGGAAAACAGAGACAAAAGATTCTTCTTGGTGCAGCTCTACTGATCGAACTAAGAGTTCCATTTCATAACAAACACAGAAACTTACTGCAGTTTTCCAGGTTGATGTCCCAGTTTAGGAGGGGCTGAAACTAAAGGAGCTGCAGGAGTTGGGGTCAGGGCAGGTGCTGGTGGAGCACTAGCATCAGGTGGTATTTCAACTTGCTTCCAGTCCTGTCCTTCTTCAGCCAGCAGAGCAATTAGTGAGCCCAAGCGTACATTTTTGCTTCCTTCTTCCATCTAAATGGAAGTTAATGAGAACACCGAGTCACCAATTGCACTGTCTACACTAATAACATGGAACATTTCAGGCATCAAGAAAATAGATCCTATTTCATTCCTACTATTAATAAAATGACTCATGACAAATTAATTACAATAGCTATTATAAGGTGAGGAGCATTAACTGATTTAACTGATGCCCCCAAATCCCATCTATCTGAAGTTGGCATGCAAAAATCAAAGCAAGCAAGTTACAGCTTACTAAGAACCTCCAAGAACTTCTGCTATTGAAAACAAATGTGGATGCCTCATCTTGGTGAACAGAGCCTGAAAACTTTGCTGGATGCAGACAGGGAGCAGGCATACTTGGATGTTATCTGCCCTCTATCTACCAGTGTTACCTTTTAAAACACAAGCCTGTCAATTCAGAAGCTAAGGGAACAAAAAGAGATGAAACCCCCACAACAAGTGCACCATTGCTTCCTTTCAAAGAGTTATTTGCTTTCCACCAACTTCCATCTCAAACTTTGTCTGTTTTAACCTGACTGGTGCCAAGTAACAAGTCTGTCAAAAAAAAATGGTATGTAAATCACTGTTTCACAGACCAACTGATAGATAAGTATCATCTAACTCGACTGGATAAGGCCAAGCTATTCTAGGTGTTCCTTTCAAAGCAAAAATATGCCTGTATCACTGTCAAAATAACTCTCTGATGCTTTAGCAGATAAAAGGGATGGCAGTTGTGTTAACTTCACAACCTAATGAAGGGCTCCTCCTGCAGCCTCCAGAACAGTTGCAGAAGTACAACTCCTCAAGTTCCTAACATCTCCAGAGCATCAGGCCAACTGTAAAGACAGACCTGTAGGACTACAGGTAGTCAAATATAACTTAAGACCGTATTAGCGCAAATAGGGTGGATATCTTAACAAAGGAAATGGACATTCTATTTCCACCCTAAAGCCATTTTGCACACAAAGGCAGAATCCCTACCAGTATTTTAGCCAAGATGCCATCATCACTTGATTCCATGGTAATCACTGCTTTGTCTGTTTCAATTTCACACAATGCATCTCCAGCACTCACTGTTTCACCTGCAAAATACAAACAGAAGCATATTTAGCCTAAACTTCCCTTCAGGTCTATCTAACCATGAAAGATAGAGATTTATCTGTAGAATACAGCCATTTTATAGTCTTTTATATATTCTACAGCTGGTTGATCATTATTTAGCATATTCTATCTTTCATTTCTAAATAAAAACACTAAGATTCAGGGAGATAAACTGCTGCAACAGAACATGAACACATTCCCAATACCGATGTTTGCAGTAGGTTTTCCAAGACAAAGTACACACACAATTAAATTTATTTTCATTACATAGTAACTCTGCCATGAATGAAAGCATTCCATATTCACTGCTAGTCATAAATCAAAGTAAGCTATCTAAAAGTGTCATTTTTTTTAAAGACAGTGGTAACAAGCAACATCTTTAACCAAGAATCAGAGCTCTCTAGTTTGTGTCTAAACTACTAAAGAAATTCAGTATCTTTAAAATAACACACTCAGGAATTTTAATCTCTTTGGAAAACATGTCTGCAAGCTTCTTTCCTCAATCTCCTATATAGTGAAAAATGTCTTTTAAAAACATACTTTCTGAACTAAAACTATACCCAAGTGTTAGAAATTGCTTTTGCTACATTACCCACATCTATGATTAATTATTATGGTTAACCTATTGAACCTTGACCAGAATAAATCTATGGGCCCTGATGACATGCATCCTAGGGTCCTGAAGGAATTGGCTGAGGTTGTAGCGAGACCGCTCTCTATCATATTTGACAAGTCGTGGAGGTCAGGAGAAGTTCCGGGAGACTGGAGAAAGGCTAATATTACACCTATTTTTAAAAAGGGTAGGAAGGATGACCCGGGGAACTACAGGCCGGTGAGCCTCACCTCTGTGCCTGGGAAGATCATGGAGCGAATAGTCATGGATGTGATGCTCAGACACATGCAAAATAAAGAGGTGATACTGAGTAGTCAGCATGGATTCACCAAGGGCAAATCGTGCCTGACCAATTTGGTGGCCTTCTATGATGGAGTGATTGGAGCGGTGGATGAGGGGAAACCGACTGATGTAGTCTATTTGGATTTTTGTAAGGCCTTTGATATGGTCCCTCATGACATCCTCATCTCAAAACTGCAGAGGTATGGGTTTGATGGGTGGACCGTTCGGTGGATAAGGAATTGGCTGGAGGGACGCAACCAGAGAGTTGTGGTTAATGGCTCTATGTCTGGGTGGAGAGCGGTGACTAGTGGTGTCCCTCAGGGCTCGGTTTTGGGACCGGTGCTCTTTAATATTTTCATTAATGACCTGGANCTGATAGCAGTCTTTCAGTACCTAAAGGGAGATTATAAGACAGAGGGACAGAGAATCTTTAGGAGATCAGAGTGTGATAGGACCAGGGGGAATGGTTTTAAGTTGAAGGAGGGGAGGTTTAGACTGGAGATTGGGAGGTGGTTCTTTACCAGGAGAGTGATTAAGCACTGGAACAGGTTGCCCAGAGAGGTTGTGGCTGCCCCATCCCTGGCAGTGTTCAAGGCCAGGCTGGATGTGGCACTGGGCAACATGGTCTAGTGTTTTGGCATCCCTGCTTGTGGCGGGGGGGTTGGAACTGGATGATCTTTGAGGTCCCTTCCAACCTGGCCATTCTATGATTCTATGATTCTATGATTATGAAGCATACTCTTCCTCTGCTTTTGAAGAGTATCTGCTAACATTTGATAAAGATATTATGGGTCTGGATTCTTCCAATAGATCAATGTTTTAGCCTCCAAAGTGTGAGAACTTTTCTCACAGAGCACTAAAAAATAGGGACAATACACACAAGCCTAACACATGACTGCAGTTTTCATATGAAGTAAAACTTGACTATTTCCCCAGTATCAGAAATGCTACAAGAGTACTGAATTTCATTCCCATTATCACTCTCTGTTGTTCTTAAGCATCAGAATAAACCTACTGCAGGTTACCATCTGTATTTATGCAAGAGACTACCTGAATTAAAAGGGAAAACAAAGTGTTGTATGATCCCTGTGATCTCTGTAGTAGTAAACAAAGGAAACACTCAAAGCTTAGTCACTGACACAGTTTTATATATCATAAATGTTCCTCTTATAGAACTTGGCAAGGGAGAACACAAAGCAGCACCTGATATTTCTAATTTAATAACCTGATTGCTACACTGCACTCTGCAATAAATAGAGCATGAACAGTTTCTAACAGGAAGTCAAAATTCAGGCTCTATAACAGCCTTTTAGTTCCACTGGATCATTAATTCAAGAAGCCCATAAATCAGCTCATTAGTTAAGTACTTCACAGATGTTAAGAAATCAAGTTTCTGGGCAAATCTTGCAGCTGACAGAGTTAAGATAGACAAGCAGAAAAATGCTTAGCTCTCCGTTTTAATTATTCTCTTCTCCCAACCTGCAATTGGACCTTAAGTGTTCTGCTGAAGCTGAGTTTCCTTCTAGGAGAAGACATTCAATTGGCATTCAACAGCCTATGTGCTCTGTTCAGCTGCTGACAGACGGGGATCCAAATCACAAGACTGGACCACTGCATGTCCTCTTTGCAAATCATATCAAAGCTGACTGAACACAGGGACTGAGGTCCCTGTGGGTGATGTCTCAGTAGGCAGAAGTTACACTGCCTAAGGAAACTGCTAGCACTCTTGCCTATTCTGTTTCCTGCCCACAATAACAAGAGGATTTCAGTCTCCTGAGCTGTCAATCTATCATCTTTCATCAACATGAAATTCAGAGATATTAAATACAGGCTTGCAGAAACAGTCTTTATGAGAATTACTTCATTACCCACAGGAATCACTATAAAACTACATTAACAAAGAGAAGGAAATAGCAAAGCTGTCAATTAAATTCAGCATTTTTCCTTCTGAAGTACTGAAATCAGCTGTTCATCCTGGGAAAGCATAAGAAGTATTCTACTGACACCTGCTGGTTATGCAGGGGGACAAAATATTTCATAGGCAATCATCAGCTTGCTTCTGTCAATTGCCTTAAAATATTTATCTTCTTGGATAGGAGATAAAACATTGATATTCAGTAGTACCACTGCATTTAGATGGCAAACTAACTGGAAGTTTATGTAGTTATGAGCATCACTTGCAGACAGAAGCAGTATAAGCATTAAATCCCTTCATTTGGTTTCTTCAAAATTTATCTTCACTTTCTTTAGTGTTGTCTTAGGTTTATTTTCCAGACTACCAGAGGGGAAAAAATATCCATGGGAACTACTGATGGTCACAGATGTGCCAAATACAACAATATACTACCATCAGTTTTGCTCTTGTTTCTAAATAGAAAGTAAAGCAATAAAAATATATTTTTAAGTCTAACCATGAATTAAGATTTTATTTTAAATTTGATTTAAGTAGGTGTGGCGCTTTTCTGGCTTTCTGTGTTGGGGTGGTAGTGTTAAAACTAAGAAAAGCCACTGTGCTGCTGTTACATCCTAGGACCTTTTTATGAGGATAACTGATTCATTCCTGTTGTGGAGCTAACTGGAATCTACCTCTACTGCAATTTTCCAGCCAGCTTTAATTGTAGACTATAATTTAGGTATTAAAAAGTTAAGCCCTGAAGAGCAACTATAAAAATACCACATCTTTCACCTTAATTTGGAACACAGAAGAACGATGGAACAGACTCCCCAAAGAGTCTCAGACTTCCAAATTTACTGATCAGCATAACACTGGGAGTTGAAAACAACACACACTTGCATATCCTTGAATGCAACCTTTTGGAAGACAAGGCAAGGAAAAAATGTTTCAAGAGCCAACAGACTTGAAGCAGGTATTGTTCAAGAAGACAGTAACCATAACATCAAATATTTTGCTTCAAAATACTAAGGTACAACCAGAAATTAATTATCTTATTCTTCCAGAACAGATTTATGCAACTGAAGAACTATAACAAATGTGGCCATGGAAAATGTTATCTATCTTACCTTCCTTTTTTAACCATTTGACAATGTTTCCTTCTTCCATTGTAGGAGAAAGTGCAGGCATGAGAACTTTAATACCAGGTGTACCTGTAAAACAAGCACATGATTATACAGGCTAACTACTTTTTCAGTATAATTATTTTCTCAGTTAATTGCTTAACACAAAAGCTAAACAGAAGATTCACTATGATGCTCTTCTACAAGCATGCACTCCCAAGGGCACCAAGGAAAACAAGGCATTAAGTACAGAGCCTATATTTTACAGAGAACAAGGGCCAACTTGACTATGAAGTCATAAATAACACAAAGTATTAACCAAATTAAACTCTGTCTTAAGTAAAAATAGGATAAAGAAACTCCGGATGCGATGAAGATGACTTTAGGTATTTGCATATGCTTAGTTTTACCCCTGTTAGGGTCTCTGAGCAAAACCTTGTTTAAACTACTGTGCCATAGCCTCTCTTTTACTCCAGGACTAGTGAATGAGATGTGCAGAACATAGCTATGCAACTGCTGGAATCCTTTCCAACTCTTCCCCAAAGGCTAGATATGTATTAGATATGACTTCAGTCTTCACGCTGAACTACATTATTAAGAGCAGGTCAAGGCAAAGCATGTAATCCCATTCCCCATAAAGTTCAAACATTAAAAAAAAGGAATGGGAATTCAGAGTCTTGAATTCCTACTGAATTCCTACAGCGTAAGTCTTGTTGGTCTTACCAAAATCCACCACTAACTACATCCTCCTTTCTCAGGCTATGGAATTGTTTCCAGATGACAGATTAAAGCATGTCTTTGAAATTTAATAAAAACTTCCCTGACTGTAGTATTCCAGACACTGATGATACACCTTCCACTGATAAACTTTTCCAAACTTTATTTTTCCTTTAGCTAGGAAACTCAATCTACTTTGCAGACTGAAAATGTCCAATTTCAAGGGTTAGTGCTTGGTTCTCATGTCTCTGACAAAGCTTAGAAGATTCCTCAGTAGAGAGATCTTTCTCATGGTTAAGTATCTATAAGCAGAGACCGGGTATATTCTTAGCCTTTCCCTTCCTTTGACAAGACAAATGACGAGATCTGAGAAGTCCAATGCATTTAGGCAAAACAGCGGCACAATCTCTGTGGCCCTGCAACATCACAAGGAACTATCCTTCTGAAGTTTTAAGGATAGTGAGGAAGCCAAAGAAACATATCTTTTTAGGTATTATTTTGTAAGAGTACTTTTCCAACACCTTGACTGATTTCTGGGCCCATGTGAACCTCATGAGGTTCAAGAAGGCCAAGTGCAAGGTCCTGCAGGTGGGTTGGGGCAATCCTCAGTATCAACACAGGCTGGAGGATAAAGGGATGGAGAGCAGCACTGCTGAGAAGGACTTGGGGATACTGGTGGGGGAAAAGGTGGACATGAGCCAGCAATGTGTAGTCACAGCCCAGAAGTCAACTGTATCTTAGGCTGCATAAAAAGAACTGTGACCAGCAGGTCAGGGAGATGATTCTCCCTCTCTGGTCAGAGTTCACTTGCAGTGATGGGTCCAGCTCTGGAGCCTTCAGGACAAGAGAGACATGGACCTGCTGGAGCAGACAGAAGTAATGTAGTATGGTGCAGAGGTTGCATTAGACAAAAAGACAAGCATATTTTATGAAGAAAACCCCATTTCTTTCCTAATAAAATATGGAAATAAAAATTATTTGTTTCAAGAACAGGTATAGCCTTCTCTGTATCATACACAGCAGGTTTTGAGAGAAGATTTTCATATTGCAACACAGCAAAGACAATCAGTTCTGGAAAGAAGAGTAGTGCACTGAGATCTGAAACATAGTGATTAATAAGTCTCTAAATTACTACTGACTTTTACTGTAAAATGTATGTTGTTTTATTACACAAGGTTAACAACAGCTCATTCCTTTATAAAAGCACTTAAAACCCAAGGAGTTCAGGTGGTTTATGCTCAGTCTCACACCAGTACCCCACAACAATACACCTGATTACTCTTGCAATGTTTTCCAAGCTCTATCTAACAGATCAAGTACGGAAAGAAAAGATAATGTTTCACTTGAGTATCCAAAACTCTCCCATATCTTTTACATTCAGAGGAAAGGTAAATAAAAGATCTGCCTGGCAATTCCATAGAAACAAACTCCTGAGAAGAGGAAAAAGTATCTTGAAAGGCTGCTGCTGCCACAACCTCATAGGCTGACTTCTAGGTAGCAATGTGTGTGAGGTATGCAATTAATAAACTTAAATTAAATGTCTTCGTTAAAAAAAATTACATTAAAAAATTACATGCAATACAACTTCCATGCCCTTCTCCAGCTTTTTTAAACATTACTTTCAGAATAATAAGATAACAGAAAAGTGGTGGAATATCCAAATATTGCATAAAAAGCCCCAAAACTTTCTCTTTAAGTACTTAATTATACTTACACCTAGAAAATGCATAACTATTTCCATTTACAAGCATTTTTTTCCCATATCCACAAAAGAATATTTACATATTTGAAGCTCTAATCTCTCACCACTGTGCCTTCCTCCCTAGACTCAAATTCCTTCACTTTTTTCCTCAGTTATTACATTTTCAAGACCTTCATTAATTGTCCCTCTTTCGAATTTTCTCCCATTAGGCCACAGCCTTCCTGATCTACTTCCAGTACCTCTAGAAACCAAACCAAACAGCGTCCTGCCAAAATACCACAGCTCCACAGCCGCTCACCCACCTCCCCACGGGGCACTACCTGCAAGGAGCCCAAGGCAGGGCCCTGCTCGGCCTCACCACCCTGTGCACCCACCGGCTGGTGCCAGGCTCTCATACCTCACACCGCCTTTATTTCTCCCTGTCCTGGTGCGGGCTGGAGCAGAATTAATTCTGCTAAGATGGTATTGCTTCTAGCCAGGGTTCCTTTAAAAGTGACTGTATTCTTCTGAAAGCTGGCAGTATGTTTTGAGAACACATTATCATCTTCTAATAGCTTAAGCCTGAATGTTTGGGTTACAGCTTGAGAATTGGAATGTCAACTTTTGTGTGGCTTTGCTGAGAAGTCAGGGGGTGTGCAGGGTGAGAGCGTACACCTATAGGAAGGAGACAGGCAAGGCAGGTGACCCCAAACTGACCAACTGAGTATTCCATTTCATACACGGCATGCTCGGTATAAATCTAGGGGGGCCATCCCCCTTCTCTCTCTCTTCTTCGCCTCTCTGGCAGCCCTGCTTGGCACCCCAGCTTTGCTGCTTCCGCGCTTCTGAGTCCAGGCCTCCAGGGTCCAGCTTCCTACCTTTCTTCTCTCCCCGCCCCGGGGGAGTTCGGCTGCGGTAATATAGCAACCGGGAGGGAAGGTGGGAGGTTTGGACCTTCGTGCTGGCTCTGTATCTTTGCTTGTATATATTTGCCT
>VWZO01021353.1:1096-13645 GCA_013396975.1 Bucco capensis
TGTGGTCAAGAGGGCCAATGGCATCTTGGGATGCGATAAGAGGAGCCACCAGCAGATCGAGAGAGGTTATTCTTCCCGTCTACTCTGCCGTGGTGTGGCCCCACCACCAGCTCAAGAATACTGTGTCCGGTTCTGGGCCCCTCAGCTCAAGAAGGATAGGGAGCTGCTGGAGAGAGTCCAGTGCAGGGCCACCAAGATTATTAAAGGAGTGGAGCATCTGCCCTAAGAGGACAGGCTGTGAGAGCTGGGTCTCTTTAGCCTGGGGAAGAGGAGAGTGAGAGGGGACCTCATTAATATTTACAAATATGTTAAGGGTGAATGTCAGGCGGAGAGAGCCAGGCTCTTCTCAATGTTAGGGCAAGAGGGAATGGGAGCAAGCTGGATCACAGGAGGTTTAGTATTAACATGAGGAAAAACTTCTTTACGGTGAGGGTGGCAAAACACTGGAACAGGCTGCCCAGGAAGGCTGTTGAGTCTCCTTCTCTGGAGACATTCAAGACCCGCCTGAATGCATTCCTGTGTGACCTCATCTAGGTAATCCTGCTCTGTCAGGGGTTTGGACTAGACGATCTTTCTAGGTCCCTTCCAACCTCTAACATATTGTGATACAAATTAGATCCCCAAACATAAGTAATGGTTTTGCATATTTTTGAAATAGTGAATTATTGAAAATAATTCTATAGATAATGCTTTTGTTTCCATTTCCTCTGAATCAAATAATGCAAATATGTATCTGATTTTGAGCAAATTTTAAAATTTTCCCCCTACATATTTAAAATAAAAAAATGTACAAATCTTCAACATGTTTAACTCTAAGTAGTGTTTAATTAGCAACGCAGCAGCATATACAATGGTAACATATTAAAAATTCTGAAGGGTAAAAAAAGTGCAACAAACACTTCAGCATTGGTTTCACCAGGATTTGTAAACTGGGAAGAAACAATTGGAAAGTCTTAGTATGCTGTCATGTTGGGTTGTGGAAATTACAGGTGGTGGGCTGGATGTAGCCTGTAACCTCATTTCACATGCCCATGCACATATAATTTTGAAGGAAGGAATAGGCAGGATATGGAAAGTGTAACTCTGGACTTCTGCCATGGGGCATGCAAATGATTAGTCCACCTGCAGCAGGAGAAAAAGATTTGTTTGGCCTCCAGCAAAGGAAGCATTTCACTATCCCTGCTTAAATCAGTCTGCATTTCAAGGAGATGAAAGATGCTCAGGTATATAGGGGCTGTCCTCTTTAACCACTGCACACGTAAATGGATATATCTACCTTTATATGCATTTTCCTAGCACATGCATGAAGACAGACACACAGCTGTAGAGAGATAGGCAAAGACAAAGCTGTAATTTCTCACCTGGGAACTTCTTGCCTTTCCCACACAGAAATGTTAGGAGCAAAGATGCTTTAAAGCTCTCTAAGGCTTTTCACAGAAAAAAAATGCTCTGAAATCTGGAGTGCTGAATGCAAGTGCACATCTTTGGCTTGCAACTGTGGCTACTTAGACACAAATGAGGCTTGCTCAGGCAGCTCCACAAGCCAGAAAGGCTTACAACTTTTTAAGGTTGCCAGATGAATTACCCTGCCTATGTCTGAATAAAATTGTCCATCTTTCTAGAAGACCTGGTGGAAAACTTAACTTTAAATTTGCTAATAATTCCTAGCAGGTTTGATGTCACTCACCTCCAGTTGGAATTAAATTTGGAAATTACCTATGAAATTTTTTCAATAAAGTATTTCAAAAATATCAAACTGATCTTGCTAAACACAATATTTACCAGTGAAAGTCATATGTCTAAATAAACAAGCCAAGTGTATTTGGAAAAAGTGGAAAAGATTTACACTCTTAAAACCTTTTTTTTATCTTTGAAATACATCAAAGCGAAAAACAATTTACGTGAATCAAATCAGATATGTATCTTTTAGACCATCTTGTACAGAAAATTAACCAGAAACTATAAACTTCCTTTTGCTTGTGTCCTGAGACTATCACAGCTGCAGTAAAGCTACCACTCCTTTTGGGAATGTATCCCTTTAATCTTACAACTTTGACCAGCACAAAGACAGGTAACTTTTAAAAACAAATTTAATGAAATTTTTCAAGTTTTGCAATAGCAACATCTTCCAAATTGACAATAATTCTAATGCAAAACCATCAACAGATTATTTTGGGTCTTGTTTCACAAAGAAAGTTTAAATTATTACATCAAAGCATCAATAATCTATTGCTAGGCAGATACTAGTTGTTTTTAACAGTGGATAGTTAAACCAGCTTCTACTAGTATATCTTGTACTTGTCACTTATTACATTACTTGGTTTTTCTTCTGTTACAACTACACCTGCACAGATTTATGTCTCCATTGGTCCAAAAAAAAAAATAATAAAAAAAGTTTGTCACAGTTGTGTATTCTGAAAGAAGTTACTGCTATGGCTTGCTTTATCCTGAAGACACAAATCAGTATAAATCAGTGCTTTAAAAAGAATAACACAAAACAAACAATTAAATGGCTTTATTCAGTGGAGAATTCATGAAACTCACTACCATAGGGTGTTAAAGACAGAGATATCTTTTCAAGGAAGACTTGCCTTTCATCCTTACTCAGGACAGAAGACCATAGTAAATATGACTACACCTCAGGCTTTCAGCCAGAGTCCAGATCTTTCTTTCCATGTTGTGGTACCTCATGTGCAGGCAAATTATGTGAGACAAAGTGGTGATAACTAGTATCAAAAAAATCCATAAATTGTCAGACAAGCAATGCTGGGATGAAAGGAACATTATCTTTTACAGCAGGACAGGACTCTGAAATTTTATGTCCCTCTACAAGAAGTAACCAGAAACCATGTAACTGTTACTGCACTTCTCTAATGTCTATGTCAATTTACTGTAAGCCTGGTGTGATAATTCCAAAAATGTATTTTATCTGTGGGCAGGTTTTAAGACCACATTGTTCTAAACCCCCGAAAATCAGGATCCTTGAGAGAAACTGTGATAAAACCCAAACCCTGACTGTATTAGTAGGAGCTGCTATCATGCAGACAATCTAATATGGATTTCAAATGTTCGTTCTGTGTCCTAAAGCCATTATGCACTGCTAAAGGACTGTAAATCATAAAATGTCTCAGAAGGCTTTAAATTGAAATACATATATACCAAACATGTATAGCTCTAAACCACAAAATTTAATACTAGAAAGTAAATTTTCTCTGTCTTTACCCTGTCCTTTGCTTTAAAATATAAAATTCACTTAGAAAAGAAATGTGGCTTTTTAAACATATCTGCCATACTGGAGCAGTAGAGCAAGTCCTCTACACAATGCGAACAAGAGATGGTGTCTATTAGAGATGATATGGTCCAGCAACACAAATAGATGCAGGAGGAAGATGCAAGACCTAGTCTCACAACTAGCTCATAGAGTAGTGTAGCATGGTAACAAAATAATTTTCCGCTTTAAGTTCATTTTTCTCCTTTCACTCCACTGTGAACTCCTTGGGGCTTAGCTGTGCAGGAAAAGACCTACCGGCTCCCTGGAAATGATAGAGTAAAAATAAGAAAGCTCTACTCTCACCTGCATCAGCCATTTTCATACTGCTTTCTCACTGTGCATTTTCCCCCTCTTACTCTGTAGGCTTTCTTGTGAGCAGTATAGCAAAGTGATGGTGGTGGGGACATGAAGTGTATCTACATCTGGCTTGGAGGTAGAAACTTCTAACAGAAAAAACACTGTGATTTCTAGAGGTTCAGGTTTAATATTAAAAGGTTTCAACTGTGGGGATTTGTTCCTTCTTCAGAAAAAGCCCTCCACCAAGTACTCAAATCCTATGATCTTTGCAAAGGACAGAAGAGGAAAGGATTTCATCCCAGAAAAGCTGCCTTGATGGACTGCAACCACATCACGATAAACACATGAAAAATTGGAGTGGACACAAAGAAAATCAGATTGATTTATCTCAGTTTTTAGCCCACAGTAGGGTTTTCTTACATGAGACAAATAATGATTAAAAAAAATAAAAGCTGAAATGAAATATAGAAAGAAAACCAACCAGAAACTCTGCAACCTGGGTATGTTTCTTAAGTTCAAGAATCACACTCCCGCAGCTTAATGGTCCTGGCAGGATAAGTTAATAAATGAGCAGTTTTATACCAAACATCCCTTAACTGAGTGTCAGCAACTCCAAACTTGTTTGCCCAGCAGAAATTAATTTGATACTTCTAGCTCATTTCATGCTGGTCAATAATTAATTTTAGGAAACATCCTCCCCTTTCTCCTTGTCAGACGATATTGACAGTGATTCCTTAGGAAAAGCATGGGACTGTTCAAGTTCTCAGGCTGTCTTCCTTCTTGGCACAGAAGTAGCAGAAGCAGCAATTGCCCAGAAGTTGTGACAGCCTCACTTAACGCTTCTCACACTGAAATACACAAGTAGCACCTGAGAAGAGAAAATGACCTCCAGTAGAAGCAAAACCCTCTGTCTCCAAGGGGACCCTGCTGATCTCCACCACAAGCTGATTTGGCCCATCCTACCCAGCATGAAGAGAGAAATCAAAACACATACCCCTTGGATGGCTGGAGCTCAAGTCACCATTTGCCTGTCTGGAGCAGGGTAATTTGTCAGACACCAGCTGCTGTGAGCTCTGTCCTGTTGAGCACACTTGTTACTGTGTTACAGCCTGCCTAAAGAATGTGGGCTGCTGTGGAAGGGAAAAAGATTGCGACCTTATTTGCACAAATAATCTGAGGACTTCTTTATGTGAAAGTCTCTACCCTGTGCAGTGTGTCTTCAAAGTAAACTCAGTAAGCCAGTGTTAGGAGACGAAAGTGGAGCAGTAAGTAAGAAAAGGAGAGAGAGAAGGAGAAGAAGAGGAAAAAAAGCGATCTAGCAATGCTGGGGACGTGCTTTTATGATCACACAATGAGATTTAAGATCAGATGGAAGTGGTCGCCTTGTTCACTTGCTCCCTTGTCACATCTCCTCTCTCTGAGAGAGTTACTCAGGAGAATTTCAAGGGTAGGTTTCTAGAGCGATACCATGTCTAATTATGTACAAGATGGAATGAAAAGGTGTAGGCCTGTCTTTCCAGCTCAGAAAAAAATGCAGTGTCCTGTGAATAAGAAATGAACAGACTGACCTTTTCAGAGCTGCTGAAAGAGAAAACCAGATGTATTCCTCAAGAGTCACTATGACTGAAGGGTGATAAAGGCTTGTATTGTGCACTTGAATAAAAGGAAAGCTAACCAGAAAACAGCAGCTGATAATAGTCAGGCCAGGCTGTGCTATTGTCCAAGGCACAAATGTTCGGCATTGGCCTAGACCACACTGCTGGTATATACAGTACAGAACTGGGGGAGAAAAAAAAGAGGGAGAGTTGGGGGTGGGGAAGGCAACTTCTTTATTCTTGTTACCTACAGGAGTCTGTGTGAAACTGTTAGCAGTTATGAGGCCACGGAGGAAGAAAATGATCTGAGGTCTTTTCCACACAAACATATACACACTCCACTTCTGACATTATGTTGTTGTAAGATCTGAATCTGCCAAAGGAATAGATAAAACTCAGCTTGTCTTCAAGGGTTCAGAAGTAAGGGGGTGGATAAAGAAGAAACATCATGCTGGTAAGGAGGCCGGCTGGAGCTTTCTGCACTGCAAAACAGGGACCTCTAAAGCTCAGGACAACTAGTGATAAAATGACTTTAATTTACTCAAGGACAAGGGCCTATGTGGGGAACACTTTGAAGGCATGACCAGCTCCCATACCAGAAAAGTCTCTGACACTATAAAACCTAGACAAAAGTCAGGGTCAGGGGACAAAGAAGGTGCAGGAAAGGAATAGTTTGTGGTGGAAAAAAACCCCACAAACGAACCAAACAAACAGAAAGTAACCCCCAGCCTTTGGCATATTCCAGTCTTGGGGAGCAAACTGGCTTCTTCCTGGGCAGAAGCTACTTGCTTCAGGCCCTGCTGTTGTGACCTCTCTGGATTCTTCAGTATCACAGACCTCCAATGGGTCTGTTGGCCACTTTCGAATGTCATGTCACTGTTTGAGAACCAAGGCGGGGTCTGAGTGAGCAGATCTTGTCCATTGGAAATTGTTATTTTTAGAGTAGGCATGATAAGCTTCTGCCAGGCACCATCCACAGCCAACCATGTCCATGTAGAAGTGTAAATCAACCTCAGAGCTCACTGGGAGACCCTGCCTTTTCTTATTTAAATATGTTATCTGAAATAACTCTTTGGAATTGTTTGTGAATGTGGTGGAAGAAAGCTTCCGTGCTCCTTGCTGCCCTTCCAGAAACAACAGACAAGCAAAGACACTATGGGGCACTCCNTTCAAGGAGATTTATTGCTGGCAACAGGCTCTGAAGGCTTGCCTGGTGCTTGTCTGCAGAAGATGAGACAGGGTGTTCCCACCACAAAGTGCCGCAGTTTGTCTGTCAGAAGATGTGGAGATTTTTCCTGGCTACTGGCAGTGTGACCTTGGAAACATCCCTTCACCTCTCCCTGGCTGCTCTAATTGTCTCAGGACCACACACTTCTAAGGATGTCCTCTAGAGCTGGAGCTGTCTGTCACTGCATATAGCTCTTAGTACAGTAAAACACATCACTTCAATAGGGGATGGAGCAGCTGTTTCTATGAGGAAACAATTATATCGTTGCTACCAGATACAAGTCCTCCACGGATGGGTGAAGCAAAGAAACATGGGCTTAAAGGAGACGCACCAGAAAGAGGGCACAGGTATCTGTCAGCTGTGAAGTCAGACAGGAGCGTGTCTATTTCCTTCCATTTTGCCTTCCTGATGTATTTTCAGCCCAAACCCGAGAAAATTACTCCAGGGATCAGGCTATTTTGAGGCTCCTGGACTGTGAATTTCCTACTTTTATTACCCTGGAGGCATCTAATTAGTAGCAATAGTTTCTGATCTCTGCAAGGAACTGAGAAGCTGCCAACTCATTTCATGCTGTACCCACAAGACCTATACAAGGTCCCTGGCCAGTTAGCTTTATTTTTCCCGTGTCAAGAAAAGTAGGAGAGAATTAGGGGATGGAGTAGATGGACAGGAGGAGAGAAAAAATGATTCTCAGTGAAATAATATATTCCTACTATACATTCAGAAGATTAAACAGCACATACACACACAGACACACGTACTCATGAGGCTGAGGAAGCAGGCTGAATAACTTTCAAAAGGCTTGCTGAATCTTGCTGAATCTTGCTCTGTAAGTGATACTGCATGGCTATTTCTAAGAAACACACATTAAAATCAGCAGCACAGTCATTTAGAATTTCATAGGTTCTTCTTCAGAAGATGGAATACAAAAGACACCACCGTTATTCACATAATACAAGCAAGACTGGGGAAACCACAGAATGCCATTAAGTAAGACTGAGAAGAAAATCTTTCTGGAGAAGGCTAGACCCAAATCATATCTTATTTATTCATTTATCTGTGTATATATGTGTAAGTATATGTGCATGTATATAAAGATATATTTGTGCAGCTATGTATTCTACACCATTCAGGGAAGAGCTTGGGAGAGGATCTGAAATGTGTACTGTAGTGCACAAATGAGGGGGAAAAACATACATTCAAAATACATCACACATCATCCAAGCATCTACAAAAACATGCTCAAACTTCTTTCACCGTGAGCTTTAGGTGTCCATCAGCAGAGAGTAAACAGGAAAATGAAAACCAGGAGCTCCTTCTGTTGAGGTTTTATGATAATGTCCTCCAACCTTTCCCTGTTTTTGTTTCTAATGTGCTAAACTAACTGTATGGCTGGAGTGGCAAAGAATGAAAAGCTCACACATGTAAGGCGTTGTGTCCTCTGACATACTATTACACAGAAGGCTCACAGTTCCCCCCCCTCCCTCCCCTTCCTAGTGTTGATGAATTACATGAGATGAATATCACTGATCTGGGGTTTTTAAACCATAAGCTTAGGCAGCAACAACAACTGCAAAGCAAACATTGTTGTCTGAACCTCTATTGTTTATATTTCGGGAGCACATTGAGTGATTAGTTTGGGTAACATCACATTACCTTCTACAGGCTGGAAATGTCTTTTAAAACAGAGGCAACACTGAAACCATGTGATAGAATACTGCAGACAGAGCCAAGTGGAATACATCAAAGAGTGCCTTGATGCAGATGTTTCATGCAGAAGAAAATTAGGTCACAGACCACTTCAATTTCAGCTTCTGCCAGGCTTGTTTGAGAGCTTCCAGTGAATTCCTAATGAATAGCTTCTAGGGCACTTTTCTCTCATTCAGTCACAAACTGCCACAGCCAGATGAGCTTTCCATGTGGAATTTTTTCTCATTATTTAAAATACTGTTACTAGTGTTCACAGATAACATAATCTTCCTTACAACAATAGCAACAACTCCCTCTCCTTCATCACTCCTGAATAAAATAAGAAGGAAAAGGTAAGAAGAATAACCAGTTGATTCACAATGTATGATATGGATGGGGGTGGGGTTTGCAAAAAACAACAACTTCAAACCCTCAAAAACTAAACAGAGAACCCAGTCTTTTGCCAATTGTATATGATAAAAAAATACTTGCTAATGGTTCTTCTCAAAAGCAGGTGTTTTGAATCTCCAGTGCTCAGACATGTAGAGGCAAAGCAATCTGCAGAAACCCAAGTGTTTTGTTGATGTTTTGCCTTTTACTAAAAAAAAAAAAAATAGAAGGAAGATTTTCTATAAGAGGACTTCATGAAAGAAACAACTTTGTCTCAGTGATAAAGATGTCACATCTTGTCCTTGTTCTTTACTAACCACAAGAAGAATTATTTTCTCTCTCTTTTTTTTTTTTTAATAATGGGAAAGACTAAGGTACTTTAAAGATGTTTTACAGCCTGTGCACATATCATCTGGCACTACCTTCTACAGCTGTTGGCCCACTGCATTTCCAACAAGAGAGCAGAATCTGCATCAGACCTGGCATAGTGAAATTACACAAAGCCTTCTGAACTTCTGTTGAGCCACAGGGCCCACCCATCTCTCTCCTGAAGTCATTTGCTTTCGTGAGTTGCTTAGGGGCCTTCTTTTGAACCTCACAACTGAAAAGAAAATAGGAAGTGTGTTCACTAAGCAGTTTGGACCAGACTCTTCTTTAAAGATGAATATAACCTGAGTAGAGCAGCTTGCAATTCCATACATGGTATATATCAGTGACTGGAAGGTTATGACACTTAGAAATACAAACAAAGGCACCTTCCTCATCAGGAATAAGTCTCCAGCACTTGCAGTGTGGATGTTTTTAGTGTGGTCTACCTTCACTCTGGAGTGTAAAAGCAGTTCAGCAAGCTCTGAGCCAGAGACCAAGATTCCAGTTCAGGACCCAGCCTAGACAAAGGTGGCCTTTTCCATCTTACATACATCATTTAATCCACGTTATGCCTGATTTTTTTTCTCCCTTCCTATGGCTAGCAAGGGAGCAAATCTGAAGGTGAACTGAAATCTGTAACGACTGGCATTATCTAAGGAGCCAAGCAGATGCTTCAACATGACATATTGATAGGGCAAAGACATAAATCTGATTGTTGATGAGAAAAACCTCACTGTCTCACCATCAGATGTGCAGGGAGGACAATCTTCATATAGTAGCAAGGGCCTCTCTGACACAGAAACAGGATCATCTATGAATAATTTTACCTTGCAATCTTAAGTGTCCTGTGCTCCACCTGCATGTTGCAGAGGATCAGATTGACACCAATGACTCAGACTGTCATCGGAGAGGATCCGGAAACTTACATCAGCCCCAACATGTCCAGCTGTTGTTCACTGAGTCACAGACTCATGACAGAACAGTGTGAACTTCCTTCTGTTCCCAGGGCCTTAGGTGGAATGAAAGCGTAATATAAGTTTGCAGTGGAACAGACAGCATCTCTGTTTCCCTGTGCAGAACTCAAGAGTCCTACAGAAATTCACAGATGTTCTCTTGTCCACTCCAAGTAGAACAACTGAGACCCCAACCTATCAAAGCCAGCATTTCAGAGGAGGTTTGATGTTTAGGATGTTTTGAAATTCACAGCATCATATTAAAGCACAGGGTCTTGATTTTTCAGATGTCTTTCTGACCATCTATGGATGGAATTTTCTGTTTTCTACCAAGTACAGCCATGAGCACTCAGAAAGGAAGAGCCACAAACCCAAGTTCCTTTCTAAACCCACATTGCTTGAGACTACCACACAACGTCAGGGTCAAGAATAGAGTCCTCAGTTGAGGGCCATGACTCATGGCAGGAACAGGTCATCCCTACTCATGTGCCTATCCACCAGGCTGGACATAGAATGACAAATTTTTGTCCCAACAGTCACATCAAGAACCACTCCAGATACCTCTTCATGAACCACTTACCTAGGTGATAGCTAATCCTACTTCTCCATAGAAACCAGTTGTCCACAAAATGTCCCACCTGACTGTTCTCCTGCTCTACTGGCTCTATAGCAGATCTGTGTTTCTCTTCAGAAGCCTTAATCTTTTCTGGTCCTGATGCCAAGGAATTTTTTGGAGTCTTTCCTACAATCAAACTACCCAAGGAATTTTCAGATAGAGCAAATACGAGTAAGCACATTTTTCCATAACTTCATAATTTGAATTCATAGTCTCTCCTACAACTTAATGTTCTCTATATATTTAGAGTGTTTGTGTGTTTGTCCATGAGGTCTTTCTCCCATATTCTCAATTCTTAGGACCCACTGCAATGACACAGTGACTCATCTAAATACACATAAATGCATTTTTATTTCACCTTAAGATCTCAACCCTGATATCTCAGTAGTCTGTCCAATTTCATGAACTTCTCCAAAGTCTAACAGATCTCATATGCTTTTGTAATCTCTAACTTGGATTTAAAAACCTCTCATTCAAACACCACCACAAAAACCTTACATAAGGAAAATTTTGTAAAATACATTTGGATTCAATTAATTGTGCATGTAATTGAGATATTTTTATTCATTCATCAGTGGCTGCTAATGCATATAGGACGTTGAGATGGAAAACTGCTCGCAAAATTAAAGCATATCAAAACAATGCACTTTCAGGAATTTATTTTTTTCAAAGTAAACAATAAAAGCTGTCTTATCTACTGCCTGTTTCACACAGGGAACCACAGCAGATGATTCTACTGACTGTAAAAGCAACGAAGCTCTCTCTTTTCTGACCATTAACTAACTGTAGAGATGAAAGCCTTCTTTCACAGCAGTGATTATGATCACTTCCAATCAGTATCCTTCCTGTAGTTCCAGATGTGATTACTCTCCTTATGCATTCAGTCTTATCAGCTGCTGCAAAATAAGGCTCTGTTGTGGACACTCTTTGATCTAGATTTGGTTGGTAGCCATCACAAGTATATTTTTGATCTAGAACTGGGTGGTGACGATTAGATTTATATTTTTGATCTATATATGGATAGTGGCCATTGCATTTATATTTTACACTGACAACTGGACAGCATTATACAGGTATAAAAATGCCTGCTCTTTCCTAAGTAGTTACTTTTCCCCTTCTGGAGGATGTCAGTTTCTTGGCTGTACACAACCTCCATTGCTATGGATTCTCCTGGCCACTAGCTACGATCCAGGTAATGTCTCTACCATTTCCCACAGAAGCAAATGGCCAGACCATCTCTCACTGCAGGCTTGTATGGAGTAAAAGTGTGGGGAAAGGCTTTCTTCCATGTAGTGTTATCCACTCAGAAAGATAACTAGATCACAAGTGTTACTGTCAAAGCTGTTGTCCACAGGTATCACTGAATATCAGAGTACTCAGCCCTCCATCACTCTGGGTGAAGCCAAAGGGATTTGGCATTTTTGAAATATCCAATGTCTAAATTTTATTTTGATCACCTAATTTCCAGATAATCCCCCTTCTACTATGGATACTTACCCCTGCAGTCTAATTCTTAATACTGGAGCTCAGACGATTAAAAAAGTGCCTACCATCCAAGTACTTCTAGGCAATGTTAAAACAGTTTGCACAAAGAAGGGGATAATCTCAAAGATGGGAGACACCTCACCCATCCTGCCACCAGCATAAATAGCAAAAGTTATGCTGAATGAACTAATTCTTCTGCACAACCCATTGAATTAGAAGTGGTTTTAAATAGCCTCTTGACTGAGAATTGATGTCTTATTAATCTAAAATATATCATAGTGAGAGCCCTAGTAATGCCAAATAGAACAACTTTCCACATTGCAGAAACTGCAGCAGAGATTTCACATTAAAGGCCTTTACATTTAAGACTATAACAACTTCTTCTTTAAGACTCTGAAAGGCTGGTGAATATGAAAATTCAGCAGGTTTACAAAGGTATGGGCATGCTCTGTGGGACTGGAATATACTGTCCCAATGGAATTTCACAAGAGCTGTGCGGCTAAATGCCTTCTGAATCAATGTCAAAGAGGATGATGTCTCGGTGATCTTGTTCCATAGCTGACTGGAGCTGGCTTGTGGTGTGAGATGTGGCTTTTTTATCCTGTTTTCCAGGAGTGAACTGAACAGAGGTGTCCTGGTTTGACCCAAGGAACTAA
>VWZO01021354.1:0-18741 GCA_013396975.1 Bucco capensis
CCTGGTGCTGCTGCTCCTTCACTTGACCTGGTAACACTTCATCAGCTCCAGCAGCAGCCTTTCCTCCTCAGCTTCCTTCTGCAGGCTGCTATCCATCAGCTGGGCTTCCCTCCCCACTTCCCAGTGGGCTGGGCTGCCATGGTGGCCAGCATTCCAACCATCCCTGGCAGTGCTCCACAGCTTCCCAAACAAATCCCTGCTGCTCTCCTTCTCCACCTTGCTCAGCAGATCTATGTTTAAGCCGAAGCGCTGGGTGCCCGACAGGCTCTGGAGGATCTGCAGGACAGCAGCTCTGTCTTCAAGGCTCACATGCTCTGCCAGCACCCTCAGGAATTCCCCCAGGAGGCCGAAGCCCAAGTCAGCCTGGAAGATCCTGGCCAAGGCCTCCCCTCCAAGGCCTAGCAAGAACTGGTACTTGGCTTTGCGGCTTCCCAGGCCTCGGCGCCAAGCTCTGCAGAATTCAGCAGAGTTCCTGGGCAGCTGAGCCAGCTCCTGAGGGGAAAAACAGTTACCCAGGGCCTTCTGGTCTAGTCCCACCTGAAGAGTTTTATCCATCCCACCCCCATCCAACCTCTGGATGGCTGAGATATGTTTAGCACAGGCTGTGATGGCAGAAAGGCTGCACAAAGCTTGTGAGGTAGGGAAAGGACCAGAGAGCTTCAGAAAAAAACCCAAACAAACCCCAAATACCCAAACAAGCCCCAAATACCCAAACAAGCCCCAAATACCCAAACAAACCCCCAAACTCAGCAGCATGGGTGAGACCTGAAACCTGCTATGGCTCAACACAGACCAGCAGTGGAGAACCTCAAACCCAAGCAGAAGCAGACATGCTGCCCAGTATGGAACAATCACTGCCTGGGAAGAGATCTCCTGGGGCAATTCACTGGGAATCTCTGCTCCATCTCCAGCACTGGCAGGGAAAGAAGGATCTAGCAGAAAGATGAGGAGAGGCCTCTTAGCAGGAGCTGTTGGGACAGGACAAGGGGTGATGGTTTGAAACTGAAAGAGAAGAGATTAAGACTAGAGAGAAGAAATGTTTTACCCTGAGGGTGGTGAGAGCCTGTGCCAGGTTGCCCAGAGAGGTGGGAGATGTCCCATGCCTGGAACCATTCCAGCTCAGGTTGCTTGGGGCTCTGAGCAACCTGCTTTGGTTGCAGATGTCCCTGCAGGGGGTTGGGCTAGATGACCTGGAAAGGTCCCTTCCATCCCAAACTATGCTGTGATTCTCTGATAAATAAAGGAGTGAGGAGATAGAAGAGATGAGACAGGAAGCCCAGAACACAGGCAGATGGCCTGAACAGTCTCCTGAGATGCTGCATCCCCATGGGTCCATGGCAGAGACCTCACACTGAGAGAGGCAGATCCAAGCTCAGTGCAGCTTCTCCAGCCAAGAGGTCCTGCTGTAGCCAGGGTGTAACTGAACTGTGGAACTCCTCCCCACTGCCTGCACTGACACAGGCTGAAGGAGTGAGATGTTTGGGCTTTTACACAGACACTGAGCAGAAGGCAGAGCAACATCAGGCTGTGTCTGAACACAGAATGGAGAGGTTCTGGAGAACAGAGCCCAAGTGCTCATGGGGTTAGGAAGAGAATTTGCTTTGGGGAGAGCATTGCTCAGCCCAAGAAAACACAAAGCTGCCTAGAAGAGTTGCAGAAAGATCTCACAGTAAACAGGCAAATGAAATTCAGTGCCAAAAAAACCCTGAGGAACATCTCTGGGAACATCCCTGGCTACATAGCCAGTGCCCAGGACTCTCTAGTGTGGGCAGAGTCCACTGGAGGAGGCAGGACAGATGTCACTCAAATCCCAAATGACCTGCACAGAGAATGTTTAGTCACTGTTTCCCACCCCTGAAGAACCCAGGAGCCTCAGTGGGCTCAGCAGGCAGCAGGTGCCAAACCAAACAGCACTTTTCCACCTCAAGCATAAGGAAACCCTGGGGGGCAAGAGAACTGGCTGGGATCAGGCAAGATCTGTGCTCTGTGGCTGCCAAACCTGAGCATCCAGGTGCTCAGCTCTGGCACTCAGGCTCTCAGCTGCAGCCAGCTGCAAGAGTGTGGTCAAGGGAGGGCACTCTTCCCCAAGAATCTGTTCCTGGCCACCAGCAGAGCTTGGCTCTTGGCAGCTCTGCTCCCAGGCTCTGCAGCTGCTCTTGGATTCCCACAGGCTTGAGGCAGACTCTTCTTGAAGCAGCTGCTGCAAGNAGTACTGGTGGGGGAAAAGCTGGACATGACCCAGCAATGTGTGCTCCTAGCCCAGAAGCTAACCCTGGCCTGGGCTCATCCCCAGCAGGGCAGGGAGGGGATTGTGCCTCTGCTCTGCTCTGGGCAGAGCTCAGCTGCAGTGCTGGGGCAGCTCTGGAGTGCTCAGCACAGCAGAGACACAGACCTGGTGGAGCAGGTCCAAAGGAGTACACAGACATGATCTAAGGTGTCTCTAAACTCTTCTCCAGGCTGAACAACCCCAGGTCTCTCAGCCTGTCCTCACAGCAGAGAGCTTCCAGCCCTCGGATCATGTCTGTGCCCATGAGGGCACAGCTGGCACCAACCAAGCTTTGGTGCTGCCACAGCCCTTTGGAGTAGGGAAGCTCCCAACCCCCCCAGACCTGAACTCCTCATAGGAGGAGACTCGCTGGTGCAGGGCCTGCAGCTTGGCCTTGTTCTCCCTCTCATGCCTCTCATCAGCTGCCAGTGCTGCCTGCAGCTCTTGCTCCAGCGCCGCAACATCCAGGCCATCGGCTGCCTCCATCATCATGGGACACGGGCAGGGGGCAGGACCCCTGCCAGGGACCTGGGGCCTGTGGGGACAGAGGGTGACACAGGGGTCAGGGTACCCCTGGGTGCATGAGGACATCACTCTGGTTGTGACAATCCTGCCAGGGCTGGTCTTGGGCGCCTGAATCCTTATCTTGATAGCCCTGCTGGGGCTGGCCCCACTCCTGCTGTGTCACTCCAGCCTCAGTGACCCCAACCCTCTTGTGACAGTCCTGCCAGGCACCCCACTCCTTCCGGGACAGCCCTGCTAGGCCATGCACATGGATGGCAACTGGGAACCTTGTGCCTATCAGCCCCACTGGGACCAGAGGACTCTCACTCTATCGCGACAGCCACCCCCCGTCCCTGAGGACTCTCACTTTATCGCGACAGCGCCCCTCCCCCCTGACGACTCTATCGCGACAGCTCCCCGGTCCCTGACGACTCTATCGGGACAGCTCCGGGTCCTTGACGACTCTCTATCGCGACAACCCCCCGTCCCTGAGGACTCTCACTCTACCGGCACAGCCCCCCCGGTCCCTGAGGACTCTCACTCTATCGCGACAGCCCCGCCGCCCTAGCTGAGCTCCCCGCCGCGCGCCAGCTCCCCTCTCGTCACCATAGCAACATAGCAGCGCTCGCGAGGCCCTCTCAGGGCTGCCCCTATCATGCCTGACACACCTGGCCCCACCGGCCCGCCCGGCCTGGCCCGGTGCCACCGGGACAAACCGAGACCTGTCCCAGCTCCACCCGCGCCTCCTGGCCCTTCCCCCGTGGGCTCGGCGCTAACGGCGGACACAGCACGTCCTGTCGCGACAGGCGGCGCGGGCAGCCCGGGGGCCTTCTGCGGCAGTGTCGGCGGCGAGGGGAGTGTGGCGGGAGAGAACGGGAGCGGGAAGGGTAAGGCTTAGGGCTGGGCCGGGCCGGTTGGACCGGGCTGGGTTAAGACCCGGGGAGGGGCGGGCTAAGGCCCCAGGTGGGCGCTCGGGCGGGCGGGCCTAGCGGGCAGAGCCTGCAGTCACCCCCGGCTCTCTCCCGCCCCAGCATGGACACCGACTTGTACGACGAGTTCGGGAACTACATCGGGCCCGAACTGGACTCGGATGATGACGATGACGAGTTGGGCAGAGAGTCGAAAGATGTGGATGAGGTGAGCAGTGGGGAGTGGGCTGGGGGGTGGGCAGCGTTTTCGGGAGCCTCACCGTGCCCCGAACCCCCCACGGGAGCCTCACCGTGCCCCGAACCCCCCACGGGAGCGGGGGCTGCACGAGCTGCCGCTGATTCCATTGCCGTGCTGGGCTCTGCTCCTGCAGGGCAGCTTTGTTCAGTGGTGCAGTTGAAGCCCTGAGGGTCAGAGTGGGTTTTTGAGGCTTAGAGGATTCAGCAGAAGCTGCTCTCCTGTGCCTGGGAGAAAGGGAAAGATAAAGCTTCTGCCTGAATTTGCGCTGGAACTGGAGCTCCAGTTGCTGGAGCTGTATGGGGGATTGTGCCCAATGGAATGGAGAATCAGTAGCCACTCAGTGAGGTCTTCAGGCCTTCAGCAACATGTGTTGGTGCTACAGCAGCATTGCAAGGAGCTTGATTCCTCAGTGGTGAAGGCAGAGCAAGACTCCACAGGCACTAGAGGAGAGTGATGAGGGCAGGGAGGGCAGCGAAGGCTGGGGAAAGCATCAGAGGACTGAGGGAGCTCCTTCTGCTCTCCTGTTCCCACAGTTCATCTGAGTGTCATCAGGGTTGTTCTGTGCACAAATGTGGCTCTGGTGCATGTGTGAGGGAGGAGTGGGAGCTGCTGCCTGTGCAAGTGTCTTGCCAAGTCCTTTGCTGTTCATTTTCGAGGTGCTGCTCATGTTCAGCAGGAAGAGGTCTGCTGGTGACAGAGAGCACCTCCTCAAGCTGCTCTGCCACCTGACGTGAGCTGCTGGGGCTGTGTTGGTGGTTCCTGGCTGGCTTTGTGGCTCTCTTTCACTGTATGATGCTAAGCCTGCACCTTCTGGAGCAAGCTTAGTGGAAGGTGTCCCTGCCTGTGGCAGGGGGTTGGAGCTAGAGGATCTTTGAGGTCCCTTCCAACCCAAAGCATTCTGTGGTTGGTGTCTGTCAAGGCCTTTGGTGCTGGCAGCAGCTCAGTGTTGGGTGTTGGTTGCAGCTGGAGGATGATGATGATGATGATGATATGGGGGACCATGATGAGGACCACCCTGGGATGGAGGTGGTGCTGCATGAGGATAAGAAATACTACCCCACAGCTGAGGAGGTCTATGGGCCTGAAGTGGAGACAATAGTGCAAGAGGAGGACACACAGCCTCTCACAGGTAAGTGGTGAGGAAGCACTGAGTTGGGTGTGGAGGGAGCAGAAGACTCTTAACAGATCCTTGGAAAAGGGAAAATAACATTTTCTCCCATTCACCTTTTGGTTTTAACGCCCCTTTCATATTCTCAGCCCCAAGAACTCACCAACTCTTGTATAGCTAGTGGTGCACAGAGTTTGGCACTCAGGTTCATTACAAGTGCCAAACAAACTCTGCTGAAGAGCAGATGCCAGCAGATACAGGGAAGACACTTAAGGAGAACTCAAAATGTGTTTAAGTCATCTGGTTTGATCCTTCTGTGCTAGAACAGTGCAGCTGGAGGGAGCCTGCAGCCATCACTGAGTGCAGCTGCTTGTAGAACAAGCTGAGAGAATCTGTCAGCCTGAAAATTGTGGGTTTGCCTGCAGAAATTCCTGTTCCCACTAAGTGCACCTGAGCCTGCTGGGTTCAGGGGCTCTGCTAGCAGTGGTTTATTGTTCTTTCTCTTGTTTTCAGAGCCTATTATTAAACCTGTGAAAACCAAGAAGTTCTCTCTGATGGAGCAGACCTTGCCTGTCACTGTCTATGAGATGGAGTAAGTCATGGCTGGAGGTTTCAGTGTGTTCAAGCTGTGGCTGTGTGCAGGCAGAGCTGGGGAGGCAGCCTGCTGGGGGCTGTGCAAAGGAGGCAGATTTGGGGGGGCATTGGCTTCAGTTCTTGCTGACACCAGTCACAGAGCTGAGTGAATCTGTTTCCCAGATTTTAAAGAAAAAGAAGAGGAAAGAAGTACAAGACTAACCACTTTATAGCTATTTCCCCTTCACAGAAGCTAAATCTTGCCTCAGCAGCTGATCTGAAGCTTGGCAGTGACAAAGCCTAGTGGTGTGGATCTGCCAAAGGTGTTTTCTTGACTGGCTCAGGAAGTATGAAGCCAGTCAGTGTGCTACACTTCATACTGGGACCATTGGCCTCCCTCCTGCTGCCTCAAATCAATTCCCACCTGCCCTGGAGGAGTCTCCAGGGAAATTTTATGCTGACAGTTGTAGGTAAAGCTGTGTGTAGGTCAGTGTAACACTGCAGCTAGATGTTCTCTGCTGGTTGTGCCCCACAGAGCAGCCCCTGGCACAGCAAGGTTGGGAGAAAACCTTGGGGAAAAAGCCAAACAAATGGAGACTCTGAGATAAGACACAACTTCCTCTAGTAAGAATACATCATCTTAGCATCAGTGTCTCCATTTGTGGATGGGTGCAGGGGCTCTACCCTCCATCTGTTGTCTTCTATTTGAGGAGGAACAGATTGAGCTGCATGAGTGGCTCCTCAGGCTCAGCTTGCCATGTGCCACTTCATGGCTAGTCTGAGCTTTTCCCAGTGTTTGATAGTCCTCTCCCAGCACAGATTCCCAAACACAGGCTGAGTAGCAGTTCCCTGTGTGCCAAACAGACCCAGTGTGAGCAGTCTCCCTCCCTAGCCTCACAGATCCTCTTCTTTTCTAGCAACAAAATGTTGCTGGAGTTTGTGTTCAGCTGGTTACTTACTTGGATGCCCAGGAGCCTTCTGGAAGGGCTGTGCCCTGCTCCTGTCAGTGTGGTCACTGCGCAGAGAGACTTTGGATACAGCCAGAGAGAAGCCCAAGAGCCTGCTGGGTGTAAGCAGTCCATGCTACTCTTAGTGTGCAGAGAAGGGCAAGGAGGCTGGGGAGGGCTCTGCAGAAGAAGTGTGCTGAGGAGCAGCTGAGGGCACTGGGGTTGGTTAGTGTGGAGAAGAGGAGGCTCAGGGCAGACCTTAGCTCTCTCTACAACTCCCTGAGAGGAGGTTGCAGTGAGCTGGGGGTTGGTCTCTTCTCCTGGGTTAGCAGTGAGAGGGCAAGAGGAAATGGCCTCAAGTTGCTCCAGGGAAGGTTTAGATTGGATGTCAGGAGGAATTTGTTCCCTGCAAGGGTTGTTAGGCATTGTCCCAGGCTGCCCAGGGAGGTGCTGGAGTCACCATCCCTGCAGGGGTTTCAGAAACATCTAGCTGTGGTCCTTAGGGCCATGGGTTAGTGTCCTGGGGGTGAGAGGTAGATGGTTGAACTTGGTGAGCTTAGAGGTCTCTTCCAACCTTCATGACTCTGTGGTGCTGTGAGCTGTACTCTTCATTGTCTGCCACTCTGCTGAGCCTCTTGTCCTCTGCTCCTTCTGTCTGGAAGGAGTTCCTCTTCATCCTGCTGGTTGATAGAAATGGTTAGGATGGGGCCCAGAGAAGTTTCTTGTGAGACTTGGCCAGAAAGCTGCAAGCTTGGTATTGATTTCCCATTTAGCCTTCTTTGAATACCAATAAGCAGCCATTTAATCAGCATTGCTATTGATTTCTGTATTCTTGAGCTCTTCATCAAGATGTTGTACCTGAAGAAGTCTACTGCATCAGTGAGAATCAGCTCCTTTTCCAGAGGAGATCACTGGACAGTGTGTGTTTGCTGCAGAGCCACAGCAGGGGGGATGTTTGACAGCCTCCCATCACCTTTCAGAGGAGTTGCTAATTTAGGATGTGGGGTTTGTTTTGGCCAGGATCCCTGCAGAAGGGACCAGCTCATCACTGACCAGCTCACTTGCTGGGTCTAAAAAGATTTCAGTTCTATTCTATTGCTGGCTGGAAACATCACTCTTTGAAGACCTGAAGCTCAGAATGAATGCTCTGTGGGGCCCTGTGGCTACCTCTTAAAACTGCCTGGGCTGCTTCTTACCCAGCTGAGGATTTGCTTGACTGCATGCCACTAGCTGAGTGGAAGCATTTCATCATCTTGAGTACATGGATGTGGCTTTTGCTCTAATACTGACTAGAAGAGAAGAAAAATGTTCAATAATATTCCACTGCTGACAGTTTTACCAGCTCCTTGTCCTCCCACCCACTGCCATCTGTCTAGGACTCCAACTCTCTTGTCCTCCCCATCTGGAAAGTGGGATTCATCCTCCACAGGGCACAGGCAGCAGGAAAGTTTGGAGAGGATTCAGGAGGCACCTTGGTTAGGAAGTGTAAGTGAAATGACACCTGCTTTTCTTAGCCTCAGCACTCTTTGTGTTTCCTTCCTCCAGCTTCCTGGCTGATCTGATGGACAACTCGGAGCTGATTCGGAATGTGACTCTGTGTGGGCACCTTCACCATGGCAAGGTACTGGCAGTGTCCTCTGGGAGTGGGGAGCAGTGAGGAGCTGCCTGGTGCCTCCTTTTCCAGTGCTCCTGCCTCCTCCATCTCCACAGCAGCACTCTCTGCTCCTCTTGCCAACATCATGACTTGGAGGTTTTCTTTCAGCTCTGTGCAAATCATAACTTGTCCAAGTCTCTGTGTACTGCTTCTGGAGGGCTGGGATTGTGCTTGGCTCTAGCTCTTTGAGCACAGTCAGCTCTCTGCTCTGCTCTGTTGCAGACTTGCTTTGTGGACTGCCTGATCGAGCAGACTCACCCCGAGATCCGCAAGCGCTACGACCAGGATGTGAGTGACTGCTGGGGCTCACCTTTCACACTCCCAGGAAGCCTGGCTCTAGCTGGGGGAAATGTGCTTTGCTGATTAGAGTGTAGGATTGGAAAGCCAGAGCTCAGTCCTAATTCTGTCTCTGTCACTTACTTGCCACCTTAACCATGTGTAAAGAGTTATTTCTGAATGTGAGGAGAAACTTGTTTGCTGTGAGGCTGCAGAGCCCTGGCCCAGGCTGCCCAGAGAGCTTGTGGAGTCTCCTTCTCTGGAGAGATTCCAGCTCCATCTGAAGGTGATCCTGGGCAAGCTGCCCTGGGTGAGCCTGCTGGAGCAGGGAGGTTGGATGAGATGATCCCCAGAAGTCCCTTCCAACCCTTACTGTGCTGGATTCTGGGATTGTGCCCTGCTTTAAACTTTACTTTTGATTCCAAAACGTGATATTCTGACTCATTTTGTCATTGCAGCTTTGCTACACTGATATATTGTTCACAGAACAAGAGGTGAGTCCTGTGGAGCAGGCAGGTATTTCTATCCAGTTACTTAGTGTTGGAAGTTTCCTCTCCCATTTTAACATCTTCTTGTGTTTTCCACATTTTGTGGGGCCAGAGGAGGCCCCAAGAATGATCTTTGGGCTGGAAGCTCTCTGCTGTGAGGACAGGCTGAGAGAATTGGGGTTGTTCAGCATGGAGAAGGCTCCAGGGAGACCTTAGTGCAGCTTTGTAGGACTTTGTAGGCAGAGAGGGACCTAGGGGTGCTGAGTGACAGCTGAACAGGAGCCAGCAGTGTGCCCAGGGGGACAAGAAGGCCAATGGCATCCTGGCCTGGAGCAGGAACAGTGTTGGCAGCAGGAGCAGGGAGGTGATCCTGCCCCTTTGCTCAGCTTTGGGGAGGCCTCACCTCCAGTACTGCATCCAGTTTTGGGCTCCTCACTCCAAGAGGGACATGGAGGTGCTGGAGAGGGGACAGAGGCTGCCAAGCTGCTAAAGGGCTTAGAACATAAGCCTGAGGAGGAAAGACTGAGGGATCTGGGCCTGTTTAGCCTGGAAAAGAGAAGGTTGAGGGGAGACCTCCTGGCTCTCTAGAACTACCTGAAGGGAGGTTGTAGAGAGGCAGGGACTGCTCTGTTCTCCCTGGTGGAGAGTGATAGGACAAGGGGAAATGGATGGAAATTGCCCCAGGGGAGGTTCAGGCTAGACATTAGGAGGAATTTCTTTGCTGCAAGGGTTGTGAGCCATTGGAACAGGCTGCCCAGGGAGGTGCTGGAGTCCCCATCCCTGGAGGGGTTTAAGAGATGGCTGGATGTTGTGTTGGGGAGCATCATTTAGTGGGGTGAAAGGGCTAGGAAAAAGGCTGCACTGATGATCTCCAAGGTCTCTTCCAGCTGTAACTGTTCTAGGATTCTGTGACTTAAAGGGGCTTGTAAGAAATGTGGGGAGGGGCCTTTGCTGAGGAGTGGGTGATAGGAGGAGGGGTGAGGGTTTTAAACTGAACAAGGGTAGATTTAGGTTAGATGTAAGGAGGGAATTCTTTGCTCTGAGGATGGTAAGGTACTGGCCCAGGTTGCCCAGAGAGGTGGTGGCAGCCCCAGCCCTGGCAGTGTTGCAGGCCAGGCTGGCTGGGGCTGGGAGCAAGCTGCTCTAGTGCCAGGTGTCCCTGCCCATGGCAGGCACAGGGCTTGGGGCTAGATGATTTTGAAGGTCCCTCCTAACCCAACCCATTCTATGAAGCTGTGATAACTCTGTTGTCAGTAAAATGTTCTGCTCCTCTTGTTTGCCTCAGGAAGATCTCTGGGCCAACTTGCTTCCATTTCCTGCAATCCTCATCTCCATTGTTTTTCTTAGCTGCTAACCTGTCTCATGATGAAAATCCATAGCAGAGTTATCCCAGTGTATGGCTAACTCCTGTTTTCTCTGAGAGAGGGAGGTGGAAAGGGTTTGCTGCACTGGTGGATGAGGAGGAAAAAAAGCATCACTTCAAAGTAAAGCTGTTTCTCCTCAGCTTGCTTTGCTGGGAACTCAGCTGGGTGCTCTGACTCCATGTGGTTGGCTGTGAGTGGGAATCTGATTTTGTCCTACTTGCTAAATATTGTCATGACCAGAGCAATCCTGTGAAGCATTTCCTTCTCTTCACTTCAGTGATCTGCTTTATGCTCTGGGTGATCAAATCTTCTGCTTTGAGGTATAATCTGAGAGCAGCAGAAGGGTGAAAGCAGAGAAAAACACACATCTTCTGTCTCTGGTGTTGCATATTGTCCTTCCTCAGGCAAAATGAGGCATGGACTGTGCTACAGCAGCTCAGCAGTCTGAACCAGTATGGACAGGGGTTGGTCTCTTCTCCAGGGTTAGCAGGGACAGGACAAGAGAAAATGGATTCAAGTTGCATCAGGGGAGGTTTAGATTAGGTATAACAAGAAATTTGTTCCCTGCAAGGGTTGTTAGGCATTGTCCCAGGCTGCCCAGGGAGGTGCTGGAGTCACCATCCCTGCAGGGGTTTCAGAAACATCTAGCTGTGGTCCTTAGGGCCATGGGTTAGTGTCCTGGGGGTGACAGGTAGATGGTTGAACTTGGTGAGCTCAGAGGTCTCTTCCAAGCTGAATGATTGTGTGAGGAGCTGGGGTGGCTGCTGCAGTGAGCTGAAGTTATTTCTCCCTCCCTGGGTGTAACAGAATGTCCTGCATGGATGTTTACTTCTTTCCATCTTTCTTTGGTCATCTTTTAGATCTCCACACGGTATTTCCTTGCAATGGATAATCCTGGTTTCCTTGTCTTTCAGAGGGGAGTAGGGATCAAGAGCACACCAGTGACTATTGTTCTGCCAGACACCAAAGGAAAGTCCTTTCTCTTCAACATCATTGACACTCCAGGTGATTGTCTAATCCTAGTTTGGGATGCACTTAGCTGAAGGAAGCTTGATGTGGGGAGCAGATTGCTGATCATGTGAACTGAGGTTTCTCTCATTAATGAACCTCTCTAGTCCTCTAGATAGTGCTTGTTGGCAGGAGCAGAGCAGTGAGAACACATGCAGTGCTGGTTTCTGTGGGCCTTCAGAGAGCTGCTGTGTAGGATTGCAGTGGGATTGTGTAATGTGTGCTCCCAGAAAAGCAAAGAAAGAGTTTAAACCCTGAACCCTCACGGATTCATCTGGCAGTGGCACCTAGGTGCAGGGAGACTCTGGGAGGTTTGCTTTCAGGATGTTTTGGTTTGTGCTTTTTGTAGATACTTCCAGCCTAGTCCTGAGCCTTTAGCCAAGTTCATCCTTCTGAAATCCCTTCAGCAGCTGGCTCTGTTAGGCTTGTGTTCCTAATTAGCAGAGCTAACTGGGGCTCAGAATGTGTTTCCCTCAAGTGTAGAACTGGATTTGCCAGCTCTGCGTGGTGGGGTCCCTGCTCTTCTCCAGCACTGCTGCCCCACAGTGAGACTCAGCAGGCTTCCCTGAGTCTCTGACAAACTCCTGTGGGGGGAACATGATCACAGATCAGCTGCTTGTAAGAAACCAAGGCCAAAGTGTAGGAAAGAGGGTCCTGGGACACATCTGTTGAGTTAGAGCTCAAGATGAGCAAGGTTAGAGCGCAGGAGGAGACTGGAGGGAGAGGCATCTGTTGTTCTTTGGTGAGAAGCAATCTTCCTCCTTTTCCCAAAGTACTTGCACTGAACTGTGAGAAAAACAGTAACAAATGTTAGGAAAAGTGCCTCTGAAAATGAGTTGTTGTGTGTATTCTCAAAAAGTAGCATTAGAGCTGAAGCCAGTGTCTGTGGGAGCTCTGGCAGCTGCTCCTGGGTCCCTGTCTGGGGAGGAAGAAGCTCTCTGTGCTCAGCCTCTCTGGATACCCATGAGCAGAGCAGGCTGCAGAGCAGAGGGATGGCTTTCCATGCCCTGCACTGCTGCTGTCAGGGCTGGCTCTGTTCCTCACCAGCATGTTGTCTTTTGGAAGGCCATGTGAACTTCTCGGACGAGGTGACGGCTGGCCTTCGCATCTCGGACGGCGTGGTGCTCTTCATTGATGCAGCTGAGGGGGTGAGTGCCAGCCCCTGGGGCTCACCTTCAGAACCTCTTCCCTTGGACTCTTCAATCCTGCCTTGGCTTCAAGGCCTGGCATGCTCCAGCTTTTGGGTGAAGGGTGTTTGAAGGACTCTTTGGGAAGCTAGAGTGCTTTCCAACCAAAATAGGGAGTCAAGCCTCTGGCTTCTGTGCCCAGGACTCGGTGATGCGTGTGACCTGGAGGCTGATTATCTAACTTGTTTGCATCTCCATCATACCTAAAATTGAGCAGGTTATTTGTGTCAGAGATGTCCAAGGGGTAGGATTCAAGCAATTCAGTTGGCTTAGCACCTCATTTCAGCTGATGGCTGAGCTCAGGCTGTTCTAGCCACCCAGCCCTGCGTGTAAGGGTCGCTGCTTCGTCTGTCACGCCCCAGCTAGCATGTGGTGGAGGGCTGTGTGCTAGGGCTGCTGCTGTCCCTGCAGGTGATGCTGAACACAGAGAGACTGATCAAGCACGCTGTGCAGGAGAGGCTGGCAGTGACTGTGTGCATCAACAAGATCGACAGGCTGATCCTGGAGCTGAAGCTGCCCCCCACTGATGCCTACTACAAACTGCGGCACATCGTGGACGAGGTGAACGGGCTGATCAGGTAGGGGTGCCTCCATGCTAGCTGCTGCTCTCTGGGAGCCTTCTATGTGCCTAAAACTAAGGAGTCTGTCTCTGGATGTGTTGAAATAATAGAAAATGGGGCAGGAGGAAGCACTGGGAATTCATCTCAGCCAATGTATTGAGTTTGTTGGTTTGTTCTCCCAAGGAACGAGTGATGGGACAAGAGGAAACAGCCTCAAGTTGTGCCAGGGGAAGTTTAGGATGAACATTAGGAACAATTTCTTCCCCAGCAGGGTTGTCAAGGCCTGGCCCAGGCTGCCCAGGACACTGCTGGAGTCACCATCCCTGGAGGGGTTGAAAAGGCATGGAGATGTGGTGCTGAGAGACATGGTTCAGTGGTGACCTGGCAGTGCTGGGCAACAGTTGGACTTGAGGATCTTGAAGGTCTCTTCTAACCAAAACAGTTCTGTGATTCAATGTTCTTTTCCCTTACTTGGTTGGCCAGCTTTGCAGCCTGTTTGTCTTCCCCTGAGAAGTACCCAACAGAAAATACAAAGCACTTGTGCTGGTAACTTTTTAGTTCTAAGTCTTCAGCTGTTTCTTTGCACACTCCTGCTTTGAAGTCGAGAGTCATGAAGTGATCCTGGCCCTGCTGTTCCCAAGTCACACTGCTGCAGCCCATCTAAGATGCTCCTTGGCAGTGTAGAGTCCTCACCTGTCACATACTGCTGGTGATGTGGGAAGCAGATTTAAGTCTTTCTTGGTTCATAACATTATTTTATGTTGTTTTTCTCCTCTGTCTCCTCTCAGCATGTATTCCACTGATGAGAACCTCATTCTGTCTCCCCTTCTGGGCAATGTGTGCTTCTCCAGCTCACAGTACAGCATCTGCTTCACACTGGGATCTTTTGCAAAGATTTATGCAGACACATATGGTAAGGATTATACAGAAACCTTGTGCACTTTAACATCTCATTTCCTAACCTTTTTTTTGTGTATGGAGGCTTTCTAAGCCATTTAGCTTTGGCTTCCCCTGCACACCTCTGCTCACTGAATTTCTAGGAGTGGAGAGGTGCTGCAGGTCTGAGCCCTGGGTGGTAAAAAGCAAAGCGACAGTTCTAACTTGTTTTTAACTAGAGAGTTTCTCCTGCTGAATGCTTCTTGAGTCAGAAGCCAATATTTTCTACATATCCTTAAGCAGTAATCCCAAGTGCTGCTCTGGCAGTTGAAGGCAATTGCATGTCTTATGCTTTGCCTCCTGGTGACCAGAGCTCAGAGGTGAAGCAGTTAAGTTCTGCCTCTCTCTTCACAAGTCTCCAGAGCCTGAGACTCAGCTGCAGCCAGGCACAAGCTTGGCCCACAAGGTTTTGCACTCTTGCCCTCTTTCTTTTTTAAGAAACTGCCTTTTTCTGGCTTTGATTTAATTTGCTGCTCCCCAGGTGCCCACTCAAGGCAATCTGCCACGTGTAGAAGTGGGCTTTGTGCTTGCAGGAGCCAGCTGGACAGGCAAGCCTTTTGAAGTCTCACACTGGGGAATTGAGGGTGATTGTAGGAGCTGTGAGCAGGGGAAGGAGGAGGTTGTAAAGCAGCTGGCTTGGCAAAGAAGTTAGCTCCAGGGAGGATGAAGTTGTAGAGGTCAGGGACTGATGTGTCTCCTGACACACATATCCTTGGGAGTTTGGAGGAAAAAAAATGAGCTCCCTGAGTGTCACAGCATTAACTCAGGGCTGCTAGGATGATAGCACAGGCACAGTGGGGAGGAGATGTCATCTGTGTGGGGCAGGCAGGAGCTGAAGGGCTGCTTGAAGCCAGCAACATTTGATTGTGGCCATGAGGGATTTTTTGTGCAGCCACCAGACTTCAGCTGCCATGAGTTACAGGAGTTGAACTGTCACAGGCACTGTGAAATTTCTTATGCTTGCACATCTGCCCACAGCAACAACTGTTTGGAAACTGCTGTAAATTATCCCTGCTCTTGTCTCCTTGGTAAATTCAGTGTGCCAGCCCAGCACTGCTCTGCTCCTGCAGAGCTTGGCTACTTGGCTATGTGCTTAGTGCAGCAGCTGGGAAAGAGACAAGAACCTGGAGATGTTCAGCAAGGCAGAAAATGCTTGTGCTGAGGCTGTGGGGGGTGAGGCAGCCCAGCACCTTGGCACTGCACTGCCAGGCTGCAGGGTTGGTGTCTGGGGAACAAAGCAGATGCCAGTGGGTTCCTGCAGCTTGGTGTCTGGCTGGCCAGCCCTTCCCAGCTCTGACTGCTGTGGCCCTGAGAGAGCTGAGATGGTCCTGAGGAGGTGGCAAGGGTCAGGGCTGGGCCAACCACCAACCCAGTGACACAGATTCTCTATTATCCCCTTTTCCCCCACTCCAGGGAGGAAAAGGGAAATGAACAAAGACAGAGACTTGGGGAGTGGAAATGAAACTTAAACTACTTCAATGAAAATAATAACAAGAAAATAAAGTATATGTATATACACACAGAAGAAACAATACCAGAACCACCCCCCCCTTGCTGGTAACTCCCTCCCCATCCCCACTGCTGCTGTGGCAGGAGGGCTCAGCAGCAGCCAGGACTCAGGCTCAGGAGCTGCATCCTGGAACTCTTGAATTCAGATTGAAGGCAGAAGAGAGAGAGTCCTGTAGGAGCAGAGCTGAGCTAATCTTCACAAGGCTCAGGTGCTCAACATTCTGGAAGGGTAGAGACCCAAAGCTCTCCTTATATGTACTAATTGTAATTAATAGCTTAATTATGCACCTCTTATGCTTGGGTCTTAGGCCTTATGCAAGCTCAAGCTCAATATCAAAGCCTCAAGGACTGAGTATGACCTTTATGGTGTGGAATACCTTATTTTGTCTCCAGGAGGCTGTGACCCATCAGTAGCTGGGCTGAGGGATCATCCTCAGGGGGCTGTTTGCTGCCTGCCTCTCTGCCTGCTCAGGGCTTAGTCATTTATCCAGAACTGGGGCCAAGCTTTCACTCAGCACTGTTGGGTCATTAAATTGAATCCTTAGGGGTGTTTTAAAAGACAAAAGACAAAGCTTTCCAAGATGAGAAGTGTGGACTGGGAGACTGTGAAGTGAGATGGATTGGGAACTGGCTGAAGGACAGAGCCCAGAGAGTTGTGGTCAGTGGAGCAGAATCTAACTGGAGACCTGTGNGCATGTGCCCTAGGAGGACAGGCTGAGAGAGCTGGGTCTCTTCAGCCTGGACAAGAGGAGACTGAGAGGAGACCTCAGCAATGCTTAGAAATATGGGAAGGGTGAGTGTGAGGAGGAGAGAGCCAGGCTCTGCTCCATGGCATCCAATGGTAGGACAAGAGGGAATGGGAGCAAGTTGGAGCACAGGAGGTTTAGTATTAACCCGAGGAGGAACTTGTTTGCAGTTCAGGTGCCAGAGCACTGGCCCAGGCTGCCCAGGAGCCTGTGGAGTCTCCTTGTCTGGAGCCATTGCAGAGCTGCCTGGACACATTGCTGTGTGAGCTGGTCTAGGTGCTCCTGCTCTGGCAGGGGGGTTGCACTAGATGATCTTTCTAGGTCCCTTCCAACCCCTGACATACTGGGATGCTGTGATGAGGGAAGAGCAGTGGCATCTGAGAGACTTGTGTTGTGTGCTTGTTCCCTGTAGGAGACATCAATTACCAGGAGTTTGCGAAGCGGCTCTGGGGTGACATCTACTTCAACCCGAAGACGTAAGAAGCCTCTTTAAAGAGCTGTCATTTGACTGCTGGGGTTTTGCCCTCCTTTCCCTGTAAAACACATACTAGATCACCACCCAAGCTCCCTTCCAATGAAGGAGTATCTGGGAAGGGTTGAGTCAGGCCTTGTGTTGCTCGGTGTGAACCCATGAGGTCCTCCTGAATGCTATAAGCAGGACCAGAGATCCTCCTCTGGCCTTCATTTGGAGTAAGCCTGGAGCCTGTGTCCCTGACAGCTTCCCAGCAGGATTGGGAGGGAGAAGAGGACAAGCTGGGAAGAGCAGAGGCTGTGTTTGCAGTGGGGATGCTAGCAGGCTCCTGACATCTCTTCTTTGGTCTCCCAACAGGCGCAAGTTCACTAAAAAGGCTCCAACGAGCAGCTCGCAGCGCAGCTTTGTGGAGTTCATCCTGGAGCCCCTCTACAAGATCCTGGCTCAGGTCTGTGGTGCTTCATCCTCCTCTCACAGCTCTAGATAGGGACAGCCAAGGGCTGGACACAGCTTGGTGGCATGTCTGCTGCCTGGGGGGCTTGGCTGTGCCATTCTGCAGTGAGATCTTCACCAACTGAAGATAAAGACTGAGGGAAGTTCTCCTCCCTCTCTACTCTGCCCTAGTGAGGTCACATCTGGAGTATTGTGTCCAATTCTGGGCTCAATCCTTATCAATATCTAAAGGGCAGAGATCAAGAGGCTGGAGCCAGACTCTGCTTAGTGATGCCAAGGGGCAATGGGCACAAGCTGGAAGCCAGGAGATTCCATCTGAACAAGAAGAGAAACTTCTTTGCTTTGAGGGTGCAGAGCCCTGGCCCAGGCTGCCCAGAGAGCCTGTGGAGTCTCCTTCTGTATAAAGATTCCAAGCCAAGCTGGAGGATCCTGGGCAGGCTGCTGTAGGTGACCCTGCTGGAGCAGGGTGGTTGGACTGCATGATCCCTAGGCATCCCTTCCAACCCTCACCATGCTGGGATTTTGAGTTTAGGGGCACAGAGCAGTGGTGAGCAACTTCTTAACAGTTTTTGCACAGTTAATAGACCTGCCTTTGCTCTTTCTAGTGAGCTCTGACATCAGCCAAGTGATATTTTGAACCAGTGAGTTCTCATGTGAGCTCTAAACCAGAGCAGGGCAAAAGCCCTGAGGGTGATGGCTGGAGTGTGAAGCTGCACCTGGGAGTTAACTGGCTTGGAGCCCTGCGGCCAAGCTGAGAGTGGTGCTTGTTGTCTTGCAGGTGGTGGGGGATGTGGACACCACCCTGCCCAGGACTCTAGATGAACTTGGCATCCACCTGACCAAAGAGGAGTTGAAACTGAACATTCGCCCTCTCCTGAGGCTTGTCTGCAAGAAGTTCTTTGGGGAATTCACAGGTAAATGCTGTTTGTCTCCCCCTCTGCCATCTCCCCACGCCCCTTGTCTTCCACCCACAGCTGAGGGCTGCCTTCCAGCCATGGAGTGCTCCCTAGCACAGATCCCATCCCAGCTTTCCAACCATGTGCCAAAAGACACCCTCAGTAAGTTTGCAGATGACACCCAATTGTGTGGGAGTGTTGATGTGCTGGAGGGCAGGGAGGCTCTGCAGAGGGACTTGGACAGCTTGGATCCATGGGCTGAGGCCAATTGCATGAGGTTCAATAAGGCCAAGTGCTGTGTCCTGCACTTTGGGCACAACAACCCCAGGCAATGCTACAGGCTTGGAGATGAGTGGCTGGAAAGCTGCCCAGCAGAGAAGGATCTGGGGCTGCTGGTGCACAGCTGAATCTGAGCCAGCAGTGTGCCCAGGTGGCCAAGAACCCAACAGGATCCTGGCTGGGATCAGGAATAGTGTGGTGAGCAGGAGAAGGGAGGTTATCATGCCCTTGTACTCAGCACTTGTGAGGTCTCAGCTGCAGTACTGTGTTCAGTTCTGGGCCCCTCATGATAGGAAGGACATTGAGATGCTGGAGGGTGTCCAGAGGAGAGCTACCAAGCTTGTGAGG
>VWZO01021354.1:21438-34516 GCA_013396975.1 Bucco capensis
CTCCAGAGGTCCCTGCCAACTCCTAACAGTCTGGGATTGTGTGATGGGGCACATCCCAAAAAGCTCCAGTGGTGAGGTTAAAGAAACCTCTCCTCAGGAGCCAGAGCACAGAAGCCACTAAGGGAAAAGAACAGCTTCCAACACTGTGTCTAGCTCCAGTGGCCAATCTAGCAATGCAGAGGTTCAGTTCTTTGTCCTTGTCTGCTTTCAGGCTCAGATCTTTCGTCCTTTGAAGTTCAACACCACATCTGTCATCAAGATTGCTGTGGAACCAGTCAACCCCTCTGAGCTCCCCAAGATGCTGGATGGGCTCCGCAAGGTCAACAAGAGCTACCCCTCCCTCACCACCAAGGTATGGCTGGGCTGGGGGGGCTGTGCCTATCCCCCTGACTGTCCCCTCCCTCCCCACCAAGGTATGGCTGGGCTGGGGGGGCTGTGCCTGCCTCCCTGGCTGTCCCCTCCCTCCCCACCAAGGTATGGCTGGGCTGGGAGGGGCTGTGCCTGCCTCCCTGGCTGTCCCCTCCCTCCCCACCAAGGTATGGCTGGGCTGGGGGGGGGCCGTGCCCATCCCCCTGGCTGTCCCCTCCCTCCCCACCAAGGTATGGCTGGGCTGGGAGGGGCTGTGCCTGCCTCCCTGGCTGATCTGCCAAGGCAATGTTGGGTTTTACTGCAGCTTGCTCTGTTGCTTTCTGAGTTTTGCCATGCTGTTGCAGTCGATCCTAAGAATCATGTGGAGACAGCAGGAAGCTGTAAATCCAGCAGGAAAAGCCCCAATTGCTGTGCCATAGCAGCAGCTTTCTGCTGAGCTAGAAGAGGCTCTGGGAGCTTTTGTGATCCGAGGCAACCTCCTTAAAGCTGATGCATTCTGTGCCTTGTGTAGGAGCCTGGAAGGCAAGAAGGGCTTGTGAGCAGTAACACTGTCAGCTGAACACTCTCTTCTCTCTCAGGTGGAGGAGTCTGGAGAGCATGTGATCCTGGGCACAGGGGAGCTCTACCTGGATTGTGTGATGCATGATCTGAGGAAGATGTACTCAGAGATTGATATCAAGGTGAGGAAGGAGAGAGAGGGATTTCCCCAGCTGGGGAGGGAGTTTGTTCCCCTATACCAGAAAGACAGGGAATAAACCTAGCTGAATGTACAAGGTGGGTTTGTCAGAGCCTTTGAAAAGGAAAAAAAAAAAAAAAAAGAGCTGTTAGGATGCAACATTGTAGGCTTGGGGCAGAGTGGTTGGATTGGTGCTGGCTGAGGAGGACCTGGGGCTGCTGGTTGAGAGTTGACTGAGCATGAGGCAGCAGAGTGCCCAGGAGGCCAAGAAAGCTAACAGCATCCTGGCCTGGATCACAACTAGTGTGAGCAGCAGGAGCAGAGCAGTGCTCATCCTCCTGTGCTCAGCACTGGGGAGGCCACACAGAGAGTCCTGGGCTCAGCTCTGGGCCCCTGAGGCCAAGAAGGAGCCAGAGGCATTGGAGTGTGTCCAGAGAAGGGCAAGGAGGCTGGGGAGGGCTCTGCAGAAGAAGTGTGCTGAGGAGCAGCTGAGGGCACTGGGGTTGGTTAGTGTGGAGAAGAGGAGGCTCAGGGCAGACCTTAGCTCTCTCTACAGCTCCCTGAGAGGAGGTTGGAGTGAGCTGGGGGTTGGTCTCTTCTCCTGGGTTAGCAGGGAGAGGACAAGAGGAAATGGCCTCAAGTTGCCCCAGGGGAGGTTTAGCTTGGATGTCAGGAGGAATTTGTTCCCTGCAAGGGTTGTTAGGCATTGTCCCAGGCTGCCCAGGGAGGTGCTGGACTCACCATCCCTGCAGGGGTTTCAGAAACATCTAGCTGTGGTCCTTAGGGCCATGGGTTAGTGTCCTGGGGGTGATAGGTATGGTTGGACTTACTGAGCTCAGAGGTCTCTTCCAACCTTCATGATTCTGTGATGCAGCAGTAACTCCTCTAGCCTGACTGTGTCACATCAATGAGACTGAGAGCCTGGAAATTGGCTTGGAGAGAGGTGTGTGACCATGTTTACAGGCCTTTCCTGCCCTTCAGCAGTTGCCTGGCTAGCATCAAATCAGTGAATTGAGCAGAAGTTTTGATACCTGGAGTTAGGTTTCACTGTCCTCACTGTGTTTGAATGCAGGAGTTAGTGTAGCTGCTTGTGCAGCCCCAGTGCCCCTCACAGTGCTGCTTACAGTACTGGCAGAGTCTCTTTAACAACAACCAAGCACCTGAAAAGCTTACACACCTGTGCTTATTGCAGGTGGCTGATCCTGTTGTGACCTTCTGTGAGACAGTGGTGGAAACCTCCTCCCTCAAGTGCTTTGCTGAGACACCCAACAAGAAGTAAGAGCCCGTGGGGGAGCTGGGCCTTGGAGACAGGCAGATGGGGGTTCCTGGGGTTCATCCCCTCCAAGGGGCCTGCTCCTGGGGGCTGCTGGCCAGACAAATGGTCACCTGCTGTTGCAGCAGCTCTGCTGAACTCCTCAGATACACACTGGAGCCCTAGGGATGTTTCTGTGCTCTGTAAGACCCCTCAGAATGGCAGGAATAAAGACAGAGCCACATCTTCCTTTATTTTAGCTGGATTTCACACCTTCTCAGCAGTTTTGTGGTGTTTCCAGCACTAGGAGATGTCTTAGGATCCTACAGCAGGTGCCAAAGACCCAGTGCTGCCTTCAGGACCTCCCCAAACGTTCCATGAGCAAAAGCTTTGTCTTCTCTTGTCCATTCTTACTCTTGACAGGGATTTTTGTCTTTCTGGTGAATGCCCTGGAGCCTTACAGCCTGGTCTCCTCTTCCTGCCCCAGCAATGGCTTGTGAGGTGCAGGTGTTGGAAAGAGGGAGGCCTGGGAGGGAGCAGAGGCTGAATAACCAGGATGAAATCTAGGAGCACAGGAAAGCCATGCTGAAGATAGCTTTCCTCTGTTCCCCTGGGCTTTCTGGTTCTCCTTTGTCCTGCTTTACTCTCTCCATGGTTGGCAGCCTTGGTTTGGGGAGCAGAAAGGTTGCAGCCTGTTGGACATGTGGGGTGAGCTGCTCTGGGGACAGCTTCCTCACCTTGCACACCCTGGGTGTGGGACACAGCAAGTGTCTCTGACAGAGGCACTATAGCCTGGCCCATGGGCTTCCTTCTGCAGCCTGGATGAGTGCTGGATACCCAGCAGAAGGGCTGGAGCCATGCTGTCCCTTTGGAGCTGTGCTGTCCCTTAGCAATCTGCTTCTGGAGGTGGGAGCTTGTTAAGCTCCTGGGCTGTCTGTGCAAGCAAGACAGTAACAGTGAAGGACATGGATGGCCTCATCTCCCTAGCTGTGTTGGAGGCAGTGTGCAGTCCCTGCAGTCCTACCAATTACTGCCATTTCCATCATTCTGTGGACTAATTGCAACTGCCTCTCTTCTCAGGAACAAGATCACAATGATTGCTGAGCCTCTGGAGAAGGGACTTGCAGAGGACATTGAGAATGAAGTGGTGCAGATAACATGGAACAGGTATGACTGATCTGAGGGGAGCAGGAGGCCTTCTAAGAGCAAATAATTGGGGGTGGGGTGGGGAAGAAAGGGAGTGCTGGGATCTGCAAGGTGAACAGCATCAGCCAGCAGCCTCCAGACAGAGGTCTTGGGTCCAGTATTGCTCCCAGCCACCCCAGGAGGATCCCTCCCCAGCCAAGGAGTTACTCCAGGTGAAAAGCCATTTTATGCCTGAAGGGAGCAGGGTCAGAACTATGTTGTGAGTGCAGGTCAGACACTTGTTTCCTAACATCTCTTCTTTCCTTCTACCAGAAAGAAGCTGGGGGAATTCTTCCAGACCAAGTATGACTGGGACTTGCTGGCTGCCCGTTCCATCTGGGCCTTTGGGCCTGATGCCACTGGCCCAAACATCCTGGTAGATGATACACTGCCCTCTGAGGTGAGGAACACAGCCAGGGGGTTACCCTTCAGTGAGACAGTTCTCCTGTGGTGCCAGGAGGTCCTGGTGCTGTTGGAGTGCTTGTTGGTTTGCCAGATCTGAGAGCTGCTGGAGCTTTTCCACCATACTCCTACTCTTCTCTCCATCTCACTCCTACATGGCTAGCACCTCGCCTGGGATTTTGCAGGCAGTGCTATTTGTGCCAGCATCCTCCACACTGGCCACTAATCAGCCTGTCTTTAGGATTACCAACAGAGGGACTCTTCATTTCAAGCTCGAGGTGGCAAACTCTGCAGCTGATGCTCCTGAGCTGAGAGGGAGGGATGGACATAAGAGTATTAGAGGATGTTGCAACTCTTGTGGGGTCTGCCTGGTTGTGCCTCATGGGGCAGGTTTGGTCTCTGAAGCACTCTGTCTGTCTGTCTGTAGGTGGACAAGTCACTGCTGGGCTCTGTGAAGGACAGCATCGTGCAGGGCTTTCAGTGGGGGACCAGGGAAGGGCCTCTCTGTGACGAATGTAAGTAGGACCTGTGGGGAAGTGGAGCTAACAAGTGATGAAATTATCCCATCTCTAAGCATTCAAGGGGTTCTGACATTGCTGGTACAGTCCTCATGGGCCAGTTCCCTTCTCACCCTGCAGCTGGGGATGGCTTTGGGGGTGGGTGGGTGACAAGGAAGAGAACAGAACCTCCCCCATTTCCCTGGCTGCAGATGCCACCCACCACTGACACTTGTACAGAACATCCTTGCTCCTCTGGACCCTGACTCTGCTGATACACACAATCCCAGACTGTTAGGGGTTAGCAGGGACCTCTGGAGATCATCTAGTCCAACCCCTGCCAGAGCAGCAGAACCTAGAGCAGCTTGCACAGGATGTGTCCAGGCAGCTTTGGAATCTCTCCAGAGATGGAGACTCCAGCAGCTCCCTGGGCAGCCTGGGCCAGGGCTCCACCACCCACAAAGGAAAAAAGTTCCTCCTGCTGTTCAGCTGGAACTTGCTGGCTGCTAGTCCATTGCCTCTAGTGCTGTCCCTGGGCACCCCCTTGCCTCTAGTCCTGTCCCTGGGCACCCCCTTGCCTCTAGTCCTGTCCCTGGGCACCCCCTTGCCTCTAGTCCTGTCCCTGCCCCCCACCCTTCCAGCACTGCTAACTGAGCCCCTGCAAGCTGAGTTGCTGGATGCTCTGGGTTTGGTGTGCAGGCTTAGGCCATGCTCAGGCTTGCTTTGCTGGAATTGAGGCTAGGAGAGCTGGTGGCACTGGCCCTTTGTTTGCTGTATGTTGAGGGGATGCATGAGTGGTGCTGCTGTGGCAGAGGCCATGCCCCAGGGTCACTTGCTGTCCTTGCTGTCCTGCAGTGATCCGCAATGTCAAGTTCAAGATCCTGGACGCGGTGATCGCGCAGGAGCCGCTGCACCGCGGCGGAGGCCAGATCATCCCCACGGCCCGCAGGGTGGTCTACTCTGCCTTCCTGATGGTGAGCACCCTGCTGCTGCCGGGGCTAGGGCTGGCCAGCCTCCACGCCAGGGACACAGAGCCTCTGGTACCCTCTTTTCCCCCACTGCAGAGAGGAAAAGGGAAATGAACAGAGAGAGAGACTTGGGGAGTGGAAATGAAACTGAAACTACTTGAAGGAAAACACCACCAAGAAAATGAAGTGTGTACATATACACACAAAACCAGTACCATACCCAAAACCCCCTTGATGGTAACTACCTCCCCGCTGATACAGTGGCAGGAGGACTCAGCAGCAGCTGGGACTCAGGAACTCTGGAATTGAGATGGAAGGCAGAACAGAGAGAGTCCTGAAAGAGCAAAGCTGGGCTGCTGAGCTTCACAGGGCTCAGGTGCTCAACCTTCTGGCTGGGTGGAGACCCAAAGCTCTCCTTATATAGAGATACAATATATAATATATACATACATACACACACACTCTTAATTAGCTTCTAATTAGCCTAATTAAGCACCTGTTTGCTTGGTCTGAGGCCTCATGCAAGATACTCCAAGGGCCCATGCTTGTTATCAAAGCCTCAAGGACTGAGGATGATCTCTGTGGCATGGAGTACCTTATTCTGACTCAAACTAGGACAGCTGTGTGTTGCAGAGGCTGAGCCTCGTGCAGTGCCAGCTCCTGTGGCTCTGAGGAGTGTGGGTTGCACGTGAGCTGTGTTCTCTGCCCCAGGAAGGTTGCTTTAAACTGACTCATTCAGCCATTAATGTTTCCAGTACGCCTAGGGGCTGGCAGACAGGGTGTTGGAAGCAATCACCTTCCAGTCTGCCTGGAAACTTGTGTGCATCTGCTCTCTCTCTCCCCTTTTTGCCCCTGTTTGGCTTGCTGGCAAGGGTGAGCATGGGGCAGAGGGAGGCAGATGACTCCTGACCAGAAGAGAAAAGCTCCTTTCAGTGTTTGGGCAACCATGGGGCAGCAGGAACCCTTTCATCCCCAGTCAGAAGCTGTGTTTGACCAAACTATGGCTGTGCCTGGCTTCTGCTGGAAGCAGAGTGTGTTGGCTGTGCTGGTGGCTGAGTGGCCTGTGTCCCTGTCTCCTGCAGGCCACCCCTCGCCTGATGGAGCCTTACTACTTCGTGGAGGTGCAGGCTCCTGCCGACTGCGTCTCTGCCGTGTACACAGTGCTGGCCAGGAGGAGGTGAGCTGCTGCCATCACCTCACCTTTGTACAACAGCAGCTAGCTGCTTGCCATCTTGGCATCAGGAGAGGCATGAGCAGCAGANGTGACCTGGGCTAGTGATTGGCATCCCTGCTCAGTGTGGGGAGGTTGGAACTAGATGATCTTTAGGGTCCAACCTGGCCATTCTGTGATTCTATGAGATGTTCCCAGTTCCAGCACTGCTTGTGAAGTGAGGGGAGAGGGGGAAGTCTGTCAGGTGACAGCTGAAAGCTCCCCTAACTGATCCCAGCCCCTGTGCTGGGTGGGGAGGAGATGTCCAGGATCACATGCAGCCTTTGGATTGTGCCTGGTTCTTGCTGAGTGTCAGAAAGAAGAATGCATAAAGGGGTGTGAGACCCCCCCCAGGAGCACTGTGTTCAGCTCTGGGGCCCCCAGTGTAAGAAGGACATGGACCTGCTCAAGTGGGTCCAGAGGAGAGACACAAAACTTACATGAGGCCTGGAAGCTCTCTGCTGAGAGGACAGGCTGATGGAGTTAGAGTTGCTCAGTCTGGAGAATGCTCTGGGAAGAACTTCCTGCAGCCTTTCCCTGCTTAAAGGGCATATCAGAAAGGGAGGGACTGATCAGAGAGTGTAGTGACAGTATGAGGTAATGGCTTTAAACTGCAAGAGGGGAGATTTACATTGGACAGTAGGAGGAAATGTTCCACACTGAGGATGGTGAGAGCCTGTGCCAGGTTGCCCAGAGAGGTGGGAGATGTCCCATGCCTGGAACCATTCCAGCTCAGGCTGTTTGGGGCTCTGAGCACTCTCATCTAGTTGCAGTATCCCTGCTGCCTACAGGGGGTTGGACTAGATGACCTTTAAGGTGTCTTCCAACCCAAACCAGGCTATGATTCTCTGATTCTGAGACTAATCTTCTGACCTGTTGGCAGAGGCCACGTGACACAAGATGCTCCCATCCCAGGCTCTCCTCTCTACACCATCAAAGCTTTCATCCCAGCCATTGACTCATTTGGCTTTGAGACAGACTTGAGGACCCACACCCAGGGACAAGCCTTCTCCCTTTCTGTCTTCCACCACTGGCAGGTAAGTCCATGGCCTGGTGAGACAGGAAAGAGGGACATGGGTAGGATCAGGCACCAGGTGGTTGCTCTCAGCAATGCTGCAGCTCCCCCAGGGCAGGATAATTCCTCTGGATCCTCACAGGGTCTGGAGTGGGGCAGGCTTTGGACACCAGTTGTTAGGTGTCTGCCAGAAGCCAACAGCTTTCTTCTAAGTCACATCACTCTCTGCCCTGGTGAGGAGGCCCTGAATGCTGTTGCTTGTTCAGCATAAGGATGAGGACAAGCTCATCCAGGAGAAAGGAAGCTGTTTGGGTGCACTTTGCAGCTTGGGGAGCAGAAGTCTTGGAGCAGACCTTGGACTCACTGGGCTGCTGTAAGGCATGAGTTGTCACAGTTCAGCTTTGCCTCTTGGAAGAGGCTTTTTAAACCTATGGAAAACAGGGTTTGGGCTAAAATCCTGTCCTCTGGCCACTTCTGTGGCTGGGGCAAATCAGATCTTGTAGGAGATCCCAGTGTGAGGTGCACAGCTACTTCTATTATAGCCAGGGGGGAGCAGCAGCAGCCTGAGCCCCAAGAGCTGGCTTCAAGGTCAAGATGGAAAAGCCTGAGGGTTAGCTCTGAGAAGAATAAACCTGCCTTGAGTTCTAGGGAGGGTTGTACTCACCATGGGGATGGTGAGACAGTGGAACAGGTTGTCCAGAGAAGTTATGGATGCTGGAAGTGTTCAGAGCTCTGAGCAACCTGCTCTAGTTGCAGATGTCCCTGCTGACTGCAGGGGTTGGACTAGGTGACCTTTGAAGCTTCCTTCCAGCCCAAACCATTCCATCACTCTCTGACTGGGCCCCACATGGGTTGTTCTGTGGGCAAGGTTTGGGAGGTCTTGCAGTACATGAGCACGTGGTGAAGGAAGGTGGGACATGTGCTTGGCTTGGCTTATCAATGTGTTAGTGACTTCTCACAGGCATGGGCACCAGGAGGGTGTGGGCCAGGAGAACTGAGGAGGTGTTGAGGCTGGCACAGCAAGGCTGCAGGTGTCTGCAGGGCCCAGGGCTGTTTCCCATTGCACTTCAGGGTCTCCAGGAGGTTGAAGCAGCCCTCAGCATTGCTCTCACCTCCTGGCCCTGTGTTTCAGATTGTGCCTGGTGACCCCTTGGACAAGAGCATCGTCATCAGGCCCCTGGAGCCCCAGCCAGCTCCACACCTGGCCAGGGAGTTCATGATCAAGACCAGGAGGAGGAAGGCAAGTGTGGGAGCACCTCCTGTGCTCTCTGTCCCCCTGTCCATCTGTACCAGCAGTGAGCTGCTGCAGTGTTGTCCCTTGGGCATGTTCCCAGAGGGGACTGATGTCCTTTGTGCCTTGGGACTTTGGGACCTTTGTGTCCTGTGGGACTGCTCTCATTCTTCATCTGCTGTGCTGCCTGAGGTGCCTGTGGTGGTGCAGGAGTGACTCCAGCCCAAAACAGGGTCCTGCAGCATCCCCTGAGCCCTGCTCCCTCCCCAGCCTCTCTGGCCCCTTGGTGTTCTGCAGGAAAAGCAGCAGCTGATTTCTGTGCTGCTTTAGGGAGCTGGGCCCGAGGGGCTTGGAGGGGCTGGGCCCGAGGGGCTTGGAGGGGCTGGGCCCGAGGGGCTTGGAGGGGCTGGGCCCGAGGGGCTTGGAAGGGCTGGACCTGAGGGGCTCCTGGGGCTGCAGAGGGAATGAAGCTCCCCAGTGAGCTGGTAGATAGACTCAGCAGCAGCAACCAGATGTTTGCAGCTTCTCAAGAAGCTGTTTGATGTCTTCAAGCTGCTGAGTAGCTCCTTATGCCTTGCAAAATTCTCCAGCTTTCTCTGGAGCCTGAAGATTGACCTTACTGTGGGACACAAGGGCTTTTTGGTGGGATCTGTGCTGCACTGGCTGTAGGAGTGCTGGCTGCCAGAGGAGTAACCTCTGGCTTTGTGGTCCCCCCCCAGGGCCTGAGCGAGGACGTGAGCATCAGCAAGTTCTTCGATGACCCTATGTTGCTGGAGCTGGCCAAGCAGGATGTGGTGCTCAACTACCCCATGTGAACATGCTCCTGCTGTGCCAGGGGTGACCTGAGCCCTGGCTACTCTCTCTCTCTGTCCTTCCCCATCCCTGCCTGCCCAGCCCTGGCTCCTGGATGCTTGGGGCACACAGGAAGCTGCTCCTCAGGTCACTCTTTCATGGCTGTCAGAGCCTCCCTGGGCATTCATGGGCTGTGTGCTCAGGGCCTGCCCCATTCAGGGAGCAGCCCAGAGTGCTGATGCTTGTTTGTGTTGCTAGTCTTCAGCTCTTGTGGCCTCCAGTGTGGAGATTTTCCCTTTGGATAACTCTCTGCAGGCAGGCAGGTTATCCCTGGCTGCAGCAGAGCAGTGTGAATATAGCATCAGGTTCACTAAGGGCTGAGTGTAATCATGCCTGAGGCAGCTGAGCTTTCTGCTAACCTTGTCCTGGCTGCCAGGGGCAGGTTGTGCCCTGGGCAGAGCACCAAGGAGGCAGCTGAGGAGGGTGTGGGTGCTTGTGGAGGGGAGAAGAGGCAAGTATGGCTTTTACCTTGATTGTACTCCTTTCTGAACCCTGGTAAATGTTTGATACAAACTTGCAGGTGGGTTTAGTGTGGTTGTGCCAGGAGAAGGCAGCACTGGGAGAGGCTCTGCCTTCCTGGTGCTTAAAGCATGCACTGCCCCAGTTTCCACCATCTTCAGCTCCAGTTCCTCCTGTGCCTAGGCTCTGTGTCCCCTGCCATCCTGCTCCTGCCTGCAGTAGCCAACTCACCAGCCAGCCCAGGACAATCCTGTCCCAAACTCCAGGGAGTGGGCTCCTCACACCAAGAAGGACACAGAGGTGCTGGAGTTTAGCCAGAGAAGAGTAGCAGAGCTGGTGCAGAATCTAGAGCACAAGTGTGCTGAGGAGCAGCTGAGGGCACTGGGCTTGCTTAGTGTGGAGAAGAGGAGGCTCAGGGCAGACCTTAGCTCTCTCCACAGCTCCCTGAGAGGAGGTTGGAGCCAGGTGGGGGTTGGTCTCTTCTCCCAAGGAACAAGTGATAAGACAACAGCAAACAGCCTCAAGTTGCACCAGGAGAGGTTTAGGTTGCAGATTAGGAACAACTTCTTCCCAAAAGGGTTGTCCAGGCCTGGCCCAGGCTGCCCAAGGCAGTGCTGGAGTCACCATCCCTGGAGGGATTGCAAGGACATGGAGATGTGGTGCTGAGGGCCATGGTTCAGTGGTGAGCTGGCAGTGCTGGGGAACAGTTGGACTCAATGATCTTAAAGGTCTCTTCCAACCTAAACAGTTCTATGATTCTGTAAGATTTTTCTTCCTTTCTCACCAGGTCTTGCATGCCTGCCATGATTTCAGGAGCTCTCATCAGCTGCTCATGCTCTGACAGGTTTTTAGTGTTCCCTGTCCTCTGCCCCAGCTCCTTTCTCTGTCAGGGCTGCTCTTGAGCACAGGCTGTAGAACTAGGGCTGGTTTCCATCTCCTGGGGACACTGACACCCTTTCTGTCCCATGGCACTGCTCTGCAGCTGTGGCCACCCCTCTAGGACTGAGCCTGGCTGGGATGGCCATGGCAGCCTGGTCACCAGCCCTGGACTTGTCTCTGGGAACCTGTCCCAGAGGATTTCTGTTCTTGGAAAGGCTCAGGATGGCTCCTGGGGGCATGGAGCACCTCAGGACCAGAAGGTGAAGCCAAAGACCACCCCCTAAACCTTCTCAGCTGCTGGTGGAAATTGGGAGGCCCAGGGCTGACATAGCCAGGGGGGATAGGAGTGTCCAGCTGTCCTTTGGGGAGCCAGGTCTCTGTGGAGCCTGGAGAGCAGGAGATAATTCCAGGCCACTGCTACCAGCAGCGCTTGGAAACCAGGGAGGGGGAAGGATTTCCTGCCACATGGCCTGTTGGTGCTGTCCTCTCCACCCACCCAGCAGGAGGGTGTGCAGTGCCAGAGCTCCAGTCTCAGCCCTGGGCTCTGCCTTCCTGCCTCACAGGGACAGGAGGGTCCCCATCCATCACCTCCCACACCCACCTGGTACCAGGGCCAGGAAGCAGAGATCAGGCCCTGCCTGGTGCCTTACACCCCTACCAACCCTGCCATGGCCTCACCATGGGTGTTTTGTCATCTCCCAATACAGCCCAGCACCAAACTGGGCCCCTGAGGACCAGGCCAAGCCTCTTCTGGAGCTGACAGCAGGGCTGCAGCATGCTCAGTGCTGCACAGCACGTCCCAAGGCTGAGGGGATGTGACCCTGGCTCCGGAGCCAAGTGCTCCACTGCTCTGTCCCAGCAGGGTTTTGTCCTAGGCAGGGGACATCCATCATCCCCTAGGAGTGGCTCTGATCCCAACCTGGGGCTGGCTCTCCAGGGCTAGAGGGTGCCATGGTGTCACCTCTACACCCCTTGCCAGTGCTCATGGTCACCATTGCCCTCTGGAGAGCCAAGCCCTGGGGCTGTGGTGCCTGACAGGTCCCTGTGGCTCGAAGCACAGCCCTGGCTTTCACCCCAGGAGGGTGAGGAGATGGAGCCTGGGCAGGCGTGGGAAGGAGCCAGTTCTCACGCAGGCTGCTCCCAGCAGCTGGAAAACACTGACCCATGGTGGGGCCTGAGCAGCCACAGGAACCAGCAGGGCCCACAGGCCAGCACTGCACATGAGGGCTGGGAATTTTCTGTGGAAATAGCTCTTTCCTGGGAACATGTGCTGCAGGCGGCCAGCCCCTGACCTTCCCTGGGGCTGGAATGTTCCCTGGCTGCTGCAGGGAGCTTTGCTGGGTGCACAGTGCTCTGGGGATACGCTTGCCTGGGCTGGGGAGTGGGTAAACTGAGGCACAGGGAACTAGGGGCTCCATAATTGGCATGAATTCATCAGGATTAGCACTGGGACATGCCAAGGGGGCAGATACCCTCTCCCCCAGCAGGGTCACTAGCAATGCATGACACTCCATGGTCATCCCCATTTGTCTCTCATCCCCAGTGACTTGTTGGGTCCCTGGGGGCAGGTCCTCGTGGGATGAGCCCCAGCCCTGCTCCCAGAGTCCCTGTTCCCATCCTCCTCCTGGTGACCCTTGCTGCAGTCCTGCTCCTGGTGTCCTTGTCCCTCTTCTGCTCCCAATGCTCCCATCGTGTTCCCCATGTCTCTGTCCTCTATCTCCCTCCCCGTGTCTGCATCACCAGCTCTGCTCCCACTGCCCTCATACATGTCCCCATATGTTCCCAGCTGCAGCCCTGCTCCTGGTGCTCTCCTGCTACTGGTGTCCCCATCCTGCTTGCAGTGTCCTTGTCCCTGCCCTGCGCCTGTCCTACTCTCTGTGTCACTGTTTCCATGCTGTTCATCCCTATCCTGTTCCCAGTAGCCCCATCCCCACTTTGTCCCTGTCTCCATCCCGCTCCCCGTGTCCCCATCCCGACCCCCCTCCCGGTGTCTGTCCCAGCCCGTTCCGGAGGGCTCTCAGCTCCCCTCGCTGGCTGCCCCACGCCCTGTCCCTGTGTCCCCAGCCCGCTCCCCTCCCGCCGC
>VWZO01021354.1:34530-75061 GCA_013396975.1 Bucco capensis
CCCCCCGCCGCAGCCACACGGGGCCGGCGGTGGGTGGGTGGGTTCCGGGGGGTGATGGTAGGTGATGCTGGGGGGTGGTGTTGCTCCCGCTCCGCGCATGCGCCCCCGCGCCCCCCGCCTGGGCTCGGCGGGCCCCGCCGCGGCGGAGAGAGGGGGCGGCAGAGGGGCCCCGCCGGCACCATGGGGTCGGAGCCGCGCGGGGCGGCGGCGTGAGTGTCTGCGGGAGGCGGGAGGGAGGGAGGTGAGGGCAGGCTCCGGGGCATGGCGGGGCTGAGGAAAAGGAGGCGGGAGCGGCTGTGAGGGGAGGCTAGCCGAGCCCCGGGGTGGGCTGAGGGCAGGCGGGAGAGAGCGGAGCCGCGGGAACGGTGTGGGGAGGCGGGAGGCAGGGAGAGAGCGGAGCCGCGGGAGCCCCGAGGGAAGGCGGGAGGGAAGGAGCGGGACCGCCGGAGCCCTGAGGCGAGGCGGGAAGGAGCGGGACCACGAGCCTTGTGGCGCTCCGTGGGGAGCGGTATCCTGGGGACACGGAGCCGGACACCCTGAGGGGATCCAGGTGCTCTGTGGGGAGCGAGGGGCCGAGAGGAGCCGCCGCCCCCCTCGCCCTCCGCCGCCCTGAGGTGTCGGTGCCGCCCCTCGAGCCCTGCGTTTCCCGGGGCCGGCCCCGAGGCAGGCTTCGGTGCCTTTGTGCCCCCCGAGGACCGGGATGTGCCTGGGGTCCCGCCGCGGGGAGGTGGCTCTCGGGGCCGAGCCCTGCTGAGATGTTTTTCCCAAGCGAAGGAATGCAAACGCTGGGCACAGCTTCCTGGCGTTAGAGAGAAGGGTGCTGGCATGCACAGTCTTCCAGGTGTTCTTACTACCCTTGGCAGCAAATTTGGATTTTTCCTGTGGTGCGGAGCTTAATTGCAAGTAACAGGTATGTTTTTTCACTTGAAGAGGCACCAGCCCTCTGTCTCCTTGCAGTGGTGGCTCAGCCATCCCAGCTCCTTAGCCTGGCAGGATGGTACTGAGCAGATCCCTGGACATTCTGTCCACAGCAGCAGATGCTTGAGCTCCAACACAAGCTAGGAAATTAGCAGCTCCATGCCCTCCTTGGCCTGATAAACGTTTGTTGGTCTCTTGTCCAGGGTTAACAGTGAGAGGATGAGAGAAAATTGATTCAAGTTGTACCAGGTGAGGTTTAGATTTGATATAAGGAGAAATTTCTTTACTGAAAGGGTTGTCAGGCATTGGCCCAGGCTGCCCAGGGAGGTGGTGGAGTCACCATCCTTGCAGGGGTTGAAGAAACATTTAGATGCTCTACTTAGGGCCGTGGTTTAATGGTATGTTAGTGACTGGTATGGTTGGACTTGATGATCTTAGAGGTCTAGTCCAACCTTAATGATTCCGTGCTTCTGTGGTGCCGTTGGTAGCCTGAGTTAGCCTTGTCTGGATGGCTGCAGCCGTGCCCCAGGTTTGACATTTCTCTGTGCTTGATCTGAATGCAGAGCACGAGGAGAAAAATCCATCCCCTGGGTCAGATAATGAAAGTTTTGGCATGTGCTGGGCTTAACTTTCCCCCATAGTCATATAATTTCCCAGGAGTGAGAGTTTGGGCAGTTATTTTTACTGGCTGTGATTTTCAGCCCCTTCTCTTGGCCACTGGTAGGATTGGGTTGTGACTCTTGCTGGTTGCTGCGACCTTGCTTCCCAGGGAAATGCTAATTTTGTTCCACCGTCAGATTGATTGCAAATAGGAGATGGTGCACAGAGATTTAATTAGGCCATGGATGCAGTATGGATTCTGGAGCAACAGTTGGTGACACCACATCCAGCTCTTCTGATGGGGGTTTAGTTAGTAGTTAGAAATAAGAGGAAGGGCAAAGCCCTTGCATTTGACAGAGCATTGACTCTTCTTGTTATTTCCATGTCTTCTGCCTGCTGTAAGTCAATGATAATTGGCAGAAACAAGCTCTGTCCCTTTCTGTTAGCCATCTGGGATGTTCAGCCAAGCAGCCATCAGCCCAGGGACCAAACCCAACCTTCCTTCAGGTCCTTGGAAAGGGGAAAGCTGCTGCTTTCTGTCAGGGCTTGTGATGGGGGACATTAAGGATCCCTCCTCTGCACTTTTGATTCTTTATGAGTATATTGCAAAATGATACTTGTGCTTCCCTGGGGGAACAACTCGGTTCCACTCTATGTGCTGGGAGGTGTAAGGATTTCTACAGGAAAAGGACTATGTGAATGGAGAGGTAATTTGAGCTGTGTTGTGCTGTTCCTTGCTCTCCCATCCGACTGCAAACAGCTGAGGTCCTGTCTTTGCAGCAATCCTAAAATGAACTCGCTCGTGCCAGCGGCTGGGACAGGGCAGGAGGGGACAGTGTTTGTGTGCCCTCGTGTGTAGCGCTGGGGAGGGCTGGCCGGTGGGTGGGCTGAGCCCTTAACGGTCGCCGCCTTCCTCCTCCCATCGCGGGGCAACGGTAACAGCTCCGAACTGGGAGACATCTCGCCGAGTGGAGCAGTCTGCCCGCAGCGATTTGCCGTGCGGCAGCAGAGCAGAGATCTGCTATGACCAGGGGTGTCTGACCATGCCTGCGGGCGAGGAGGAGGCGAGGTAAGGGCTGAGGGCTCAGGGGAAAGGCGCAGGTGAGCTGGAGTGAGCACGGGTGGCTGCATGCTCGGGGAGGGGTGAGCTGGGAGCGATTCAGCGGCACTTTGAAGGAAAACAATTCCTTCCTAGTGTCTTTATCAAATATGGTAACTTGGCTGACATTTTGGAGTGGAAATGGCAGAGGATGGGGTAGAACAGAACAAAGGATGTGTCAGTGTGCTTGGACACAGACACTTAGGAGCTCGGTGTTTCACATCACATCAAACTTGTGTTAGGAGACTCTGCGTTGTCTCCAGCTGTGTGGAGAACACACTCAGCTGCTGTGCATTGTGGCTCCGTGGGGGGGGTTCATGGTCCAGCCTCTGCCAGCCTTGCCGTGGCTTTTAAAACTGGCTCTAGCAAGTCTGAGATCAACTTAAATTGTGAAAACTATTTGAAAAATCATAATGACTTGCTGTGCCTTTATCAATGAGACTAACTTGTAACACTTGTAATGCCAAGATTGTGGATGTGGACTGTCACTGAGGCAGAGGACTGTGGAAATAGCACTGAGACACAGTACTGGCATTGGAAAACCAATGCCAAAACCAGTTGAGGCAACATCAAGATTTTGGGTTTTTTAGAGCAACTCACAGGTCTGAATTTGTGATTAGACATGGGGAATTGCCACAAAATGTCTGGGTTTAGATGGGCTCCACTGGGACCCATTCTTAGCCTTTCATTTACAGCTGGACTCATGAGCTGAGAGGTCTTTCCCACCCGAAATGCTTGTGTGACCGGCGATTGTTTTTGCCTCTTCCTTGGGAGCAGACTCCAAGTCATCACAGAGAGTGTGCAAATGACGCAGAGAGCAGCAAATAACTGAAGAACTGGGGTCATGGCCTGAGAGGACAGAGACTGACTGCTCTGCACGCTCAGAGCAGAGCCTGAGAGGGCTGGAGGCCAGGGAGGACTTCAGCCACAGGGGGAAGGGTACAATAAACTCAGGTTTGTACCCTCAGCCACAGGGGTGGGAGCAAGGCAGCAATCAGACACTAGGCAAGTGTAGGCCAGTGTTAAGAGTTTAGCAAAGACTTTTGTACACTGAGGAGTTTTAATCATAGGCACAGTTTTTCTGAAGAGTTTTCTGTGGTTCCACAGGCAATCGGAGAGTTCTTCTCTGGCTTTGTGTGGTTTTATAGCTGGCAAAGGCAAGATTAAAGAGCAAAATTCTTAAAAGCTGTGAAATGAGTCACTGATGGAGAGTTTGTGATGAGTTTTAACACAGAGGTTTGTTGACTACCAGAATCCTTCTATGAATTGAAAAAAAATCCCAAACTCTCCTAAAACATCACTTTTTAGCCAAGCAGATGACAAAGTCTGGTGCCCTTCTTGTAGTACATACTTGCACTTGTACATGAGTGTAGTTCAGCCACTTGGGACCAATAAAGAGCAGCCTAGAAACACAGATCTAGGGGCTCTTAGTCCTGGAAGTGCCTTGCTGGATGCTATACAGTCTGGGTTATGTCCCTCCTATGCCTTGTTAGGTGTTACAGAGTTATGTTCCTCCTGTGCCTTACTGGGTGCGACATGGATTGGGTTATGTCCCTCCTGTGCCTTGTTGGGTGCTATACAGACTGGGTTATGTCCCTCCTGTGCCTAGCTGGGTGCTATACAGACTGGGTTATGTCCCTCCTGTGCCACATTGGGTGGTATACAGACTGGGTTATGTCCCTCCTGTGCCTAGTTGGGTGCTATACGGACTGGGTTATGTCCCTCCTGTGCCACATTGGGTGGTATACAGACTGGGTTATGTCCCTCCTGTGCCATATTGGGTGCTATACAGCCTGGGTTATGACCCTCCTGTGCCTCACTGGTGCCATATGGACTGGCTGTGTCCCTGCTGTGCTCAGGGCACTGCTGTCTGGGGGCTGGAGCCAGCAGGTGCTCAGTGTGTGGCTGCCTCTGCTTTTCTGAGCAAGCCCTGCTGCTGGGGAGGACTTGGCAGCCAGGTGAGCTGTTGGAGCCCCGCAGGGGCTGAGTTGTGACCGGGGAAGCCAGGCAGGCTGTGCCCTCGGGGTGAGCGCTGGGGGTTGCCAGCTCCCCTGACTGGGTGGCTGCAATGGACTGATGGCATCAGTCTGTGGCCTCACTGCTAGCACTGAGGTGGGGACGTGGAAGCAGCTTTGTGTCTCTTCACAGAGACCACTTTGGGTTTTCTCCCTTGACAGTGCTGAGTAGGTTGTGGCAGGTTCCTCATTTCTGCCTTGTCCTTATGGCTCAGCCTGGACTCTGGGAACAGCAGCAGATCGTTAAACAATTGGAGTAGAATCCTCAGCACATAATGGGGCCTTTGTTGTCTGCCTGCTCTGTGGTCCAGGACAGGCACTGCTCCCTCAGTAGGGGGAAGGTGATCTCTTCTTCCCACCCTGCTTCCAGCCTTTGTTTCTGTGCTGCTGCTCAACAAAGTGCTTTATGGAGATTGTGCTCCAGATTTATTTGTTTTTAATCTGGTTAATAGGAAGCAAATGATTTCCATGAAAAAAGTTCCATTAATATTCCCTAGTGTCTCTGCTTGCTCTTCTTGAACTCTGCTGACCTGTACTGGGAAGCATGGTCCCTCCCAGCATCCCTGCCCAGCACATCAGAAAACACCTGAAATTACAGATGTGCCTCTGAAAACCTGTCCCTGACCTCAGCCCCTTGAGGGAGGTTCTCCTCCCGCTCTGCTCTGCCCTGGGGAGGCCACAGCTGGAGCATTGGGTCCAGTTCTGGGCTCTCCTGTTCCAGAAGGACAGGGAACTTGTGGAGAGGCCCAGAGAANAGTGGCTGTGCTGTGTTGCCTCTGTGCAGGGAGATGATCCTGTTTGCCCTACTCTTTGGAGGACGCTTTTGCTGCAGAAGCCCATGTCATTATCCCTCTTTCCAGCTGGTCTTTCCATTTCCTGTGAGCAGCAGGAGTGGAATTCCATCATCCTGTGTGATAAATGTGCTGCGCTTCCTTTGGACTCCAGTTGAAGTGGTTAATGATGGTCCAGTTCCAGGAGATCCCATTTCACTTGCTGTGTTCAGTCCTTTGGAATGCCTGAATGGCCTGTTCACTGCTGCTCCTCCTCATGGCTTTGGAGGGCTGTTCACTTTCCACTAAAAGCCACAAAAATCACTTTCTCTTCAAAATGCTCCTTAAAGAGGCAGAAGGAAATATGAGATTTCTCCTCATACCATAGCTATGAATCATGATCACCACTGGGGTAGCAATGCATGATTCTTCCCCAACTGTGAGCTCTGGCAGATCTGGTTGGCAGTCCTCAAAATGTGACTTTCCATGGTGCAAAGGGAGATTTCAGGTGGAAGTTCCCAGTGGTGTTTGGGCTGAACTGACATGTACAGCTGGGCTGTTATCACCTTCCTGGGGATGTGCTGGTGGAGGAAGCACTGAGAATGGTAAATATTGGAGCAAAAAGAAATCCCTTTCCCAGCTACAGGCATTGATAGCTTAGTTTCATCCCTCAATAGTGGCTAATAATTCCTTAATGATTGTGTTTCCAAGAAGGACCTAGGGCTGCAAGGCATAACCCAAGTTCCAAGGGTTTCTGACTCTATATATAGAAAGCTATATTTGGAAAAAACCCAAATAGTGTATTTATGGACCAAAGTGTATGAAGGGAAATGTGATGGAAAAATTGAGTCAGATGAGCTGATGTATGAGGCAGTTCCCTGTGGAGTCACTGGGCTGAAAAATGTTTTATATGCCTAAACTTGAACAGATGCTTCAACACACAAACACATCCATCCCCCCCACTTTAACACTGGCACTTCTGCTCATACCCCTGTGATTAATTCTCCAACCAGCCTGGCTCAGGCTCCTTTCCAGGGGCTAGCAGGCATTTCCAGATTATCCAGGTACTTAAGCCCAAGCCTAACTAAACTAAATGTGTGAGCAGCCTGCTTATTAGCAGGATTTCTTTCAAGCTGCTTGTGCTGAAATGACTCACTGACCAGGGATTTACACTTCTACACAGGAGAGAAGGATTTCTCCCTATTACCTTGCTTAGCTGGAGCTCACTGGAGCCAGGCAGCTCTTTTGCCTAAATAAGGCCATGATACCAGCTTTCAGCTCCTTGGGTATTAGTTCCACCTTTTTAGTTACAAATTTGTCAGAAAACAGTTCAGAGTCTGTCTGCCTGACCTCATTTGGGGTGCTGTTGAAGTCTGAAGAGAGGACATCCATATGGATGACCAGCAGACTGTGCCTGCTGCTCTTTTTAGCACAAATGTTGCATTCAGTAGTGCTGGAGAGGTTGCTTAATGCTGCACTGTACTGTGGTCTTCCGAGCCCCCTTTGGCATGCTCTGCTGCCCCAGGTGTTAGAGGTGTACTTCTCTCTACAGCTCCCCAAGAGGGGGTTGGAGAGAGGTGGGGGTTAGGGTCTTCTCCCACATAACAAGCAATAGGACAAGAGGAAACAGCCTCAAGTTGTGCCACTTGGGGAGATTTAGGTTGGACATTAGGAACAATTTCTTCCCAGCAGGGTTGTCAAGGCCTGGCCCAGGCTGCCCAGGGCAGTGCTGGAGTCACCATCCCTGGAGGGGTTGGAAAGCCATGGAGATGTGGTGCTGAGGGACATGGTTTAGTGGTGACTTGGTAATGTTAGACTAACAGTTGGACTTGATGATCTTGGAGGTCTTTTCCAACCTTAACAACCCTGTAATTATTCACCCTGTAGGTAGCTGTGCATAGTGCTTCCTCTCCCCAAAAAATGACCCCAAAATGTACTGTACAGGAGCCAGGTATTTCCTCTTTGTTTTTCTAGTCGAGCTAAACTGATGAAGGAATGTGGATAAATGACTCCTAGGGCTAAACCTAAGGACTTGGATAGAGGACTGGACATGAGGCAGCAGAGTGCCCAGGTGGCCAAGAAACCTACCAGCATCGTNCTGAGCTTAGAGGTCTCTTCCTACCTTTGTGGTTCTGTGGCTTGTGGCCTAGCTGCAGTGCCCCTCAGGAACCCTTGGCTTGCAGGATGGCACTGGGGACAGTGCCAGCCCAGCTTGTGCTGCCGTCCCAGCGTCACACACTGGGGAGTGGTGCAGCCATGCCAGACCTGGGCATAACAAGTCATTTTGCCTGTGAAGTTCTGTATCTCTCTGGTGCTTAAAATAGCAGCAGGCCTGGGAGGGTGCTGTGTTTCTTGTGGAGATGGTTTCCATGCTGCCTGGAGGGTGTGTTTCTGCCTCCTCATTACCTCCTGGAAGTCTCACTCTGTTAGGGATCCAGGGACATGCTGACAAGTGATGCTGAGCCATGTAGGGTCTGAGGTTGGAGAAAGAGCTGTAGGCAGGCAAGGGGCTGGGTAGGAGCTGGTGCCTATGGAGCTGGCCCTGATGTTAATACATCTATAAATGACATAAAAATGAAATAATGAGGGTTTTAGTGTGTGTCCTGCAGATGTGCTGCCTCTTAAAAGTGTGAGAATCACCTCATTTTCACAGTGAGAGTATTTAAGTAGTTGTGAAATGATTGAATTCTAATTACTGCAAACATTCCCTCACTTAGGTGATGTTCAATTACCTAGTTAAACTCTTTTATAAAAAAGGAGAATTTTCATAGTGGAAACTGTGATTCCTGGGATATGAAAAAAAAGTAATAAAATGGAAGTGTTTGGGAGGAACAACACTGCTATTCCGTATAGCCACATGGAAATGATCATCTTCATTGCCTGCTTTCTGGGAAGGCTTAGCTCCCTCTGGAGCTCACCTGGACTGTCCAGCCCTGTGGTGACACCCAGCATGAGTGGTGTCCCTCAGCCTGCTTGTGCTCTCTTTGCAGCCTGTGGTAAAACCTTATTGATCTGAGCCTCTGCAAAAGCCACTTCCCTGGAGGACTGTGCTGGAGAGACATCAGCAGGACTAGATCACTGCTGTCCCTCTAGTGTGCCGGCAGCCTGAGGTCTGCCTGACAAGGAGCTGTGGCTTACCAGCCAGGAGTAACCTGAGGTACCAAGTCCTGTGCTTCTGGCTTCCTCCAGTGCCTCTCCTTGAGCAGATTGATTAACACACTCAGCCCATAGCCCCCCAGGGAGGTGCTTGCTCCTGGCTCCTTCAGAACAGCCTGATGGGATCAGACTGAGTGTCTGCATGGTCCTGAGGCTGTTCCTGACCCCAGCCCAGGTGGAGGCACAGCAAGAGCATGGCAGGAGCTTGTTTGAAGCCCTCTCAGCATTTGTCTGCTCTCTGCCTACACACTTGCCTGTGGTGAGAAGCACTGCCTGTTGTATTCAGTTTGTACAGGGCTTCCCTTCTCCAGGCCACTCCAGATTCACCAGCTCCCTGTCTTCTGGCCCCCTCAGCCTTCTGCCTTTGCCACTGCTCTTCCTCCCCCAGCCAGGCCATACCTGTGCTCCAGAGCTGTTCTGTTCCCCATTTCTGTGCCAGGGATAGTGGGAGTGTTGGGAGCCACACAGAGTGGCCAGGCTGTGGGTGACCTGTGGGTGCTCACAGTGACACAGCAGTGCATGCTGGTGGTGCACTCATCCTTCTATGGTGCTGGTAAAATGCTGTTGGCTTTCTGGGCCATGCCAAGCAGTGCCAGAGTTTTCATGGAGCAGCCAAACAGCCCCAAGATCTCCTGCTTGCTGAGGCTATCTCTGGGCATGGCTTTTTCAGTGTGAAACTGAGATTTATTGTTTTTTATCCAATGTAGGCATCACCTTACAGGATTTTATTACCAGGTTACTCAGGATCATAAGATAGAATCATATATTCTTTTTGGGTGGAAAAGACCTTTAAAATTATCAAGTCCAACTGTTCCCCAGCACTGCCAGGTCACCACTAAACCTCAGCATCACATCTCCATGGCCTTGCAGCCCCTCCAGGGATGGTGACTCCAGCACTGCCCTGGGCAGCCTGGGCCAGGCCTTGACAAACCTTCTGGGGACAAAATTGTTCCCAATATTCAACTAAAACCTCCCCAAGAGGCTGTTTGCTCTTATCATTGCTTGTTATGTGGGAGAAGAGACCAACCCTCACCTCACTCCAACCTCCTTTTGGGGAGTTGGAGAGAGTGAGGAGGTCTCCCCTGAGCCTCCTTTTCTCCAGACCAAATAACCCCCATTCACAGTATCCCAGTATGTCAGGGGTTGGAAGGGACCTAGAAAGATCATCTAGTCCAACCCCCCTGCCAGAGCAGGATCACCTCAGCTGCTCCTCACAGGACTTGTCCTTCTGCTGTTGTGCATGGTTGCTTATCTTCCTGGGCTTGAGTATCACCATCAGGATCCTTGGTCACATCTCACCTGCCTTGCTGTTGTGTTTGCCACTAGCAGTGCCCTGGTCCAGCCCAGGTCCCAGCCCCTCTGCCTGGAAACTCCACTGGGACCCCATCCCTTGCAGGAGGTGACTGGTTGCTCCTACTCTTTGTCTTTCACCCACTTGTTATCTGTGTCCCTTTTCCACTGTGGCCTTTTGGTGTCCCTACAAGAAGCCCTTGATGAGACTCAGAAGCCACCCTGACTTTCCCCCTTGGAATATCCTGTTTCTATAGAGGATTTCTTCTAGAGTTGTGCACTAGTTCTGGTCTCTATCGTATTGTCCCATTAGTCCTGTCTGAATGCAAGATTTGGAGCTCCGCAGTTCACCAGGAGGTTCTTCACAACCTTTGTCTTGTAGAGTTAGTGTGACATGTCTATGTCCTAAAGACTTCACTGCCAGCATCCAAGCTTGCTAGGCCCTGGCAGATGAACCTTAGGACTAAAGGGTGGGTCCAGCTCTGCGCATGCTGTGTCTCACCTAAAAAAATCCATAGCACAGGCTCGAGGGTGCTATCTGCTATCCTCTTTTTATCAGTGCGCTTGGAAAAGGCACTGAGGAGGAGTGTGGATGGAGCCCTCCCTGGAGCTTCGTTCGAGAAGCCTAGCCATACATACATACATACATAGTGTGACATGTACCTCCATCTTCCAAGGTGATACCAAGGTGAGGTGTTCCCACTTGGAGCTCTGTTAACCTCTGTGGGGAATGCCACCCAGCTCTCCCCACCCATCACTCTTCCCTTTGGCTCTTTACTTTTGGAACCTCCTCTCCAGTCACTGCAGGCTGAGCCAATTTCCCAGAGAGTCCCCCAAGGAGCAGGGCTGGGGAGGAGCCTGGCTCTGTTTCCAGTGCTGGAAAGAGGGGTGTAAAGAGTCCTGGTGTGTTCCCTGGGTGGCATTGTCATCTCTTTCAGTAGCATTAAGAAATGAAGCAGTTCCTGGTGGTGGCTTCCTGCAAGGAGGCTCCCTTGAGATGCAGATGAGAGTCTGAAGTGGTTACAGAGTGATGGGGGAGAAACTTTTAGTCATAGGATAGATGACAGCAGCGTGGCCAGCAGGGCAGGGAGGGGATTGTGCCTCTGCTCTGCTCTGGGCACAGCTCAGCTGCAGTGCTGGGGCAGCTGTGGAGCCCTCAGCACAGCAGAGACATGGAGCTGGTGCAGTGGGGCCAGAGGAGGACACAACAATGATCCAAGGACTGGAAGCTCTGTGCTGTGAGGCCAGGCTCAGAGAGCTGGGCTTGTTGAGCCTGGAGAAGAGAAGGCTCCAGGGAGACCTTAGTGCAGCCTGGCAGCACTTCAAGGGGAGGAACAAGTAAGAGAGAGACTTCTAACAGGTCCTGTTGTGACAGGACAAGGGACAATAGTTTTAACTGACAGAGACAGCTTTAGGTGGGACATAAGGAAGAAATTTGTTATGCTGAGAGTGGTGAGAGCCTGTGCCAGGTTGCCCAGAGAGGTGGGAGATGTCCCATGCCTGGAACCATTCCAGGTCAGGTTGGCTGGGGCTCTGTGCAACCTGCTCTAGTTGCAGATGTCCCTGCTGACAGCATGGGGTTGGACTAGATGATCTTTAAGGTCTCTTCCAACCCAAAGCACCCTGTGAACTCAGCAGAGCAGGTATAGTTGCCTTAGTGAGAGAATCCACCAAATAGTCAGTGGTTAGGAATTTCCTTACTGTGTGAATCCTCCTTTTCTCTGAGTGAGGACATGTGATGCAGCAGACACTCAAATATCCTTTGCATTGAGAATGTTTTTGCAAGCAGAGCCACTCACCTCTGCATCTGGAGGTGCCTGAGCTCCTTGTACCAGTGGTGTAACCCTTCACAAGAGTCATGAAGGTTGGAAGAGACCTTTCAAATCAAGTCCAACCATACCTATCACCCCCAGGCCACTAAACCATGGCCCTAAGCACCATACCTAGATGTTTCTTAAAACCCTCCAGGGCTGGTGACTCCACTACCTCCCTGGGCAGCCTGGGCCAATGCCTTTGGAGAGCTGGGGACAGGGTAGCAGCACAGTTGGTGATAGACCTCTGAAGGTGTGCTGGGTGGGACAGTGAGGCTGAGTCTGCATTCACCTCTAACGCAACCCAATGTGTTTTGTCTCTGCTGGGTGCTTTCATCTGAGTGTTTTATTCTGGGAATGCAGATAAGAAATTGCCTGTGTCCAGATGTGCAGCATAGCCTGAGCCAGGCTTGGGAGTCAACTGGGGTGTCCAGAGACTGCAGAGGTCACCAGTTGCTCTCTAAGAGGAGATTCTCATGTTGATACAGGTTCTATTACATGCTTATACTATTTTCTTTCTGTCACTAGAAAAAGAAGAGGTTTTACAATCTGGGGTGTTCTAGATGTTTTTAGGTAATGTCTATTTGGGCCAGGTCAGTGCTTGCACCTCCTGTTGACACTGTGTTGAGACAGTGAGCTGTGATTTCTCTGTGGCCTTGCTAAGTAGTGTTGGTCTGCTTTCTCCTGGTTGGGGCTTGGAGAGAACATCTACAGAAGGAGCATGAGGTTCCCTTAGTGACTAACAAGGTGGTATCAAGATGTAACCACCCTCCTAAACCCCTGAAAGCTTGAACATAAGAACCAAGAGAAGCTTGGTGGTGGTGGTGGTTTGCCCACAGTTATGCCTTCACTAGCTCAGGGTGCTTTTTCCCATCTCCAGTAGGACTAAAAAGCAGTGTCCAGGGGTTTCAGAAACATCTAGCTGTGGTCCTTTGGGCCATGGTTTAGTGTCCTGGGGGTGACAGGTAGATGGTTGGACTTGATGAGCTTAGAGGTCTCTTCCAATCTGAGTGATTTTGTGAAGGATTCTGTGACTTCTCTGTTTGCACTGACAGCTCCAGTCACATGCCTGGCTTAAGCAGTTCCCAGGGCTTTGGGGAGGCTAAGCTGGCTAAATTCACTGCTAATTTTCATAATCTGAGTGGCTAATAATGCTGATCAACTCCACAGCCATGGATAGGTCGTGTGGCCAGAGAGCTGCCAGCTGCTTTTGCCTGTTTCTGTGGCATGAGGCATGGTGGGAGCAGAGCTTTGGGCTCCTTCATGAGACACAAGTGCTTTGTGGCTGTTCTCTGTAAGAGGCAAACCAGGTGGGGGGTGTGTTCCTCCAGCTGCTGTGCTAGAGCACAGGGAGCTCAGTCAGTGAGGGCTCCAGAGCTCTTCCTGACAGGAGCTATAGAAGAGTTCAAGCCTTGCAGAAAACGTCAGTTTAGGGCTTCTCATTTCACTATAGGTAGTCATTTTTTTCAGCAGATTTTTCCTCTCTGAATTAATGTGCGTGTTTGTAGTCTAAATTTTCTCTTTGGCAGAATAAAGCTGTTAAGACTGCTGTTGAACTCGAGCTGCAGCAATGTTTCAGTGCCAGTGTGGCAGCCTGCTCTGATTTACTGTGGTCCTTTCCTCCAAACAGATTGTATTTAAAACTGATTTACTGGAACAAAGCTTCAAGTGTTTCTGCAAAGTTGAGTAGTACTTGAGAGAAGCTGAAGCAGCAGCCAGTTTGGCAGGAGAGCAAGCTCTCCACATGGTGCTCTGGAAGGAGCATCTGTACCTCCTGCATATGTGCTGGGCACCACCTCACTGTTACAGAGTGGTTTGGTGGTCTGGTGAGGTGCTGTTGTTCTGGCCTGGGCTGTAGGTGTTCCCAGCACCACCCTCATGGATTGTTGTAGTGGACAGGGAACCAACAGTGAGCAGGTGACCTTCTGGCATGGCTGGCCACCATCCTCCCAAGCTTAGTGCTCTCCACCTCAGGACTGAGATGTACCACTGTGTAAGGTCACCAAAGTCTGCAAAGCATCCTGGTGTCTCCATAAGTGGGAAGTCCTGAGCAGCTTTAGCAGAGTTTTTCCAAGTGCTGGAGGTCTGGTAAAGCAGTTGGTGGGAAGCGTGTGAATGTCCTGCTCTGCGTTCTGAACATAGAGCTACAGGATGGGTTGGGTGGGAAGGAACCTATCGAGGTCATCTATTCCAACCCCATGCTGTCAGCAGGGACATCTGCAACTAGAGCAGATTGCAGAGCCCCAAACAACCTGACCTGGAATGGTTCCAGGGATGGGACATCTCCCACCTCTCTGGGCAACCTGGCACAGGCTCTCACCACCCTCAGTGGAAAACATTTCTTCCTTCTCTCTAGCCTCAATCTCCTCTTTTAGTTTCAAACCATCATTCCTTGTCCTGTCCCAACAGCTCCTGCTAAAAATCTCTCCCCAGCTTTCTGCTAGGCCCTTGAAGTGCTGCCAGGCTGCACTAAGGTCTCCCTGGAGCCTTTTCTTCTCCAGGCTCAACAAGCCCAACTCTCTGAGCCTGGCCTCACAGCACAGAGCTTGCAGCCCTTGGATCATTGTTGTGTCCTCCTCTGGCCCCACTGCCCCAGCTCCATGTCTCTGCTGTGCTGAGCACTCCAGAGCTGCCCCAGCACTGCAGCTGAGCTGTGCCCAGAGCAGAGCAGAGGCACAATCCCCTCCCTGCCCTGCTGGGGATGAGCCCAGGCTAGGGTTAGCTTCTGGGCTGGGAGCACACATTGCTGGCTCATGCCCAGCTTTTCCCCCACCAGTACCAGGTCCTTCTCCTCAGGGCTGCTCTCCATCCCTTCATCCCCAGCCTGGACTGGTACCTCCTCTACAAAGCTGTTGTTTTGTGTAGCTGTAGGGTTGAGGTGGTGCTTTGCTTTGTGCTCTGTGCTGTACCAGATGACAATGCTGGGAAAGAAATGTCTTTTTTTGAATTTGGGTCAGAGTGAACCAACTGCCATGTTGCAGAATGTGTGATTTGGGACATTGTTGCAGACTCTGTCATGGCTTGTGGTGTCTCTTTTATTTACAAGCCATTCATGCTAGTTGTTGAGGCTTTTCTGTGAAGCAAACACTGCTGTGGTTGCTTGTGACTGCCATAATCTGGTGGTGGGTGAATGAGGTGTTCAGCCCTGTTTGATTGTCTCCTGCTCACTGAGAGCCTTTGACATACAGGAGCTGACAGAATTACTCTCTTTTGGCTTCTCTCTCCTTTCCTGAAGTAGCTCTGAGAATGATATTTGGGTCAGCTGCCTGCAGCCTGGCTTTGGTTTGTGACACTCATCCCTCTGGGTGTAGCGGAGCAGCCCTCTGGGGAAAGGCTGGGCTGCTGTTGGCTGTTCTGGGATCAGGAGTTAGTTAAGGGAGTGTGTTGGTTCTTGGGATAGCTAATCACATCAAGAGAGAGCTCTCTCTGATGCCTAAGAGGAGTGAAGATGGCCTTGCCTAGCCCTCGCTGCAAGACAAGGCAGGGGGACCCAGGCAAGCACATCAGTGCTCTAACCTGGGCAGAGGCTGCTGCCCTCAGTGGCTTTGCTGTGGCTGTGACACACACCAGTACTTGTGTGTGCTTCAGTATGGACCAGAGACCTTTTGGGCCTAGGGATATCTAGTCTTGGAGCAGCTCCTGGAGAGAACTTCATGCTGTTGGGGAGCTGAGTGCTGTATGTACATGATCACCTTGTGGTGAGGATCCACTGGGTGTGGGAGAAGGGGAGCTCACAGAGTGTTTTGTGGCCCTGAATCCATAGTAGGACCACACTCATCTGGTCTGATGGTCATGTCACTCGGTGGGAACAGTCTTTCTTTAGGATACCCTGCTGACCTATGGATTTTAAGGGTACAGATAGCAGTCCCTGACCATGTTGTCTGCAGACAGCCAGGACTTCTAGTCCAGGAGCTCAAGGTTTGGTTACACACTTGACCTCAGAAGAGCAGTGTTGGGTATTTTCTCTAGCATGGCTTGAGCTTCACATGCAGACTCTTGGCAAAAAAGCAGTAATTGTCCTTTACCTGCTCTGGAATTCCTTGTTTTTAATGAGATTTCAGGGCCCTGGGGCAACTGGTAAAGGGATCAGGAGCTCCGGTTGTGTTCTCCTCCATCCCCCTAACATCAGCAATGGACAAGGGAATATTTAGGAAGAGCCAAGGGGTCAATTCATGGCTCCAGGGCTGGGGTTGGACAGGGCTTTGGGTTTCATAATCACAGCTTGGTATTCAAGGCACCTGAGCTGTGAGGAACTAATGGGCCGCACTTGTCCCACACAGGGGAAAGGATTCTAGGGCAGGAGTTGGCAGGGCTCATTGATAGGGCTTTAAACTAGATTTGAAGGGGGAAGGGGTTAGTAATGTCATGCTTGCCTGTGACAAACAGGGGGGCAGCATGCCAAGAGCAGAGGGAAGGTAAGGGCTCTCAACTTGTTGTCATGAGGCAAGCCAGGGAAGTTGCACCAAGACACCCCAAGGGAATCAAAGGGGATTGATTCATCTAAGAGGGTGACATGGATGGCCCAGCTAAAGTGCCTCTGTGCAAACACACACAGCTTGGGCAATAAACAGGATGCATTAAGGGCCACAGTACTGCTGGAAAGCCATGACATAGTGGCTATTACTGAAACTTGGCAGGATGATTCCCATGATTGGAATGTAGGGATAGAAGGGTACAAGCTATTTAGGAAGGACAGACAGGGGAGGAGGTGTTGCCCTCTACATCAGTGACCAACTGGAATCAGTGGAGCTTCACCTGGGGAAGGATGATGAAATGGTTGAGAGCATATGGGTTAAGATTAAAGGGAAAACAGGGGAAGGTGATGTTACAGTAGGGGTCTGCTACAGGCCACCAGACCAGCAGAACCAAGCAGACGAGGCCCTCCATAGGCAGATAGAAGTGGCTTTGCGTTCACAGGCTCCAGTCCTAGTGGGGATTTCAACCACCCTGACATCTGCTGGAGGGACAACACAACAAGGTACCAACAATCCAGGATGTTTCTGGATTGCATAGATGACAACTTCCTCTTTCAAATGGTAGAGGAACCAACAAGAAAAGGGGTTATACTGGACCTTGTCCTCACCAACAGGGAAGGGCTGGTGTCCAATGTGAGCCTCAGGGACAACCTTGGCTGCAGTGACCACAAAGCACTAGAACTGAAGATCCTCAGGGCATCTAGGAGGATATTCTCCAAGCTTATGACCTGGGACTTCAGGCATGCAGACTTTGATCTTGATCACTTCAGAGATCTGCTGGCCAGAGTACCATGGGACAAAGCCCTAGAAGGAATGGGGGCTAAGACAGCTGGTCAGTATTCAAGGATCACCTTCTCTGTGTCCAGGACCAAAGTATGCCAACAAAAAGGAAGGCAGGAAGGAATGCTAGGAGACCTGCCTGGATGAGTAAGGAGCTCCTGGACACACTGTCTCACAAAAAGAAGCTTTACAAGGAGTGGAAGAAAGGAGAGGTAGATTGGGGGGCTTGTAAGGTAGCTGTGTGAGCAGCAAGAGACCTGGTTAGAAAAGCTCAGGCTCAGGTAGAATTCAATCTAGCCAGAGAGATCAACAGCAAAAATTTCTATAGTTATATTAATGGTAAAAGGAAGACTAGGGAAGCAGTAGCCCCCTCAGAAAGGAAATGGAAGAACTTGTGGCAAGTGATATGGAGAATGCCGAGGTTCTCAATGACTTCTTTACCTCAGTCTTTACTGGCAAGGGCTCCAACCACAGTCCTGAGGTCACAGAAGATAATGGCAGGTGCTGGAAGGGGGAACTGCCCATTGTAAGGGAAGATCAGGTTCGTGACCACCTGAAGAATCTGAAGGTATACAAGTCCATGGGACCGGATGGGATACACTCACAGGTCCTGAGGGAACTGGCAGATGAGGTTGCTAAGCCACTCTCTATTCCAAAAGTCATGGCAGTCTGGTGAAGTCCCCACTGACTCTGGCAGGGGGGTTGGAACTAGATGAGCTTTAAGGTGCCTTCCAACCCTGACAGTTCTATGATTCTGTGTCCAGCTGAATTATCCAGGGGAAGTTTCCAGCTCCTGTGTGGCAAGGAATGAGCATGGTGACACTGAGGCCAGGAGCAGGGCCTGGCTTTGTAAGTGCTATTGGAGCTGCTAATGCTGTGTCAGGCCAGTTTGGGTAGGAGCTATCAAACCAGCTGAGCTCAGTGGGGTTACAGTGTATTGTAGAGCAATGAGAGTGTGTGAGGCTGGAAAACAAAGATGGATGACAGGGGACAGGGAATGCCCTGGAGAACTGGGCAGAGCTAACTCCTGGGTCTGTTTTGGGCTCCAGTGCAGCAGGTCTTTAGGTCTCTTCTCCAGGATTAACAGTGAGAGGACAAGAGGAAATGGCCTCAAGTTGCACCAGGGTAGGTTTTAATTAGATATAAGAAGAAATTTCTTCCCTGAAAGGGTTGTTAAGTCTTGGCCCAGGCTGGCCAGGGAGGTGCTGAAGTCACCATCCCTGCAGGGGTTTCAGAAACATCTAGCTGTGGTCCTTAGGGCAATGGTTTAAGTGGCATGGTAGTGATAGGTATGGTTGGACTTGATCTTAGAAGTCCCTTGCAGCCTCAGTGGTTCTGTGATTCTGTCTTCACTGAAGGGGTTATTCCTAATCCATGAGCTGTTCTCTGAAGGGAGAGGAGTGTCTCATGCTGCTTCAGTCCTGATGCTGTGCTGGTATGGCTGATGCTTTGTGCAGTGCTCTGTTGGTTTGGCTGTGGCTTGTGGCCCCAAGGATCGAGTGGTTCATGGCAAAGGCTGCCCAGCAGCACATTGCCTCTCACCAGCTCATCTACTGACCCCTCATTTTCTCCAGTGTTACCCTTCCTGTCACCAGAGTGCAGGCATTGTCTGGGGCTTGCTGCTGCTTCCTGATACAGGACAGATCTGAGGAGTAGCCTGCTCAGGTTTGCTGAGCATCTGACAGCTCTGTCCTGAGATGCTACAGAAATACCAAGCTTTGGAGCTCACTGTCCATGCAGGTACACCTCATTCAGAAGGGATAAGGAATGCTGAGCGTGTAGGAAGGGATTTGGGCTGATGCAGGCCCCAGAAGAAGTCACCAGAAATCAGACTTGTCAGGATTGGAGAAACCTTCCAGCTCCTCTAGCCCCAAGCCCTGTGCCTGCCATGGGCAGGGACACCTGGCACTAGAGCAGCTTGCTCCCAGCCCCAGCCAGCCTGGCCTGCAACACTGCCAGGGCTGGGGCTGCCACCACCTCTCTGGGCAACCTGGCACAGTGGCTCAGCACCCTCCTGGGGAACAACTTCTGCCGAACAGACAACCTAAATCTCCCCTCCTCTAGTTTGGATCCATTCCCTCTAGTCCTAGCACTACCTGACATCCTAAAGAGTCCTTCCCCAGCTTTCTTGTAGGCCCTGCAGATCCTGGAAGGCCACAAAAATCTCCTAACAGCCCCCAGCCTCCATTTCTGACAGAGCCTGCTCTCACCCCAGGCTTCTGCTCTCCAGTGCACTCAGGCTCAATGGACACTGCTCCTCCAGGCAGGCTCTGGCTGCTCTGGGCTCTCTGCCCTGCAGATGAAGCTTCCTGCAGGAGTGTGCTTGCTCTAGGGGAGGTAAAGGCTAGTTCTGGCCAGCATGAAACATGTGCTGATTGCATCTGAATTGTGTCACTGCGGGGGAAGCTTGCTAAAATTGGCCCTGGCATTACCTAGAGGGCACACTGGGGCTCCCAGGGGTTCATGTCTTATCTGCACATTCCAGTTTATCTGAGCTGGATGCTGGGGTGGCTGTGTGTATGTATGTTGGGTTTCAAAATGATAGGGATTTGACATCTTTATTTTTCTGACAGCACAAGAATCTTATTATATCTCTACCTCTTAGCCCTGTTGGAGTGTTCTATATATATATATCTCCTGCACAGGAGCTGTGCTCTCATCAGTCAGAGAGGGGTTTGTAGACTCCAGGGATCAGCAGAACCTCATTCTCCTGCCTGGGATTTGAAGGCACCATTCAGAAATTGTTCCCAAGTTGACATTGTGGCTCCTTCAAAACCATTCTCTGCTGTCTGCCACAAGACTTGCCAGGTCAAAATCACAAAGGTTGGAAGAGACCTCTAAGCTCAGCAAGTCCAACCATCCCTATCACTACCATACCACCAAACCATGGCCCTAAGGACCACAGCTAGATGTTTCTGAAACCCCTGCAGGGATGGTGACTCCAGCACCTCCCTGGGCAGCCTGGGACAATGCCTAACAACCCTTGCAGGGAACAAATCCCTCCTGACATCCAAGCTAAACCTCCCCTGGGGCAACTTGAGGCCATTTCCTCTTGTCCTCTCACTGCTAACCCAGGAGAAGAGACCAACCCCCACCTCTCTGCAACCTCCTCTCAGGGAGCTGGAGAGAGAGCTAAGGTCTGCCCTGAGCCTCCTCTTCTCCACACTAACCAACCCCAGTGCCCTCAGCTGCTCCTCAGCACACTTCTTCTGCAGAGCCCTCCCCAGCCTCCTTGCCCTTCTCTGCACACACTCCAATGCCTCTGGCTCCTTCTTGGCCTCAGGGGCCCAGAGCTGAGCCCAGGACTCTCTGTGTGGCCTCCCCAGTGCTGAGCACAGGAGGATGAGCACTGCTCTGCTCCTGCTGCTCACACTAGTTGTGATCCAGGCCAGGATGCTGTTAGCTTTCTTGGCCTCCTGGGCACTCTGCTGCCTCATGCTCAGTCAACTCTCAACCAGCAGCCCCAGCTCCTTCTCTGCCAGCACCAATCCAACCACTGTGCCCCAAGCCTGGAGCATTCATGGGGTTGTTGTGACCCAAGTGTAGGACCTGGCCCTTGGCCTTGTGACTTCAGCTCACCCCATTGGCCTCAGCCATGGATCCAGCCTGGCCAGGTCTCTCTGCAGAGCAAAGGGAGGGTGGATGCTAGGACTGCTGCTGAGGGTGGCAACGCAGGAGGCATCAGCATGGTGCTCTGCAGCATCTGTGCTGTGCTCAGACCTTGGTGACACTGGGCCTGGCCACCACCTCCTTTTTCCTGCAACAGGAAAGTCTTACTCACTTAAATCAACCCCTGGTGTGTCCTCAGAAATAGTGTAAATCATGCAAGTTCTTACATTTCACTGTAAATGAGATTTGAATGAATAATGCTAATTATTCAATCATCCTAATTCAAATCCTATTTTAATTAGCCTCTGGGCTCAATTTTACTTTCATGCAGCATGAAACCTCTTTAGGTTATCAACAGCATTGCCATGCATTTATTCTTGACTTCCTTTCTGCTCAGCACAAGGCTTTTCAAACTGCTGAAGAACAAAACAAACCCCAGGGATCACTAATAAATTAATCCAGTTTTGTTAGCATGACATGGGAGGATATCTTTTAAAGGGAAAAAAGTCTTTCTGTAAATGTATTCTCCTTAATAACTACCTTTTAGCTACAAAACCTTTCTCCTGTATGTGCCTTGTCTGAGGAGGTGCTGCTGAACTATTGGGAGAGACCAAGAGCTTCAGTTCCCTGTTGCCCAGAAGCTGGCTCTCAGCAGCATGCCCTTCTCTGTGCCAGGGCCAGCTGGCTGGGGACCTGCAGAGACTGTCCCCAGGCCTGACAGGGTGCTGAGCTGGGCTGGGAGCCTTGGCCTGTGCCCTCACAGTGCTGTGGGTCACCTATAGAGTCCTTCCAGCCAGAGTCACAGGAGGGCTTGGCTTGGAAGGGACCTTAAAGATCATCCAATCCAACCCTCTGCCATGGGCAGGGACATCTTCCCTTGTGCTAAGATATTTCTGCCAAATGCCCAGTCTAAACCTGCCTTCTGTCAGTGCAGAACCATTGTCCTTGTCTCTGCAGGCCCTGCTGAAGCCTCCAGCTTTCTTATAAGCTCCTTTTATGTATTGAAAGGCTGCACCAAGGTCTCCCTGGAGCCTTCTCTTCTCCAGGCTGAGCCACCCCAACTCTCTCAGATTCTCTCCATAGCAGAGTTCTTTCAGCCTTCAGACCATTCCTGTGGCCTCCTGGCCTGCTCCAACAGGTCCATGTCTGTCTTGTCTTGAGGATTCCGGAGAATGGAGCCCAGGACACAGTTGGCTTTCTGGACTGCAAACACATTGTCAGTTCATGTCCAATTCCTCAGCCTCTGGTATTCCCTAGTCCTCTTCCCCAGGGCTGCTATCAACCCCTCCACCCCCCACTCTGCTGATGTTGAGGATTGCCCCAAGCCAGGTGCAGGGCCTTGCACCCTATTAAACCCCTCAGTGTACCTGGGCCCACTGCTCCAGCCTGTCCAGCTCCCTCTGGATGGCATCCTGTCCCTCAGGAGTATCAGTTGCTCCCCTCGGCTTGGTGTCATGCACAGACCTGGCTGTCATTGATGGCATCCCATGAAGTGAGTCCTGCTGTCTTGCCTTCATCTTGTGGAGTGGAGGCATCCCTGGGAGCAGTTCACCAGAGGAAGTGTGATTCCAGCTTCCTCCATGCTTCCTGTCCCACCATCCCTTCCTGCCACATTCAGCTGTCTCATCTAAAGCAAGGTGTTAAGGTTGCTGCAGTGAAGTGCTCTTCTGAGGAGCGTTCTTCTGTGTGTGGCCAGCAGGAGGCCATCTCAGGTAGATGAGAGAGCTCAGATGAGGTGAGATCAATCCTGTGGTTCAAGTGATAGAATCAGAGAATTGTTGGATTTGGAAAAGGCATTTAAGATCATCAAGTCCCTTACCCAGCACTGCCAGCTCACCACTGAACCATGTCCCTCAGCACCACATCTCCATGGCTTTTCAATCCCCACAGGGATGGTGACTCCAGCACTGCCCTGGGCAGCCTGGGCTAGGCATTGACAACCCTGCTGGGGAAGAAATTGTACCTAATCTCCAACCTAAACCTCCTCTGGCACAACTTGAGGCTGTTTTCTCTTGTCTTGTTGCTTGTTCCTTGGGAGAAGAGACCAATCCCCACCTCACTCCAACCTCCTCTCAGNCTCAACCAACCCCTTCAGGTCCTTTTTCCCCAGGCAGCTTTCTAGCCACTGTGTCCAAAGCCTGGAGCATTCCTGGGGTTGTTGTGACCCGAGGGCAGGACTCAGCACTTGGCCTTGTTGAAGCTCATCCCATTGCCTCAGCACATCCATCCAGCCTGGCCAGATCTCTCTGCAGAGTTTCCTACTCTGATGCTCAGACTCACACCTGGGCTGGGTGAAGAAGCTCTGCACACCAGGGGCCATTCACTGTGTGTCTGTGTGTGGACAACAGCCCTGCTCAGCTAACTCAGAGATTCCCTGTAGTGAATCTCTTCCCCTAAAGCTGGTTTCTTTCCCCCCTGTATCTGCTCTACATTCTTCTCTGTTCTTCTGGCTGTCAGTGTCTGCAAGACCTGAGTGTGCAGGAGGCAGCCTCTGTCAGAGATAAAGCATTGTGTTATCTGTGTCCTGTCTCCTGCCTGCTCTGCTGGAAGTGCTGGGCTGAGCTTGTGACAGATACAGGGAATGAAAGTCTCTCTCAAATGCACTTTCTGGCATGACTTAAATTAGCTGAAACTGCTGACAATTTGCCTTTTTCAGAGATGTGTCAGTGTCCATAGACTTTCATTTCAAACAAGGGAAATTTATTGAGTTAAGTGTTGCCAGAACAACAGATCTGGGAGATGCTCAGTGTACCTTAGGTGAAGGTTACTGCAATGTGTCTGGCTCCAGCACTCCTTGTGTCCTACAGGCAGGAACATGCAGCTTCTAACCTTGGCTGAGCTCTCCAAACCAAGGGATTTCCATTTCAAACACTGTAATCCTGCCTGGAACTCTGTGCTTTCCTCCTGTGTTTGGTTTGGATGAGCTGAACGTGTCCAGTCAAAGAAAGGTTTGATGACAGGGCATTCTGCTGGAACCAGAATGGTTCTTCAAAGACAAAGAAGTTCTTTGCCTGCTGGTGGGTTCTCCCATAGTGGTGTCAGTAGCTCTGCTCTGGACTAAAACTCAGTTGAGAGTTAGTGACACTTTCTTGTTGAAGGAATCAGAGCTCTCCTGCAGCTTCCCATCACCACAGCCAGAGCCCTCTAATTGGCAGCAGGCATGGTAATTAAACACACAGCTGATAATGTCTCCTCAGCATCCAAAGGCTTGGTTTTCCAAGCGTGCTGATAGAAAGAGGATAGCAGATAGCACCCTCGAGCCTGTGCTATGGATTTTTTTAGGTGAGACACAGCATGTGCAGAGCTGGACCCACCCTTTAGTCCTAAGGTTCATCTGCCAGGGCCTAGCAAGCTTGGACGCTGGCAGCCAAGTCCTTAGGACAGAGGTTTTATTAGAGTGTCCTTCTCTTAGCTGGAAGGCCTCACAGGGCTAAACGAGCTCCATCTGCCCGGGTTTGGAATCAGAGTTGTCCTTCTCCTAGGATGAGTGCCAGAAGGCTAATGAGCTCATCCTACCCATGCAAGGATTCTAGGAACATGGGTATCACTCCCCACACTTTCCCGTGGGCAATGAGTTTAATGCTCCCTCTGCTGTGGGCACAGTTATGGCACCAGGGGCCACAGCAGACCACAAGGGATTGTCAGACTGTGCCTGAGCTGGTGAAGTATGGCACAAGCAAACACAACTGTGGGGTCTGCAGCTGGACAAGCACAGGAAAAGCTGCTGAGGCTCTCCTTAGCTGTTGGGGTAGCAGCTAGTCTAACAGTAAAGGGTGAGTATCCCCTCTCCTAGTGAGAGAAGTGCTGATGTCAAACCCCTCTGCTGTTAACCACTGAGGAACAGACATTGACAGCAGCTGAAAATGGAAAGGTTAGAGCCTGTGTTTATTCCAAATTTACACTGGCAGCAGGATTTAATTAGTTTCAAATGTACTTAGTTGACTTGAGAAAAGAGTTTGACCCCACCATTTTCAGTGAGTGAGAATTAACCCCTTCTTCAGCTCCCTGGGGGTTTGTTCCTGAGCTGGCATCCCTTTAACAGCCATATGTGGGGACTGGACTGGCAGTGCAGCTGCTGTGGGTGCTGAGGCTCTAACCTCTCTGATCCCCAACTCCAGGTGTGGGCTTCCCCTTTCTGTTCAGCATATTGATGACTCTTCAGGCATGCAGAGAAGCCCCAGACTCACTCTACCTCCTGTTTTTAGCCCTTGTGGGAGGGAGCCCCTGGGAAGTGCTGAGCATGCAGGTGTCTGGAGCACTGTCTCTGATCCTAGTAATGCAGAGCTCAGAGGTGCAGAGCTGTATTTTGGTGCCTTCCTGAAAGAGGGGCTCAGAGTGTGAAGCCCCTGCTGAGTAAGGTGCTGCACTGGGCCTGGAACCCTCTGTTTCATGCTAAAAATGTCTTGTTTCAGCCAGTTCTGCCTACAGCATCATGGTGGCATGGTTGTGTGGAGAGAGCAGCTCTGAGTGTAAAGCTTGGATTGACTGGATGCACAATTGACAGCTCAAGTGATTCACCAGTAACCTATCATTTTTCCTCCCATGTTTCCCAGCCACACAAATTGAACTCTCTCACTCTCACTTTCAGGCATCTTCCCTGATCTCCAGCTGGTTCCAAGAGTTCCTCTTCCCCCTCTGATGTGTGAGCACCTCCTGAAGGATGCAGACGCAGGCACTGAGTGCTGCCTTGCTAACAAGGAGGTAAGGTCACCCTCCTAGCTCTGCTTTGCCTGTGGCTCAGCCAAGGGTGCCATTAACCATCTCTTCAGTCCCTCCAGCTCTCAGTGAGCTGATTGTTCAGCAGGACCCTCACTCCCTTCCCCAGCAGCTGCTCTCTCTGTTAACAGAGCCACTGCTGCTCTGCTCGGAGCTGCATGGCTTTGTGTTAGCTCAGTTCAGGGGCTGGGTTTGTCTCAGTGGCCTCAGCCTCTCCAGCAGTCTGGGCTTTTTCTGCATCACTGATAACTCTCCTCTGTATCTGTCAGCCTGCAAACTTCTGTGCCATTTGCAGGTCTGTCAGCAGCCATTTTCTGGTCTAGTCTGGGAAATCACAGCCTCGTTGCCAGGCCTCTTCCTGCTCTAATTGTGTTCTGATGTGGGAATGATTTGTCAAGATCTTTGTTACTTTTAATTCCACTTCATGTGGACTTTTTTTAAGACTCTCTTGGGCTGTATTTTTTCTCCTCACACTGTTGTGAAATAATAAATCACATCCTACACAACCCCTCTGTGTTCTGGCTGGGCTGTTGCCCTTGCAATGAAACACTGACTTTCACCAGGAGGGGGGTTACATTTATACCCTTTCATACTGGATTGATCACATCCCCTTAAGTTTCATTCTTTTGCCTGCGAGCAGCAGAATTCAGGAGGCATTTGGCTAATACACCCAAGCACATGGTGTCATTTTTGGGTTTGTCCTGTGAATAGACAGGAGTTGGACTCCATGATCCTCCTGGGTCCCTTCCAAGCCTGGACAGCCTGTGATTCTAACTTTGTAGTCAACAAGAAAGAAGTTGAGTAGTTTTCTTCCAGGCTCCTAGAATTTCTTCAGGTTAAGAATAAATCACTTCTAGGATCAGAATGCCACAGATTTGTCCAGTTTTGGTTCACTGAGTGTTGCTCTGATGTAAACATTTCTATTAAGAATGCTTGACAAGCTGATGTTTGACCTCATCAGAAGACTGAAATGTGTCTTATCCCCTGTGCTGTAAGGTACAGCTCTTCCTGTGCTCACTGTCTTAGCAGCTTCACTCTTTAGAGCTCCCATAACATGCCTAGTTTTGTTCATTGTAACACTTCTCAGCACTGTCAGCTGTGAGTTTCCACTGATGATTTGTTTTTTACTGCCAGGACTGCAAGTTCATGTTGATTTCTATCTAGTATGCCTTCTAAACTTTTTGACGGATGTTTTTTAACTAGTTTTTCCTTCTACTATCCCAAACCCACTACAAAATACATACCAAAGTCTCTTATGTCTCTGGAAGGGAGGTTTTTAGCCTCCCTAAGGGACTAAACCCAAATCCATAGAACAGTTTAATCTGTCAGGTTAGAAGTCAGACTTTCCTTAGGCTCTAGGCTGGACCTGCAGGGCCTCACTGCTCAGGTCACTCAGGTTGTCTTGCCTTTGCATCAAAGGTAGCAGCAGTTGCTTGCTCCTCGGGTTTGGGCTGGGGGATTCATTTCTGTCTCCAGACAGCTGACATTGCCCCATGGGAGGACACTTGCTCTCTGTGGGCTGTGGTGGAGGCCAGGATAGCTAGTGCAGGCTTCAACAGGGCTTGGCCACAGAATCACAGAGAAGGGGTTGGCAGGGACCTCTGGAGATCTTCTANCATCTCTGTGCAGTTCAAATAAATCTCAGTGTTAGCAGTGGGACATAGCCAGCAGTGCCCATAAAAGATCACAGGAGCTTGGCTTTCAGTCCCCTGTGTTTTGGAGACTTCATCCTCATAGTGTAAATGTTTTTGTTACCATTTTAAATACAGAGCAGCCAAGTCTTTCTTCTTGGGGGCAGGTTTGGTGTGTGACATGGCAGCTCACTGCTCCTTTCTCTGTTGCAGACTTCTCCAGAGCCAGCGGAGGAGACGTAGGATCCTCAGACAGATCCTGGCAGCTGGAGTTTCCCGATAGCAGGTGATGTGCTGTACAATTGCAGAGTTCTTCTGACTCTCTTGGTGGGATCTTCACACTGATTACACTCACAAATATCTGTTTGGGGTTTTCTTTAGATAACATTACCTGACCACCATGAGTTGGAGTTTTCTGACTCGCCTGCTAGAGGAGATCCACAACCACTCCACCTTTGTTGGCAAGATCTGGCTGACAGCCCTGATTGTCTTCCGGATTGTCCTGACTGCTGTGGGCGGAGAATCCATTTACTACGATGAGCAGAGCAAGTTTGTCTGCAACACGGAGCAGCCAGGCTGTGAGAATGTCTGCTACGATGCTTTTGCTCCTCTTTCCCACGTCAGGTTCTGGGTCTTCCAGATCATTCTGGTTGCCACCCCCTCAGTGATGTACTTAGGCTATGCAATCCATAAGATCGCCCGGATGGTGGAGCACGGCGAGGCCGACAGGAGGATCCGCAGCAAGAGCTTCTCCGTGCGCTGGAAGCAGCACCGGGGCCTGGAGGAGACGGAGGAGGACCACGAGGAGGACCCCATGATGTACCCAGAGCTGGAGCTGGAGAGCGAGCGGGAGAACAAGGAGCAGCAGGCCCCTGCCAAGGGCAAGCACGATGGCCGGCGGCGGATCCGCGAGGACGGGCTCATGAAGATCTATGTCCTGCAGCTTCTGGCCAGGACCACCTTTGAGGTTGGCTTCCTGGTGGGTCAGTATTTCCTGTATGGCTTTCAGGTCAGCCCCGTCTTCGTGTGCAGCAGGAAACCCTGCCCACACAAGGTAGATTGCTTCATTTCCAGGCCAACTGAAAAGACCATTTTCTTGCTGATCATGTATGGGGTAAGCTGCATGTGTTTACTGTTGAATGTCTGGGAGATGCTCCACTTGGGATTCGGCACAATCCGGGACACGCTGAACAGCAAGAGAAAAGAGCTGGAGGACTCTGGTACCTACAACTACCCTTTCACCTGGAACACACCCTCTGCTCCTCCTGGCTACAACATTGCAGTCAAGCCAGAGCAAATGCAATACACAGAACTCTCCAATGCCAAAATGGCTTACAAACAGAACAAAGCCAACATAGCTCAGGAACAGCAGTATGGCAGCAATGAAGAGAACATTCCTGCCGACCTGGAAAACCTGCAGAGGGAAATCAAAGTGGCTCAGGAGCGCCTGGACCTGGCAATCCAGGCCTACAACAACCAAAACAACCCCAGCAGTTCCCGAGAGAAGAAATCCAAAGCAGGCTCCAACAAGAGCAGCGCCAGCAGCAAGTCAGGAGATGGGAAGAGCTCTGTCTGGATTTAATGTTGGCTGGGTTTAGACAGTCTGGTATTTTTTCTCCTAGTTTATCATAACCAGCAACCCCTTGACTAATGGCTTCCAGGCAGGAAAGATGTGACTCTTTTCAGGGATACCGTTGGCTCGTGATTCAACCTCTCAGAAAGGGTTGGTACACATATTCTAGGATTCTAGAACTTGATTCTTCTGTCTTCCAAGCCAGGAGACCAATAGGTATATTGAAATCATTCTCAGTGAAGGGTTTATGCTGTATGTACAGTATTGCAGTACATTTATTATGCACAATCTTTTCTACTTGTACACTGGATCTCTGAGGTTGCTCTTTTTTTCTATGAAGGAGGAGAAAACAGTGGGTAGCAGTTAGCCTTTTGCTAGTTTCATTCCTGTGCTCTGCAGATGTTGTCCTTGTTCTTCCTTGTTTGAAACATAAACATTCTATGCTGCCTTTCCAAAGTGCCTTGAAGATGCAGACAGCACAGAGGAGCCTCTGGTTCTCCAGGCACCCTCAGTGCCCATCACTGAGCAGCAGAGCAGGGAGAGGCTTGGGAAACATCTGGTCATGGTGCTCTTGACTCTGTCTCTTGCAAGAATGAGGTGCTGTTTCTGAAATGGAGGTGTCAGGATACAGCTACTATGTGCTGCAGGGGATTTTTCCTCCTATGGAAAGTTACTTGGAGGGAATATCTCCATGTGTGAGAGCACTGTGTTCAGAGTGAGAGGGCCAGACATAACACAGGGAGGCCTCAGACCTCCCTCCAAGCTTTGCTCAGCAGGAAGGGAAGAGAAGCTTCAAACTCTTGTAAAACACCCAAAAAAGAGTAAATGGATTCAGTAATTCCACGTTTGTGTGATTTCTGTGGAAATGGATGGGTTTGAGGCCTGCTGTTGCCTAAGGCCCTGCTCCCCAAGGGCAGGAGGTTCTGGCAGTACCTTGTAGATAAGATTTCTGTCTTCTCCAGAGTACTGTGGGCAGATGGAGTCATGGTGATCCTGTTCCTCCCTGCATTACACCGAGGAGTAACCTGCCTGACCCTGGCAGCACACAGGAGCTGTCTGCACATGTTTGCCAGAGCCTGCTCCCAGTATCAACGACTCTGCCTTAGTCCAGCCCCCTCCTCCCCTCCCCGTGTCTGAGGCATTCAGTTCAGACAGGGCAAATGTGGAGAGCTCACATTTCTGCTTGAGAGACCTCTCAGATTGGGCATTCTGGGGGTTTGGCATTAAACTTGAATTTCTAATTAGCGAGAGGAGCGTGTGGCTCTGCTTGCCTCTGGCAGTGTCTCTCTGGCAAGGATGCACATCAGGGCTGGGGATGCTGAGAAATGCCTCTGCTCCTTGCTACTATTTATACTGAATTCAGGACCTTGCTCCCCTCTCCTTTTCTTTTCTGTTAGATTTTTATGTTTTTAATATGCTTTGGGGGCCTGCTTTAAGCAGGACTGTTCTGTTTCCAGGCTACCTCAGTCCTTAGTGCCCTGGCCAGGAGCAGGATTGAGCAGTAAGGCTCCATGGAGCTCATTTCTGTTCCCCCAGAAGTGCAGACTTTACCTTCCAGTTAAACCAAGGAGATAGGAGCACAGCTTGCAGTTACCTTCTCCCCAAGCACTTGCTGAAAATAGGTGTTTTGTCAAGCTGTTTTTGATCTGTTACCACTCCAGAACTCCAGGCAGTCCAGGTGTAGATCCCAGCTACCCCTCAGCTCTGCTTTTGAGAGGCAAAAGCATGCCCAGAGCCAGCACAACTCTCTGTGCAAGGTCAGTGAGAGCTTCTCCAGCTCATCTCCAGCAGGGACATGTGGAAGGAACTTGCTGTGTGGCTTTTTGTGGAGCTGTGTGTAACTCCTGACTGCTGCTCCAGGAGGAGCAACCTCTGAGTTTATGCAGAGAAGTTTCAGGGTGAGAGTAAGAATTGAGTAAGAACTGAGCAGCTCTAAAAGCCTGAGTGGAGTTGTGGGCAGGGACAGTGAGGCAGTGGGACAGGACTAAGCTGTGTGAAGAGAGAGGAGCTCAGCTCCTCGAATTCAGCAGAGGTCTGAAGAGCAGCTTGCTGCCTGAAGATGGGCAGAGAGGCTTTGCCAGCAGCAAGCTGGGAGTGTGGTGGAGAAGCTGCATGGAAAACTTGTCTGGAAGTACTAGGGAAAGGCATTTGGAGCCTGGAGATAAACATGGATGTGTGGCTGCAATCCACTCCTTATCCCAAGGCTGAGGTTGTTCTTTCCAGCTTCCCAAAGGGGTTGTGCTGCTCTTACCCCTTGGTGGTATTTCAGAGCAGCCTTTCACCAGCCCAGTGGCAAGAAGTGGAACTCCTTCCCTCTTGCTGCTCTCTATGCAAACCCCAGCAATTTCCTGTGAATGGCTTAGAAGCAGCTCTGTCCCTGGCAGCTGCTTCCCGCTTCCCAGCTAAGGATCAGCGTGGAGCTGCCAGCCCAGCAGACATTCCCCATCCCTGAGCAGAGTGTACAGAGTATTCCCAGCCCAGCACTGAATCCATTCCAACAATGCAAGGCAATGGAGCTGTTTCTATTACTGGGGCTTTATTTCCATTTGAAGGGTGTATAAAGTGCACATTTCCTTTGCAGCTGGGTGTTTGTTGTCTGTAGCAGGTGTCTGTTAGAGCTCTGTGTGTTCCTGGCTGTGACTCCTCAGTTTCAAAGTACCAGGCTCAGTTTTTCCTTTTGAAGAAACAATACCTGCATTACTTTACAATGCTCTCTTGCTTTGGCTTCATGTAGGCCATTCCCAAATGGACATGCAGAAGAGACAATTCCTGAAGGGAACTTGGGTTTGTGATGTCATGCTCTTGTTTTGGTAAAAAAAATATCTATTAAATCCAGTGGATTACTCCAGCCTGAGTGAGATAACTTCTTTTTCCTGCACTGAGGGGGGAGAGGGATGTTTTAAGGATTTGTCTTAGAGCCATAATTTGGATTTTTTCTATATTTGACCTTGTTTAGCATAATAAAGAGTCAGTTAGAAGCTAACTCTGCCTTTCTGCAAGTGAATTGCTCTTCAGTGACAAGAACAATTGCATTAAAGAAAGACAAACCTATTAAACACAGCAGGTCAGACCTTGAAAACATGGCAGTCTGTGGTTGTGTCTGAATGAGCAGCTGATAGTGTCCAGTGAAGTGTGCAGCATCCTCTGGCCTCATTTAGCAATGGCTTGGGAGGAGCAGACTGAGTGCCTGCCTGCTCTGCCCTCACAAAGGAAGGGCTTGTGTCTCACATGGTTCTGCTAGCTGTGGCTTCAGCCCCAGCATGGGGAGTGTGTCTGAGGGGGCACTGAGTGGTCTGTGGTGTCATGCAGCTGGGCTGGGAATAAGCAGCTGTTTGTTGGGAGTTAAAAGCAGCCATGGAGAGTCAGACAGGGTGGCTCCTGCTCCCAGTGTGGCTGAGCCTGGGTGCCAGGAATGGGTGATGGTGGCTGAGGCAGGGTCCAGCAGTGGTAAGCCTGTGTGGTTTCTCATCTCTCAGGCTACCTGAGCACTCTGCAGCCTCCACAGCCTGGGAGAGGTGCCTAGAGCAGGGAATGGCCCAGCTGCAGCCACCAGCCCCGTGCCCAGGCAGGGCAATGCCAGCTGAGCCACCCGGCTTGGGTTCAAGTGCACCATAGCCAGGGGGGTGCCAGGGGGTCTGGGCTCCTGCTGCTGTCCCCACTGCTGCTCCAGAACACTTAACCTTGCTGTTATCTTCAAGCATGTGATTATCTTGGTATGAGTCAGTGCAGGCAGCTCCAGGCAGCCAGCTGAGCACATGCTGAAGTGGTGTGGAGTGCAGGAGCCTTCATTTGCCAAGGAGTTTCCAGCATGACATTCTGAGACACTTCAGGCAGTTCACTGTAGCTGGCAAAGAGAGGCTGGGCTGTAGTGCACTGCTTCCCAGAGCTTCCTGGGGAAGTTGCCTCCCGAGCAGCCATGCTGTGCTGGGTGCTGTGCTCAGGAGCAGGCCAGGAGCAGAGAGCCCAGGGTCACGGCCGGGCTGTGCGCACTCACCCGGGCACCCTCGGGCACTCCACGCAGAGCTCCCTGCTCTTTGGGTGCCCTTGGGTGTTCCTTGTGGCCTCCAGCTGCTGCTCAGGGAGGATGTGTGTCCCTGGGGCACTGTGTCACATCTGCCAGCCCTGCATCAATGCCTCTGGTCCCCCCTGACAGCACCACAGCATGATCTGACTGATCCTTCGTGTCACTGGGCAGACAGCTGGCAGCTCCACCTTGTTTTCCTCAGCTGCAGAGGGAGGATAGGGAATAGATTGTCCTCCTGGACTGGGCACTGGGGAGGGCTACATCTTGTATCCTGGGGTCAGGTTTGGGCTCCTCACTCCCAAAAGGACATTGAGGTGCTGGAGTGTGTCCAGAGAAGGGCAAGGAAGCTGGGGAAGGCTCTAGAGCACAAGTGTGCTGAGGAGCAGCTGAGGGCACTGGGGTTGGTTAGTGTGGAGAAGAGGAGGCTCAGGGCAGACCTTAGCTCTCTCTACAACTCCCTGAGAGGAGGTTGGAGTGAGGTGGGGATTGGTCTCTTCTCCCAAGGAACAAATGGTAGGACAAGAGGAAACAGCCTCAAGTTGCACCACGGGAGGTTTATGTTAAACAAGAAGAACTATTTCTTCCCCAGCAGGGTTGTCCAGGCCTGGCCCAGGCTGCCCAGGGCAGTGCTGGAGTCACCATCCCTGTGGGGATTGAAAAGCCATGGAGATGTGGTGCTGAGGGCCATGGTTCAGTGGTGAGCTGGCAGTGCTGGGTAAGGGACTTGATGATCTTAAATGCCTTTTCCAACCTAAACTCTTTTGTGATTCTCTGCTAACATGACTGACTTCACACCTAGGTTTTGCAAGTGTGAATTAGATCCTCTCTGGAGTCTTTCTCCTGTCAGAAGCCTAGGTCAGGGATTTAATACTGAAGCATGAAATGTGCCTTCCTGGAGTTCAGCTACAATCTCATAGCAGCTACAGCATCCTCCTTGCAGCTTGACTTGTTAATAATTCAGGAATCCTTGATAGCAGGCACAGGACTTGCCAGCTATGAGGTTACTTCTGAGAGGAGCTGTTTGTTGCTCTCAGGGGCTTTGGGATGTGCCTAATCTTTGTGAATCAGACTTGTTGTGCTTTGCACATCCTGCAGGTATCCTGCAACAGTTCCTGAAAGACTTCTGCACAAGCTGAATTATGTTTTGCTCTTAACAGCCTAACTAGTTATACCTCACCTTTCCATGGCAGCATGGGAAAGAGCTCAGTGGCTCCTGCTCCTGCAGGGCTTGCCATTCACTTTCTCTGTCTCTGAGGAGACTTCAAATATCACAGTATCCTTGCCTGGAAAATGACATTTTGTTTTGTGCAGCATGACATTATCCTTGTTGGGTAAATTCCATGTTGTTAGCTGGGGATACAAAAGCCTTGGAAGGGGATTTAAAGGTTCCAAATCAATGCTCACTGGTGCTGTGGAGAAGTTCCTGAGGGTTCAGGCTTTGCTGTCTGCCACAGAAGCACCCCGAGAACAGGACTGAGGGTTGCCCTGACTCACATGCAGAACATTGCTCTTGGCTTTGTGAAACCTCAGGAGGTTCATTGCCATGGTTCCTCTCCTCCAGCCTGTCCAGCTCCCTCTGAATGGATCCTGTCCCTCAGTCACATCAACTGCCAGTCAGCTTCTTGTCATCTGCAGCCTTGCTGAGGATGCACTCAATCCACTGTCAGTGTCATTGATGAAGATATTAAGCAGCACTGGGCTCAGCACAGACCCTGAGGGCCACCACTTGTCACCAATCTCCATCTGGACACCAAGCCAGTGAACACTACCCTGTATTTCTCCTGGGAGAGGGCGGGAGGGCAGTTGGTTGTTGGACCATCATAGGATGGGTGAGCCCAGGAGTGTGCCACCAGGCTGAGAGATGAAACTGGGGTTTCATTGGTGATTCCCAAATCTGGTTTCTTACCACCTATGACCTTTCCTTGTTGATGGAGAGCTTGGAGCAGCAATGTTAGGTAACAAACCCATTGTGTTCTGAACAGAGAAGTAAGTTGTGCTCCTCAGTGAGGGCAGGGTCACACAGTCCCAGACTGTCAGGGGTTGGCAGGGACCTCTGGAGATCATCTAGTCCAACCCCTGCCAGAGCAGGAGAACCTAGAGCAGCTTGCACAGGATGGGTCCAGGTGGCTATGGAATCTCTCCAGAGATGGAGACTCCAGCAGCTCCCTGGGCAGCCTGGGCCAGGGCTCCACCACCCTCAGAGGAAAAGAGTTCCTGCTGCTGTTCAGCTGGAACTTGCTGGCTGCTAGTTTGTGTGCAGCTTTTGATGGGCAGAGAGGAAAGAGAAGATCCTTGCTGATGAAGGAGACCCCAGAACCACAGGAGATGGTTACAGTGTCTGATCCCCACTCCTGCAGTTTAACAGGAGCTAATGAGGACTTCACACTGTGCCCGTGCTTCCAGCCAGAGTCCAGGGGGATGTGGGTCAGGGGAGCTGGGTGCTGTGGGAGAAGGAGCTGGGTGCTGTGGGAGGGGAGCTGGGTGCTGTGGAGAAGGAGCTGGGTGCTGTGGGAGAAGGAGCTGGGTGCTGTGGGGAAGGAGCTGGGTGCTGTGGGAGAAGGAGCTGGGTGGCTGCCATCCAGCTGGGCTCTGCCTGAGCTGGCAAGGGGAAGGAAGCCCACTGGGGATTGTCCATTAGCTTTGCTGCCCTGGGTTTGAACTGCTGTGCTGTCAGCCAGGCTGCCCCTAGCCTGTCCCCCTGATCCAGCAGTGATCCAGCTCACACTGGGAGCTGCCTCAGCTGCTCCAGGGTTCAGGCTTTCCAGGAGCAGGGATGGAAGCTCAAGCGCTGCTAATAAAGAGCTGGCCCATGCCTGGAATGACATAGGCTTTGAGCTGGAAAAGACCAGGCAATGCAGTCAGCATCCTAGCCAGCAGCAGATTGCTCCTTCAAGGGCATTTTTTGCAGAGTCTAGTCATAGCAGACTCAAGGAATTGGGTTTCTGCCTTTTCCTCTGAGGTATTCTCACCCTCCCATGCTGTGCAGCCCAAACTGAAGTACACCAAAGGCTTCCATCATGTTTTCAGGCCTCTGGCTGTTTTCTGGGCTAGCAAAAATCTTTCCCTTGCTGCTGTGGGCTGGGGCTGGTCACACACCTGCAGCCCATGGAGCTCACAAGCAGTCCCTGGTGTGGCTGTGCTGGGACACAGGAGCTCAGGAGCTGCCCCATAGCCCCAGCAGGTGTGTGTCCAGCAGCAGCTCCAGCATCTCCTTCACCTCTGGTGCCATGGGGCTGCTCTCACCTCCTGCTCCAGCTGCTAGCTGCCCTTGGAGGATCAGCTCCTCTTTCTTTATTCTCCTTCTGACTTGATGGGACAAGAAGAAACAGCCTCAGGTTGTGCCAGGAGAGGTTTAGGCTGGACATTAGGAACAATTTCTTCCCCAGCAGGGCTGTCAAGGCCTGGCCCAGGCTGCCCAGGGCAGTGCTGGAGTCACCATCCCTGGAGGAGTTGGAAAGCCATGGAGATGTGGTGCTGAGGGCCATGGTTCTGTGGTGAGCTGGCAGTGCTGGGGAACTGTTGGACTTTATATTAAAGGTCTTTTCCAACCCAAATGCTTGTGTGATTCAATGATTCTGTGACTTTGTGCTGTTGTGGTACATGGCTGGAGATGCTGAGGCAGCCTTAGTGCACCCACACTGGGAGCAGCAGCCCAGAGGAGCTCCCTCCACCTGCAGCCATGAACCCTCAGAGAACTGATTAAAGTGATAGATAAAATTATACCCCTGCTAGCCCAAAAAGCTGTGGACAGGCTGGAGAGGATCCAGAGAAGGGCCACAAAGATGGGAAGCTGCCATGTAAGGAAAGGCTGAGAGAACTGACTTTGTTCAGCCTGGAGAAAAGGTGGCTCAGGGGACACCTTCTCCCCTGTTCCAGGATTTAAAGGGTGGATACAAAGAAGATGGAGATCCCTTTGGACAAGGAGTCACATGGGAAAGAGAAGGGATAACAGGGACACGTTGCTCCTCGGGACATTCCAAGTGGACACAAGGAAAATTGTTCAGAATGAGAGCAATCAGCCACTGGAATAATCTCCCCAGGGAAGTGGGAGAGTCCTCAGCATTGGAGATGTTCAAGGCTCAGCTGCACAGGCTCTGGGCCAGCTTGTCTAGACTGGGCTTTTGCCAAGGAATGTTGGACCAGCTGATCCTTGAGGTCCTTTCCAACCTGGGATTCTATGATTCTGGGATTCAGTGATGACTGAAAAGTGCCTTTGAGGTGTCTCTGCTTGTGCACAGGCTTGGGAAGCCTGGGGGTTTGCTCATCTCCTTCTCTCTTTGTTGCCATCAGAAATCAGGTCAGTGGTGTCTCAAACTGCTCAGCAGAAGGTTTCAGCTTTGATGTCTTTGTGTTTACCTGAAAGCACAATGATTCCCAGGCTTCCTAGAGGGAATGCTTCATGCACCGTGGCATGCTAGGTGTGTTCATTAGCCCAAGCAAGCTCTGCAGCACAGCCAGCAGGAGGAAGCCTGCAGGGGAGCTCACTCTGTGTGACCTGCTGTGTTTGCAAAGCCACCAGCAGCACTTACCAAAATCCCTCTGCCTGTTTGCTCTCAGCCTTTCCAGCTCAGCCTGCCCTGCCAGCTCCTCCTGGGCCAGCACAGCTCAAGTCACCTCTGCCCTGGGCTCTTTGTGCTTAGCTGGAGATGCTGCTCCTCTTCCTCCCTGCTGTGCCTGGTTCCAGGCCCTGGGTGCTGTGGGCCTGGCAGGGTTGGGTGAGGAGCATGGAGCCAAGGCTGCTCCCAGGCTCTTGCTGCCACCCCCATGATTGCATCTTTTCTGTGCACTGCATTTCTTCTTTCCAGCTGGAGCCTGAAGAGCAGAATTCCCAGAGTGGGTGAGACAGTGCTGAGATCTGCTCTTATGGAAGTGTGCATTCTCCTCAGCTGTTTGTCTGCACAGTTTCTCCATGGATTCAGGTGAATTTCCCTAAAAGGTGAATTTCCCTAAGATCTCTGTGTCCCAAGTAAGAGCCTCAGCTCATCAAGAGCTTGCTTTGGTCCAGCTTTGTCCCAGCCACACCATGTGCTCTTTGGGGAAGAGCCAGAGCAGCTTCTCCACTTCCCATCCCCTCTCTCTCTCTCCACACCTCAGTTGCCCCCAGGATGCCAGGGTGACACAGCCCAGAGCTGCCATGGAGCAGCAGTGACAGTGCCTGTGGCTCAGCTGTGGGTGTGTGCCCAGAGTGCTTGCCCTGGGGAAGGGACAGGGGGACAGCTTCTGGGCCATGCTGTTCTGTCAGCCCTTCAGAGGTTTTGCCAGCTGGAAAATGCATGCCTTGCTTTGTGGTCAGAGTTCAGTTCAGGTTCTGCCTTGATCTGCATGGGAAATGAGGACATGGTGAGCCCAGCCTGTGGGTGTAACATCCCCCAAAGAGAAGTCCCTTCCCAATGACATCTCCCCATTTCCCTCCACACAGCAGCACTGCTCCCAGCCATCTGCCATCTCCCTCTGCTCTCAAGAGCTGCACACAACCTCTCTGATTCCTTAGGAGCCAAGAGCTCACTAACAAGCCCCTGCTGAAACCCCCACACTGTGCCTCTGCCACCAGCACCTTCCTGGGGAGTCCTGGAGGAGCTGCTTCTGTGTGCATGTCCTGAAAGCAGACTCTGCCTCATTACATTATCACTCAGGAGTCACAGCCAGATGGTCACTCATCAGCTTCAGCAACCAAACAGCAGAGATATTTTAGGTTCAGGAGCTTCCCATTATGTAATGGCACAGACAGAGATGGCTGTGGGTGAGTTGTGTCTTATTGCCTTGGGTTTGATAATAAAGAAGAATTTATTAGCCTGAAGAAGAGGAGGCTCAGGGGAGACCTGAGGGGAGACCTGCAGCTCCCTGGAAGGAGGTTGGAGTGAGGTGGGGGTTGGGCTCTTCTCCCAAAGAACAAGCAACAATACTAGAGGAAACAGCCTCAGGTTGTATCAGGAGAGATTTAGGTTGGACATTAGGAACAGTTTCTTCCCAGCAGGGTTGTCAAGGCCTGGCCCAGGCTGCCCAGGGCAGTGCTGGAGTCACCATCCCTGCAGGGGTTGCAAAGCTGAGGTGCTGAGGGCCATGGTTCAGTGGTGAGCTGGCAGTGCTGGGCAACAGTTGGACTTGATGATCCTGAAAATGTCTTCCAACCAAAACAGTTCTGTGATTGTTTTTCCCCACTGCAACTTTTTGAGGCTGGCAGGATCTGCCCTTAGAAGTCCATTGGTGTTTTCAGCAAGAAGAGGGACAATTGTGTCTTTATCAGCAAAAGCTGCTCAGACACACACAGCCCCCTGGATTGCCCAAGCCATTGCTCCTCACAGATATGTTGTGTTACAGCAGGACACATCACACCAGGGTTAGGGAGAGAGCTCTGCAAGTGACCTTGGAGGAACAGAGAAGCTGAGGCAGAGCTCACAGCCTTCACTGGAGGAATGTCCAGCACCAGGCACAGAAGTGGGGGATGGTGGCTTCTCTCTTGCCCAATGTGCTTAACCTTCAGCAAGTGCAGCTGAGGTCTGGCAGTGGTGGCTGAGGAGTGTGCTTCAGAGCTGAGCATCTGAGGTCTCCAGCATAAGACTGGTGAGTCAGGAGAGGAGAAGGAGCTTGAGGATGAGCAGGAACACTGCAACATCCAGCCAACCTGTGCTCCCTGGTTATGGGCAGCTCCTTTTCAAGGCACAGGAGATGGCTCATGCAGCGGAGGAAGCGTGGCCAGCAGGGCAGGGAGGGGATTGTGCCTCTGCTCTGCTCTGGGCACAGCTCAGCTGCAGTGCTGGGGCAGCTCTGCAGTGCTCAGCACAGCAGAGACATGGAGCTGGGGCAGTGGGGCCAGAGGAGGACACAACAATGATCCAAGGGCTGCAAGCTCTGTGCTGTGAGGCCAGGCTCAGAGAGTTGGGCTTGTTGAGCCTGGAGAAGAGAAGGCTCCAGGGAGACCTTAGTGCAGCCTGGCAGCACTTCAAGGGCCTAGCAGAAAGCTGGGGAGAGACTGTTTAGCAGGAGCTGTTGGGACAGGACAAGGGCTGATAATTTGAAACTGAAAGAGGAGGTTGAGGCTAGATCTAAGTAAGAAATATTTTACCCTGAGAGCCTGTGCCAGGTTGCCCAGAGAGGTGGGAGATGTCCCATGCCTGGAACCATTCCAGGTCAGGTTGTTTGGGCTCTGAGCAACCTGCTCTAGTTGCAGATGTCCCTGCTGACTGCATGGGGTTGGACTAGGTGATCCTTAAAGGTCCTTTCCAACCCCAAACATTCCATGATTCTATGATTCTGAGCTAGAAAGTTGCTGGAGGAGTTTCTGATGAGAGAAGAGTTGCCTGTGGCATCGAGGCCTCTGGGCACTGCACCCTGCTGCTCTCATAGCTTCTGTGGTCCTGGGGAGCTGCTGTAGGATCATCTCCCTTGTACCAGGCATGTCCCACCCCACCACAGCATCCCTGTGTTCCCTCTCCTCCCCAGCACAGGCTGCTGGGCAGGACCCTGCCCTAAGCAAGTGGTGCTAGAGCTGTGGGACCCTGTGAGGCTGCAGACCAGAGCTGGGCTGACTTTAAGTCCTGGTTTTTGCTCTTCTGACCCTGAAGGCCTTGAATAACTCAAGATTCAGAAACAGGCTGTGCACTTGGAGCATTTCTGGCTCACTCATCACCCTGGTATCTAGACACCAGCCCAAAATAGCTCCTCTCTCAGATCCGTCCCACTTGTGGCCAGCAGCAAATCTTTGGGCTGAAATCCTGAAGGGATATGAAGATGTCTCTGCTGTGACAGGCTCAGGACATCCTGGGGAGGATTGGTGCTGTTGGCTCCAAGCCTTGCCCTGGCAGGGCAGGAGCCTGGGGCTGAGGGGGCAGTGAGGTTGAGGGGTGCCTCCTGGCTCAGCTGGGTGCTCACCCTCTGCTCCCTGCTGTGGCCAGAAGCTCCTCCAGCATTTCCCCAGCCCATGCTGCCTCCTGCCAGGCTGTAGCTGTGGGGGACATAGCTAGATGATGGTTATTGCTTTAATAAGATGAATTTAGCCCTTCTGGAAACCAGGAGAGAGGCCTCCACCTGGGGCTGAGGCTCAATCCCCTCCCTGCCCTGCTGGCC
>VWZO01021366.1:913-15041 GCA_013396975.1 Bucco capensis
ACCTGACTGCCAGGACTTCTCAAATATTATTGAGAGTGGCTTGGCAACTACATCAGCCGATTCTTTTAGGACTCTGGGATGCATCTCATGATGTCCCATAGATTTATGTATGTTCAGGTTCTTCAGGAGGTCACGAACCCGATTTTCACATACGGTGGGAGGGACTTCACTGTCCTGGTCCCCACCTTCTGCTTTTTTAACTTGAGAGGTGTTGGGAGAGAGGTTGCCAGTGAAGACTGAAGAAAAAAATTGTTGAGAAGCTCAGCCTTCTCCTCATCTGTTGTCATTAGTTCTCCTTTCTTGCTCTTCAAGGGGGGAATGTTTTCTTTGACCTTCCTTTTTTCATTGATGTACCTGTAGAATCCCTTCTTGTTATTCTTTGCATCCTTTGCTAAGTTGAGTCTCCTAGCTCTCTTACTAGATTTCCTAATTATCTGCTTATATACCTATATGCTTATTAGAAGAGAGGGAAGGAAATTTAACTCTATTCACCACTTTTATGTCCTTTTTTTCCTTATGAAGCTAACTTTGTTTTTCAGGGCTGTCCTGTGAATGTAAGGAGTACACTTGCACTGCTGCATGGGAAATGTCTTGTTTTTAATGAGTTGCCAACTTAATGACCTGTGGGATTTCAAAGTTCCTTTTCGGTTTTAAAGGAAATGATTAATATATATTTTGTCTTTAATTATAGTGCTGTTATTGCATGAAAGGAATTCCATCCATTCTTTTCTTCATTTAAAAGTTTTACATTTGTGAAAGTTAGAAAATGCATTCTCCTAAAAGGTTTGTCTGTAAAAGAGATGTATAATGTTATTCACTTTCGAACAGGAGAGTAATGAGAATAATAGTGTTCCTCAGTTTGGGGGCAGAATATTTTGCTTCTTACTTTAGAAGGATATGTAAGTTAAGTGATTTCTTAACTAATATAAGGTGGATTTATATGGAAACAGATGCCTGGCTTCAAATATCTACTAATGTAATACTATCCTTTACTTTTTACAACAAAAATATTTTACAAAACAAGAAATGTCATGTGTATATTTTTACTGATACCATAATTGGCTACTATAGCTCACTAGTGAATGTCCTAGGATAAATAGTTGTTAAAGCAAATCTTAATCTTACTGTTCTGCCTATATAATCTAAGGATTGTGTGGGTTTTAAGAGCTTATATATCCACTGCATGCAAGCCCATCCCTGTGATTCAGACATTTTGATCCCTTAGTTATCAGCCAGATATTTTTCAACAACCTGCGAATCTCTGGAAATAAACTCTTGGATCTGACTGTCCCTCATACGTAAGAAGGGCCTGATTTTGCAAAATCTTCATTTAAATAAAATTTGTAGTTTGAACAACACCATTCCACACAGACTCAGAACACCCCTCTCCCACTACCCACTCAGCTTTCCTGTAACCAGCACCACCACCAGGCACCCCATCAGGTGCTCATCATCAGGAATCCTTAATTTGCTTTCCCAGAGAGTTTGGCCTAGAGACCAAGACCCACTCCTTGACATAGGTCACAAGGACAACATAGACTTAATTTATGAGACTGGAAACATTTTATTCAACATATGTCTGAAAACTTTGTTTCTTTGGAGTTTTGAGTAGTCCACAGTCCTTTAGAAAAACATGTGAAACCTGTATTCACCAAAGTAATTCACAGCTTTTGATATGTAGATTTCCATCCTACCAGAGACCACCAAGTCTCCTTTCAGCAGCACTACCACCAAAAAACGAACACAGACTAGGAAAGTACTACCTGGGTCATCAAATCCCAGATGTCTCCTAGCTCAGGACCATATAAATAATCCAATTATAAAGTTATCAAGCTCAATCTTAAAAATCCTTAGGCTTTATTGCCTCTTTTCACCTTTTGGGAAGTTCTCATTTCCAGGAGACAGGCTTCTATGGTCTAACAGAAATACCTAGTATTAATCCTTCAGTGCATTGACTTACATTTTGCTCAGTTACATTTAATCCCACTTCCATTTCTCCTGTTCTCATCTGCCCTGTTAACCTTCAGAGTTTTGGCTTTACAGAACTGCATTGGGAAGGAGGTAAGTTTAAGAAGTTTATCTGATACACAAGAACAGCTTATCATTCTGCTGGCCTTGCTTGTTGCTTCAGAAAGGAAAATATGCTCTCTCTCTCCATTAATAAGTGTGCCAACACCTTCTGCTAGAAGTGAAGTGCAAAGTTAAATTGTAATAATACATCACCACAGGATTACGAAAGGAGTGACAAGGTAATTTTCACAAATGTAATTGCATAGCCATAAAGAACTCCACTGCATGAATTGATATAATTGTAACCTAATATATTAATGTAAGAATCAGTATGGTTACGAAATAGTTAGAAAAAAAAGAACTGGCAAAGCAGATAATAGATAAAAACGTAAGTAAGGCTGATTGTCCACAGCTTTCCTTCAGCTGTTCATCTGGAAACTCTGCTTCTAGCTTAGCTCTCAGCCATGTCAAAATGAAGAAGATAAGCAACTGAGAAAAACAATAATAATAATTTTATTTGTCTTCACATAGGCTTGTAGCATTGATGATTATTTCATTGTGCCCACATGTGAACCACCACAACCCAGGCACTACACTACCAGTGTTATTAAGAAATAACAATAGTACAGACCTACTTTTTGCAGCAAAGTTATTACAGAAAACTTTTAACAGTATCAGGCTCAAGATCAGTCTTGGAGGAACTCTGCTTTTGCACTAGTTCACTTTTCTCTTTAGCCAGTTCTTTATCTTGCCTGCAGTTCTTACAATTGACCTTAAGATTTTCCACCTTAATAATTTTCCATTTGGCACTGTATCAGGTCCTCTATAGAAGCTGACAACTCTATTGCAATTTTTCAATTACCTTATTAAAGAAAGAAACCAAGTTCATCTGTCATGAACTACTGGTGCCAAACGCAATTTGTATGTTACCCTCTTTTACAGTAACTTTAGTCCCTTTCATAATTTTTCCCATCAAAAATGGATTTTAAAGTCCTATGAAGTCAGACTGAGAGACTATCCAGAATACCCTTCTAAATATAGCACCCTGTACTGATATAATTGAAACTTTGCAAGCTGCAGAATCAATGTTACCTGTTTTCTTCATGCCTGCAGCACATTCTGCCAACCCTCAGTAGACTATAAAAGCATTGCTGGTAGATAAGCTGTAATTTAAAAAGTCAATAAATTCCTCCATCGGGCATTTCAAGTAGGCTAATGAGAACAAATTTTTAATAAATAATGTATTTCCCAAAGTAGAATTGGATAACTGATTTGCGTTTACTCATGATTATATTAGCAGTCCCTGTCGTACCAGTGTGGCAGCTCCCTGCAGGCCTCTGTGGAGTAAGAACATAATTTCTGCAGTGTGTGGTGTTGATTCCCAGCATGTTTCTAACTTCTCTTCTCCACAGCTTTGACCAGATACTTAAAATTATTATGTCTGAGAGGAGGAGCTAGGTGTATCTTACGAAGAATAGGTATACAGCATATTATGTCCTCAGTTTTACAATCCACAGTATACATGGAAGATTGTCCTTCCTCATTATACTGCAGCCACCTTTGAGAGGACAACACTACTCTTCCTTTTCTTTCTTTTCCATGCTGTTCCCTTCAGAATGTCTTCTTAGGTAGAATACCAGTGGCCCTGGGTGTTCACACACGGTTTTTCATTTTGATCTCCCTTTTCTAGCTGCATGGTTCTTAATCTGTACATGCAAACGCATTTGTAAAACATGAAATAATTATTCTTTTCCATTCTGTTTAGGGGAGGTTTTCAAACTCCGGCTTTAAGAAGAAGTCTACAAAACAAGAAGGTTAAAAAAAGTAGTAATGAGAAGAGATTTAGAAATTGTGGCATACAAACAAAAGATTGAAGAAATTAAATTTGTTTTCTCCAGGATAAGGAAGACTGAAGAGACTTCAGGGAAGAAGTTTGGTAATAACCTTTGTAAAAGATGCAAAATACTAACTAGACATGTTTGAGCAAGGGGCTTGAAGTTGATAATCTCTTGAGATGTGTCAGTTTTGCATTTCTATGCTATTGTCTCAAGAGAGAAGGTCACTACCAATGTCACCAACACTTTAGGCCTGGCCTTTTCACCATCAGTGCCTTTGAGCACTGAGATGGTTGTTTTCATGCATATATCTGTATATAAACGGGTTGGGTTTTTTTCTCTTGAGTATTTCTTTGGCTTATAGATGAAGCAACTCTCTACCCTCTTACATCTATTCATTCACAAATTACAGGTGAACATACATAGAATTTTGAGTTTGCATGTGTGCATATTCTATGAAGTCTTTGATGTATGTCTCATGTTATTCCTTTGGAAATGAACAAAGATTAGTTTTGCTGATGCTGGATTCATTATTAAAATATTATGTATAATACCCTTCTTCTTTAGTTACAGTATCAGATAAGGACCCTGCCTTCCCCTTACAGGATAAGGGAGTAGGTAGAGTAAAGATCAGCCAACTACTTCCAGCTCTGTTCTTACACAAGGGTCCAATCTGTATGTGAATGCATTGAGCCATCTATCTAGTGTTGGGAGATTGGAAACTGTGACAAAAGTATTGTGAGGGGCAGTGAAAGGACTAACTGTTAACTGCTGTGTCAGTCTTCTTTCTACATGGTTTATTGCTTCCCTGTTTAGGAAGCTATACTATACTAGAGCTATACTTCTCTTTGTTTTATGCAATGTACTAGCATTAAATCAAAAGACAGTCCTGCTCTGAAAATATGAATGCAGAAGGGTGACTTTGTTTTGTGAAAGACTGTGTTATTTCAAACTATGGTTTCTTTCTGTTGGAGGCAACAGCCTGTTTAGAAAAAATGGTGTGAAACTGCTGCTCCAGTGAATGGGAGGTGAACTGCCCAGAGCCATGAGCAATGGGAGTCCCCACGCAGCAGGCTGCTCCACAGCTATGGACACTGAGAACTCCAGCTGACAAGGAAGAATAAGCCAGGAAGCCCTGAGAGCTGCATCTGCTGGCACTTCCCAGATGTCTGCCAAGGAACCAAGTCAGCAAGCTGTCAGGAAGCTGGGTAGGGTTCTCACTGAAACCCTAGATTTTCATGAGTCAGCAAATGCTTAAATAAAAACGTGTCAGAATTTTTTCCAACCAGCTCTACTCACAGTCTAAACAAATAAATGATGTGGGGAGGAAATACTGTCCTTATTTTACACCAGAGGACCTAAGCACAGAGATGTTAAGTAACTTATGCCAGGTCCTATAGAAAGTCTCCAGTCAGGAGGCAAACTTAGATTCTATGCTGTCCCTTAAGATCACAAGAGTATCCTTCCTCTAAACTTAATTAATTTGCCAATACAAAGACCTTGTGAAGTAAATGGAAATGGGAAACTAAAATAACTTGTACAACAACAGATAGGAAGTCTGTATCTGGGCCAAGATTTGAAACCAATGTTCCTAAAACTGCTTTACTTTAGTAGCAAGTCTACTTCTTTCTGTCATGGACAGGGTACACAGACAAGATACAATCAGTCTTGGATGACCTTACTTGCCTAATCATACTAATTGCAGCAATGATGTAGACTACTACTGCAAAATACATCCATGCTACAGGCTTGTTACACCAAAGACATACTGTTTATACAAAAATGCTGTTCTGTTATTAATAAAGGCCTCATATGTGGTTGTGGATACTACAGAACTAAAACTTTAGATAGAAGGAGGTAACTAATCCTTCCATAAACACTTATATATGCAGTTCATCTGGTTTTCCTGATTCTGCCAAACACAAGCAGCTGTAGCTGTACCTAGGCACACCACATATGCTCTTTCCCAAGTCTTTTATAATCCCAGGTTTCTTAGGCTTCTGTGTGTAAATTAACTTGTCCTTCAGCTGGACTTCCACTTTGAATACAGCCCTTATTTTAGGCAAGAACCGTGGCATCAGTTGGTATTAAAGTTAGTTTGATTTTTATTAATATGTTTTCATTTCAAATGTCAGAGGGCTTTTCTTAGTTGTCTTGTCTTTGCCTATTTTAAAATCTGGAGTTTACATTTATAAAATCATTACGGTTAGAAAAGACCTCTAAGACCACTGAGTCCAACTAACACTGTCAAGCCCAAGTTCCTAAATGGACTATTTTAGGGAACATAGCTATGGAAAATATGCTGTTCTGCTGGTATTAGTATCCTCATAATCTTTTTCTTTCCTACTACTTTTGGCCTTTGAACAGGAATTTAAAATTTAGTAAGGTAGTGATCTGTGAACATGCCTTAAAAATTGGCTTAAATTTTGTGAAGTCGCACACCTCTGATAAATCTCATTGCAAGTGCATAACAGAGAACCCAGAGTTTACCAGTTAAAGAGCACAAATACTAGTCTCGCTCAACAAGCTATATAGATGCTGTTCTTTCTGAGAGGCAGCAAGCTTTGTTCTCTTTGGGTTGTCCAAGGACCAGCCGGAGGGCCGCATTATCTTATCTCCACTATTCGCTCACTGTTCTTTATGCCTGCACCTAAGTGCCACAGAGGAAGAGGCCACCCAAATTACATACAAAGGGAATGAGAATGTGACCAAAGGAGGGGAAAAAGGCAAAGCTAAAGCTGCTGGTCAAGACTGAGGCTGTAACTGAGAACTGTTGAGGAAAGACTGGACTGTGACCAAGTAGACAGGAAGTAAAAATTAAGAGTAATTCAAGCAAGGAGACTTTGACATACAGAAAAGTGGACAAGATTAGGAACTCTCAAGGGAAATTGAGAGCAAACAGGAATTCACTAGGAAAAAGGAGACTGGCATTGTGTGAGAAATGTGTATGAGATGCACAGGAGCCATGGGAGTAGAATTAGCTAGGGAAGGAGAATTGCCTGGGAAGGAGACTGGAAAAAAACATGTAGAGCCAGAACAGAGCTGAGAACAAAGGATGCATTTTGGAAGGGATACCAAGATTTTTATGGATAAAGGTTAGAAATAGGGGAAGGAGAAAACTTTGAGGCAGATGAAAGGGGATAGAGATGCAGCTTGATGCAAAATACTCTGTGTTCATTAAGACACTCAGAATCACAGAATATTCATTGCTGGAAATGTTCTCTCAGATCACCAAGTCCAACAAAAAAACAAAACAAAACAAAACAAAATAATCCACAACCAAAAAAACCACCACCACACAACCCCTGCCCTCACTAGAGCATGTCCTGGAGCAACATGTCTACACGTTTCTTAAACACCTCCAGGGATGGTGACTCAACTGCCTCCCTGTAAAGGCTGTTCCAGTGCCTCATCACTCTTTCTGTAAAGAATTTCTACCTAATATCCAATCTAACCCCACCCTGCCGCACCTTCAGATCATTCCCTCTGGTTCTGTCATTAGTTACTAAGGAGAAGAGGCCAACACCCACCTCTCTACAGCCTCCTTTCAGGTAGGTGTAGAGGGCAATGAGGTCCCCCCGCAGCCTCTTCTTCTCCAAACTAAACATGCCCAGCTCTCTCAGCCTCTCCTCATACGACTTGTTCTCTAAACCCCTCACCAGCTTGGTAGCTCTCCTCTGGACACGCTCCAGCATCTCAATGTCTTTCCTATAATGAGGGGCCCAGAACTGAACACAGTACTCCAGATGAGGCCTCACAAGTGCCAAGTACAAGGGCACGATAACCTCCCTGCTCCTGCTCACCACACTATTCCTGATACAAGCCAGGATCCTGCTGGCCTTCTTGGCCACCTGGGCACACTGCTGGCTCATATTCAGGCAGCTGTCCACCAGCATCCCCAGGTCCTTCTCTGCTGGGCAGCTTTCCAGCCACTCTTCCCCAAGCCTGTAGTGTTGCCTGGGTTTTTGTGACTCAAGTGCAGGACACGGCACTTAGCCTTATTGAATCTCATACAGTTGGCCTCGGCCCATTGATCCAAACTCTTTCCTTCATGATCAGTAAAATGTCTTGAAAATCACCATTTCTCCAGGGCCATCAAATATGTTTCAGACTCACTGGCAAACTTTGCTAGTTTGATTTATTAAATGTTGACATATTATACTAGATCTGTAGCAGAGAATCTGAAAGTATTCTTTATGCCTATGAGAGCAAACATAATGTCTTACAAAATCCTGGTATTTATTTTTGGTAAAAGAAGAATTGCTTGCAAAGTGAAACTTTAATAAAAGTTAGCAAATGACATAGGTAAAGCTGGATATGCTTGCAAAACAGAAGTTAAAGAACAGCTTTCATATGGGGAAAAACTGAGCAAAATTCAGTCTGGAAAACAGGCAGCCTAGTGGGGTATTAGAGATCTGTAAAAATCATGAGTGGCACAAATAAAAGAATGGAAAGAGATTTTCTCTCTCTTTCAACACAAGCTCGAAGGTACCTAAAATTAAACTACAAATGAAGCAGGTTCAAAACAAAGGCAGATGATTTTACTGCTTGCCAAAGGATGTTGTGAAGGCTAAAAGCTAATACAGGTAAAGAATGGATAGGTACATGTAGAATAAATCTGTTGGTGATTACTGCTGTGTTATAGAATTAGTATCTGGCTCTAGACCCTGTATATATAGAAGTCATACCTGGCTCTAAACCCTGAATCACAAACATGAGGCTTAGAAAAAGCTAGGAGAGCATGGGAGAAGTCTGCGTTGTCCTTACTTTGTCTGTATCTGCCATTCTTACTGACTTGTAGGGATGAAGAGTACAGCCAAATCCTCAGGAAGAAATATCACAGGAGGCAGAGAAGAACTTAAACCTACTTCAAATAATGTACAGCTGAACTTGAGTTTTTCCTTTCACTGCAAGAGCACAATGCAAAAGACTGTAAATCACATCACAAATATAACCTGTGGCCTGCTGTCACCCAGGAACATATATGAAAAATCTTCTTATGGGCCATGGAATTAGCTCAGAACGCAAGCTGTCCGACTGTGGTTTCCCGCCATTTTCTGGTTGTAGGAGACATAGTCTCTGGGCAAAACGTAAGGATGAGGAATGGAACAAGCAGAACACAGGCATGTAGACATGTTTCCGAGGTGGACCAGCCAGATATTGCACAGCATTATCATGTTCTGTGTGAAGGGTAGCCAAGGAGTCCTATGGGACAGCGTCACAAGAAAGAGCCCTGCAAGGCTAAAGTCAGGGATGGACAGGAACTACTACAGTTCTCTCACCTGAGGTTAGAAAAGATTTAAGGAAGCCTTCATGTCCTAAAGCAGACCTGGAAAGATGCAGAAGCCTATGGCCACTCTTAGAGAAAAGGCACACAGCTAGAAGTCCTGTAATCTAAAGTAGTCTACTTGTCTAAACTAGGCTAAGTGTAATCTAAGGTAGTCTACCAATAATTTAATCTAATTATTTTATACCTTAGGTATGTGTTTGATGTCCTGAACAAACTGAATCCATGCATAATCCAATTCTCTGAAATAAGATGTGATGCTGGTGTCTTTTCTGCCATTATCTTAAAAAGTCAGAAACATCTATGAGTTGTAGAACTCAAGTTGACAGATGTGTTTCTGAAATTCAGAATGAGATTCCGTGAGACCATACTTAGGCCGCAACACAGTGTTTCCTCAGTGTTTCTCCTTTTACCTGTCCTTACGCAAATACAGATTGAACAAGCTAATATTCAGCAACCTCCTGCTCAGACTGGTGATTGCTGTCGATCCTATTCTGTGCCACTTAGCTTTCTGCAAGACATACACTACATAGAAAGCCCAAACACCCATTCAAGACTCCAGGAATTCAGGTGCTTAAATCTTTTTTTGGATCTAGTCCTTTGGCCTTAGTACCTGTGCCTCATTTCTCAACATATGTAAACAGAGGTAATACATCATGGAAGTTTGATTTATATCTAATGTTTTTCTGGCTTTGCTTAGTCTAACTGATAATTGCAGTGAGTGACAGAATTTTGAAACACCATTATGTGACTAGCACTATGAGAAAATCCCTTAACACTCAGAGTTGGTGCTTAGTGACACAGCTTGTGGTTCCTTCTAGAGGTATAGTCACTGGGATTTCTCACTATAAGATGAAAAACTGATATTTTTCAAGAACTTGGTGGCCACTTTAGAGGTGACAACCACTGGCAGAAGAACCTAACACTAGAATAATCAGATTCACACCAAATAATTAGGCTCACACCAAACAGACTCCCTAGACATGGAAGATTGATGCTTTTTTCCAAAATTGCAGGCTTGTTTGTTCTTTTAAATGTAAAGGATGCTTTGTAGAAGAAAATAATTCCTTAACAGATTTGAAGCATTAACTTCCTGAATGAAGTCCTAAATGGGGTGATTTTACTTCTTCTAGCTGAAAGTAAAATGCCTAGGAAGTAACTCTGCTGATATTTTGGTTGAAGGAGATGTTATTAGAGCTTGCACTTTCAGCACAATTCAGAATTATCTAAGATAAAAAGTGCCAATGAATCAAGAGAAGCAAGCACTTGGTGGCAGTGTCCCAGATCTAATCACTGTGGTATACTAATTTCTTGAATTGAAAAGTTTGAGTTTCATTCAGTTGCAGACATTTCAAAACCATATTATGGTATCATACTGATATAATTATACTAGTAAATTAAGCAAGCCCTAAGCCATAGTACAGGAAGGAGACTCTGTACGTTTTGTGTGACTAAAAATTAAAACAGTATATATACATTTGATAGCATATACATGATAAAGAAAGGAAATGTATTAAAAGAGCCTGTTGAAAATACCAAATTATCAAAAGCAGAAACGAAGTGTGTGAATATGTGCGTGCATGGGATGGTGACAGATTAAGTATGTGAAAAAAACATGAAATGGAAGAAAAAAATTCAGTATAATAAAAAAGGAAAAAGAGAGAGCATTTTAAAAATATGTAGAATGTAAAATACAGCAAAGACAGGCAGTCTTGTTTACTCATCGGTAATATAGGAAGAAAAAAACATTAAAAGAATCAAGGCAAACTTTCTAAAACTGGTAAAGATATCCTTATATTAGGTTAATGAGCGAAAGGATCTCAGTGCTCATTTTTATCACTGGGGCAAATGAGTGAGTCAGACTCAAGATAGGAAGAATAGCTATTTAGATAAACACATAGACTCATAGTTGGAAGGGACCCAAAAGGATCATCAAGTCCAACTCTCATTAGGCACAGGACAAAAACCCTAAGATCACACAAGGTGACTAAGGCCATTGTCCAAGCATCTCTTAAACTCCACAAGATTTGGAGCCATGACCACCTCCCTGGGGAGCCTATTCCAGTGCTCCACCACCAGCAGCGGGTCTCCTCAGGGACACAGAAGCTATGATGCATGTCAAATATGAGTTCTCAGGGCCCCTGAGGTGGTTTGAAGAGAACATTGTCATAGTGCTTCAGCCTGGTACCATTCCTGCAGTCTTATTTTTTGCTGAACTACTCAGGATACAATTTACAGCACATATTAAAAAACAGCGAGCAGGAGATAAAAAAAAGCAAAGGACAAACCTTGTCCCAGTTAAAGCCTGGCAAAGGAACCAGATCTTAGCATAAGGTATTGAGCATCCACTTCTTTTAAAGCAATGAGGTATTTGCAAGCTTCGGGATAAAACTGATTTTTTCAAAATAAGGAATAAATACTTCACTACGGACTAGAGTTTAGTAAGAAACTCCCTCTGGAAAAGTTATTACATTATTGTTTTCTGTAAGACTTCTTGCATTTCTTCAAATGCAGCTAAAGTGCATCTGGCTGCTGCTGTCACTGGGTTATTGGGGGCAGAGAGGAGAGGATGAGAGGCAGGCAGGTGCCTGCTTTTGGAAGAACCTGGAAGAATCAAAACACGAGATGGTCAGCATGAAAAGGGTACAAACTCGTGACCATTACTGTGGCTGGCAAAAGCGAGGCATTCGATTTTGGTGCTTCACTTTGTACTCATGGCAGAAAGTAGGTGGATGGAGGGGTGGGTGTAAATTTTCTTCTAAACTATGCTAGGTTGAAATTAATGCTAATTAACAGGTAATCAATTTAAGTGCCAAGGTACCTCACTTAGCATGGTGCCTCCAGTGCACCATGAAGGAGAGGCCCAGCACCCTCCACCTCTGAGGCTTGCTGTAGCCATTTCTGTGTATTGGTACCCGACTGCTGAGGTAGGGAGATGGTGATGCCTACACAAGCCTCGGCCTACGCGTGCTGAACACCCACAAGAAGCAGGCCCTGCCAAGGCAGGAACCGCGGCTTGAGCCTGCCCCCTTAGGTAGCGGCCGAGGCGGAGCCACGGGCACTGCCTGCCCATTCCGGAAGTCCCAAGGAGGGACTGCCTTCCCGCTGGCGCGGCTCCTCCTCCGGCCCAGCAATATGGTGGCCGAGGCAGCGTAGGGGTCGGCTTGAGTCCGGGCTCTGTGTCTGTGTCCGTTTCCGCGTCTCTCTCCTTCCCTTTTAGCCGGTGGCGGACACCGCTACTGCTTCCCCGCTCGGCGTGGCGGGTTTGCCCGGTGTGGCGGGCGATGCAGTCGGCGGGGCTGCGGGGCTGTGTGTGAGCGTGCTGCCCATGTGGGTGTCCCGCTGAGGCCGGGAGGCAGCGGGAAGATGCTGCTGTCGCTGGTGCTGCACACCTACTCCATGCGGTACGTCCTGCCCGCCGCCGTCATGATGGGTACGGCGCCCACCTACGTGCTGGCCTGGGGTGCCTGGCGCCTGCTCTCTGCCGTGTTGCCCGCACGCTTCTACCGCGAGGTGGACGACCGCCTCTACACCATCTACCAGAGCATGGTGCTCTTCTTCTTCGAGAACTACACGGGTGTGCAGGTGAGCCGGGCGGGGAGGGGTGCTCTGGTCTGGTGTCCCCCCGGGAGCCAGCAGCCGTTGGGGAGAGGCCGTCGGGGATGTCGGCCGAGGACCACGGTTCTCGACTGCTCCCCTTTGCCTCTCCTGAGGCCGCTCCGGCAGGCGGGGCGCAGGGCCTGCCTGCCGTCATGTGAGGTCCGCGGGGAGGAAACGGCCGCCGACGGTGGCAGGTGCGAGCTGTCGCCTTTCCACGTTACTGGCGAGGTCTCCGAATCCGCCAAGGACGAGCTACTTGCACAGCTGCTGTTGCTCCTTTGGAGATGATTTTCACGGAGTATTGGTGTTGTGTTCATTTTGCAGGTCGGGAAAACAGAAGGGATGCGACAGCAGTCGTGCTCTTGTCAGCCCTTGAATGGCAGCCTTCTTTACACACTTGAACTCTGTGGCCTGTATTGCACATAGATACTGTTGAATTGGCAGCAGATGGGAAAGCTATAATCAACTATAATTTACTTAATACATGTACAAGTTTTTAATAAATAGATTACTTAACCTCTAAATTATTCCAGCTTTTCAGTTTCTGTGCAGTCTGTCCAGTGTCAGTCTTTGGCCCTTAAATTTTCAATCAGCTCTGGATTGTGACTATTCACTATCTCAGCAACTGCTGAAGTCCAAGGTTTCAGGTTAATAATTTGGAATTTGAGGCTTCTCTTGTGTGACCAGAGGAGTATTTGCATTCAAATAGTAATATTTATCTTATGAAGCCTTAAACCTTTGAAAGTTTGCATATTTGTCTGCAATCTGAAAAGTAAATAAGGACACTTTTAATTCTACATGTAAAACAAAATTATGACCATGTGACTTGCCTTTTGGATGTGGGGGAAGGCTGTGCTGTCTACTTGGACTTTGGTAAAGCCTTCAACACAGTCTCCCACAGCATTCTCTGAAGAAACTGGCAGATTATGGTATAGACAAATGTGCTCTTCACTGGGTTAAAAACTGGCTGGATGGCCGTTCCCAGAGAGTTGTGATTAATGGAGTGAAATCTAGCTGGCTGCCAGTCACCAGTGGTGTCCCTCAGGGCTCAGTTTTGGGGCCATTCTTGTTTGGCATCTTTCTTGATGACCTGGACGTGGGGATCGAGAGCACCCTCAGTAAGTTTGCAGATGACACCAAATTGTGTGGGAGTGTTGATCTGCTGGAGGGCAGAGAGGCTCTGCAGAGGGCCTTGGACAGGTTGGATCGATGGGCCGAGGCCAATTGTATGAGGTTCAATAAGGCCAAGTGCCATGTCCTGCACTTGAGTCACAAAAACCCAGGCAACACTACAGGCTTGGGGAAGAGTGGCTGGAAAGCTGCCCAGCAGAGAAGGACCTGGGGGTGCTGGTGGACAGCCAGCTGAATATGAGCCAGCAGTGTGCCCAGGTGGCCA
>VWZO01021388.1:0-11615 GCA_013396975.1 Bucco capensis
ACAGATGTTTAAGAGTGAGGAATAAAGCATGGTGTATTTCCAAGACTTCCTCAGACTCCAGTGTTTTGTTCAATGGGAATTTGCAACCCTGTGTTACACAGTTACTCCAGATATACACATGCTTTATTCCTCGCTCTTAAACATCTGATCAAGTTTTTTGTTGTGTTATGCTTACCAGCCCCCCCCCGCCCCCAGCATGTCCTTGGCTGATATTATCAGAGACTGAGTGCAGAAATGGCTTCTTGAAGGCCTCTATTCAGTTTCAAAAAGTAGAGTTTCAGGGATGTCATTCATAGCTGTATATTTTTTCATTAATACCACATTGTATATGTTGCAAATCACTCCAACAGAAACAAAGCTTTTCTTCACTGCAAGAGAAGAGTTGTATGGTGTTTTTTTGTCAGTAGCAACAATAATAATTCTGCAAGCTTGTTTGTGGTTTGTTTTTTTGTTTGTTTGTTTTTTTTTATTATTATTCTGTTCTGCTATCACATCAGAAAATATGACTTCACCAGCCTAGTAACCACCAGTGCAATAGAGGTAAATACAGGGACAAAATTTTCTCTGCACTCAAGAATCAGTTCTGTAAAAACCTTATTTGTGGGCACCTCTGACAGATGTAGTTAAGGTCCACTTTCTCCACTTGTCTTCCATAAGACAAAGATCAGCTGCTGTGAAATGCATGTAGCTTAGATTATTGACAGCTAGGTTGGTTAGTATCTTCTATGCAAAGCTCAGCCACCTCATCAGAAGTACATGAATCTTAAGAGTATGAATTAAATGTTACAGCTTTCTCTGTGGAGGTGTTCATCTCTTAATATTCCACAAATGGCAGCTAGTTCCATCTTTTTCCCATCTTCACATGCATCCAGTCGCTAAATTGATTGCTATTAAGGGAATATTTATTCTGCAATCCAAAAGTGTAACTGCTGATGAGGTGGATATATTTAATTAACCTTTTAGAGGAAAGGGAAGTGACAAATATGACATTAATCTTTAAAGGTACTTGAAGGGCCATCCAGAAAAAAATGTACTTTGAAGTCAAAATTCAGGTCTTTATTTTTTTTTTTAAAGATTAAAAGAATGAATTAATGACCACGAGGATCAATATGACACACTAGGAAATAAGCACCATATCTTTCGTAGCTGGAAGTCATAGCTAGTAGATTTATATGAAGAAAACACCTAGCACATGTGGGTAAATATGAGCTAGTTGACACCCTGAAGTCAAATGCTCAGAAAAGCTTTCAGCCTTGCTCTTTGTCAAAGCCTAGGTCCAAAGATATTACAAGAGGAGAAAAAAGACAAGCCAAGAAATAATAGTGTATTAAAAATTGGAAATAAAATATAGAAATGATCATTTTTGTCAAAGGGGAGGTTGCTATTGGGATCTATGCACCTTATAAATTTGTAAAGAATCAGGAATAGAAGATAATTAGAACAAACATAAAAATTGTTGACAACATCAGAGAGATGAAATAGATTCCATACAGAAAGAAAAAATGTGCCAGGGTGCTCTATCTTGGAAATAATATGAGTGAAGGGAAACAGCTGCAGTAAATAAAATTACAAATTGGAAAATATTCCACTGAAATTATCAAGAAGTAGGTTTCAAAATCATCTAAACATGAATACATTCTTTTCTAAGCTTTCTAATGAAAGCAGTCAAGTTTTGCCTGCAAAACCAAGGTTCTTACGTGTAGATTCATTCAAAGTTGTAGATAAAAATTCCTTAGGTGAGAAAGCCCAAAAGAAAATCTAGGCTTTATTCACCTGATTAGATACCAGAAAGAAGGAAACTGCAGTTACCTTGGGGAGTGCTGCAGGGCCTCTGTGGTTTCCATGACTGGATAGCTTTGGTCCCACAGGAGTAACCCTGGCAAAATACACTTATGGGACTGTTTTCCATCAGCACGTCTTCCACGTACTTATGGTTGCACTTACCATGTGCTCTTAAGAAACAGGGATAGACATGTGCTTTGGGGGACTGCCTGCTAGCTGGGCAGAAATGCATTTGGCATTATTGATTTACCCAAATAATAATTTTAGGACCAAGTCCCACAGCTCAGCTTCCACCAGCTGAATTAAAAAAGTGAATCAAGTCTATTAAGTCTCTCCAATAAGACTGGAAAAAGAGTAAGAAAGAGCATTAAATGCCTAGTACTACCACAGAGAAATATAAACTCAGGGCTGGGGAAACTTATTCCAGCTCATGGGAACATTTCATATTAGTAGGTGGCCTTGATGTCTTCTTTCATAGTCTAGTACTGTAAAAGAACCAAATCACCCTCTTATTGAACAATATCTACAGAAAATAACAAAAGACAAATGTTTCTTTATGCATTACACATGGGCCATCTGTAAGTCATATCATCTTTTTCCTTTACTTAATATACCAGACTTTACTAAGAAGGGCTAAAAGCTCAATCATTCCCTTTTGGCTTTCCTTAGAGCAAGCCAGCTGCCTCATGGAGCTATCAGCAGGGTTTATTTTTCCTGGCTTGAATGCAAACCTCCAGTTATTAATATGAGAGTAAGCTCTGCTAGCTGACAATTTAAGATAAAGTAAATTGGAAGTGACATAAAGGAGCGTGTGGGTGTTAATGTGCGTCACTGAGGTTCTTTTCTGACATCCTGAAAGGTCTTGTCTGTGTGGCCGACACAAGAAACCTTTACCAGTGACCCTGTGCTATTAAAGGGTAGGCACTCTCATTGATTTGTAAAAGTGACAGATGTGGCATGTGGTTGTAAATTAGCCATGTGAAGTAAGCCTCCAGAGGTTTCCAAGTGAGTTTTTATCTTTGCAATGATTTGTGTTCTTGCATTTGCCAAGCTGCATGAAGTGAAGCACTTAACTCTTTTTCACCAGTCATCATGTTGTACTTCACTTATTTTTTTTCTGAGGTTTTCTTTTTTCCTTCTCCCACTATCCGTAAGCTATTGTGATTCATAGAACTAAACTTCTGCCCATTTCTTAAGGTGTTTTCTTTTTCTCATATTATTTCTGAAGAAAGTTAGTAAATTCACATCAGGATCAGCTTAAATCTCTTTCAAATACTTAAACCCTAGCTTTTATATACAAATGTGCACATGTATATGTATGTGTGCATGAGTATGTTCATTAATTTTGTGTATAAGAGGATGTCTGCTCTGGTGATGCCTTAAACAAAGGGTTTGTTAACAGCTAAATTTTATCCACTTATGCTGAACTTTACACTGCAGATAGAGACTGTGTGAGCTTCCAGGTATTTTCATCTCATACACAGAAACCCAGCGGTGACAAAATTGCACAACTTGAGACAGGACCAAGTCATATTACACAGCAAAAATTGCATAATGCAAAGCATGATAATAGAAAAAAAAAAGTTTTTTTTTTCTAGGCTCAATCTCACATGATTTGCTTCACTCTTCTAAAAAGTATCTACAATGACTACACGAAATTAAGACTTACGGGAGACCTAGAACCACAACATGGCCTATCCCTTCCATGCAGGAATTAGTTAGAGGACAAAATCTGCCTTTCTCTGTTTAGTCTGCATGAGAACTTCTTTCCATGGAAACTCATCCATGCCTTTGTAATGCTGATTTTAGATATGCACTTGCATTGTAATTTATCTGCTACAATAAACCAGCATTTCTTTTATGAAAAGATTAGCTAAATAATCAACTTTCTAATAATTAAATTTGTGGCATTTAAACATTTATCACAAAAAGTATCTATGTGCCATTGCTACAAAACCTAACCCAAAGCAAAACAAAAACATGTCAAGACAAATTATTCCCTGGACTAAATGTCACCAGCTATAAAAAGCACCATGACAGAATGTGTAGGTTAAAAGGTCATGACCTCATAAAACTACTATTCTAGCTCCTTATCCTAAGTCACTTCCAATTATGTATGGTAAGGTCTTTCCATTTTGAAGTAGAAAATACCTCTTCTGAGATTTTCAAGCTGGGCATTCAGCATGGATGCAGAGGTGAAAGGTTCAGAGTTTTAGCTGCTAAGCCACCAAAATCTCTGTCCTTCTCTCTATTGTCTTTCCTTTTGAAGTTATTTGCAACAGTTATTCCTAGTGAATATTCACTCCTTGAGGAGCACTTGTACAGAAGTCATGGTAGACTCACTGAAACTCTCTTCCAGATTCTCTTGAGTTCTAGCTCACAACACTGACATTCTTCTTTAGATAAACGCATATTATCACTCCTTTAAGACAGTGGTGTTTGAGGGTGAGATGTTGATCCCTAAAGTTGACTTTGGTGAAAAAAAAAAATTAAAAAAGCATCTATTATATTTGTGGACTTTTCCCCAAGCAGCTACCATGTGATCACTGTTAAAAGTGCACTGAGATCACTCCAGTGCCTGTCCAGACCACCTCAGTGCTATTGCATGCTGCTCCATCACATACATTGCTGGTGCATGCCCACTTCATGAGAGAGATTGTATAAATGACAGGGCTCTTCAGTGTTAAAATTAAGTACTAATCTATGATACTATAATCTTCAGAGTAGCAACTATTGTCTGATCAAGCTGCCAAATCTCAGGTCAGAATGTTAGTGATTTATGTGTTCGGAACTGCTTTTTGGAGTGTTTTGGGAAGGCTGGGTTAACACTGTACAGGTCTGGAAAGAGTTTAAGTTTTCTCAGTGTTTTTGTTTGGGTTTTTTTTTTTTCCCAGTAGCCTCTAAATGTTTTATAATTGTTAATTTTAAACCTATTTCCTGATCAATCATTCTCAAGATACTCATTCCCACTCTTTAGTAAAGTCCAAAATTGAGTGTTACTATGGAAACTGCTACAGATGTAGCAGTTGCAACTCACAAAAAAGAGAAAGAAGAGGAAAATGGATCAAGAAGTGTCACTTGCATTATGCAAAATTTCATAGCTATGTATGAATTGCATGCTGTGAATAAGGTCCTTTATGAACCCAAAAAGTTAGAAAGGTCACCCAGCATTAGAGGAAATGATTCTCAAGTCAGTAAAATAATTGCTTTCAAAATTCCTATATGAATAAAGAATTAATTTTAATCTCTCTTTCTAAAGTCTATCTGCCTTTCCATACAATAAAAATGTTTCTTTTTTCTCTTTTAATGATCTTAGTTTGTAAACTAATTTGTGGGGGTTTTTTTTTGGCTTGTTGGAAACAGAAAAGTTAATCCTAGATTTCTTTAGGTCTTAAACTGCTTTATGCATAACAGATATGTCTGCAGTGTTTGTTACAAAGTTGTCAGTTATGTCTTTTATTTGCATATTTGGAGGTATTTTGCCCTACTCGCTTGAACACATCTGCATATTCCACAAAAGAAAACAGGGCTTTAAAACTCAAAAGAATAGAAATACTGTAGTAAACAAAAGCAGTGCAGTCTTATACCCAACCTGTTTCTCTTACCAGCTACAATATTTTTACACCCCCATAAATTCTACTGATTGCAGACAGGTTTCTACAGATGCGTTCTGCTGAGCCTCAGAGAGGAGAGGGAGAATCAGGCCTTTTGTCTACTGCTCAGGTGCCATCAATTATTTAGGAGCAAAGTTATGTGACATTTTTCTTTCAATTATGCTGTTTAACAAGGCTTGGGAGTTAATAGTGACCAGAAGATGTTTTATCCAAGATGTGCTGTAAAGCACTCTACTCTGTAGAATAGATCTCCCTTGGCTCTCAATAACTGCAGTCAGGCAGCCTCGCTAAACTGACTAATCTTGTTTAACTGGAGTTGAAAACATCTCTGTATTTTTTTAAATATTTTTCCTCTTCTGTAGGTATAGTGAGAGTAACTGTTTGTGCTGTACACACAGGAATTAAAATTTGTGAAATCTGTCAGAAGATTTGGGTCCTAAAGACAGTAAGTGTGTAGAAGGCAGAAGGCATACTGCTTTGTTATTATTGTGGAGACTATGTGACCTTGTGTCTGACAAAGATCTGTTTAAGATGTATGAATGGTGCTGTGAGTCTGTATCCAACACCATCCTTATTGTTTTTCATCCAGTTGTTTAGACTTCAGCCTGGAAACTCACTCTTGCATTTTGCCCTTGACTTCACAGTTCTGCACAAGTGAATAAGTACATTCCCAAGCAGTGCATTTTATACACTCTGAAGAGTAAGCAACGATTTCAATATTGTGACATCCACTGAGGCATGCATCATATGTAAAGAGGATATGCTTAACAACTATATTTTTAACAAAGTCTTATTTCCACACGAAACTCTGCCTGGCTTCACAGCTTCTGAAAACTGTAATGACTCACTCACTGGAAAACTCAGTGTAATGCAAATATGATTTCTGACAGCTGCCTGCCCTCTTTACAGCACTATTATTTGATATTTGCTAACCTGAGCATAAATCATTGACATACTTTGAGAGGTAAGTTCTTCCTTCTCTTCAAACATCTCTTGCTTTTGTGTCCAACCACTATTTTCTTTTCACATGTGCAAAGAACATCCCTGTACTTATCTGACTGGTATTCCTGTCTTTTCTTCACCCTCAGGAGCAGCCAAACCAGTTGCATAGCTTCAAAGCTGTCCACTTGCATGTCATTGTCTATTGTTCACTTACATTCTATGATAGATTTCAGATCAGCACTGAAAAATCAGTTCTGCCACCCACCAACCTGCTATTTCTTGATATTCTGGTAAAATGAAAGGCTACAATTTCAGGGAAGCCTTAAAATCTGTGAAGAAAACATGTCTGCAACTCAGCTCAAACCATCTATCTTTTGGAGATATAGTCCAGTCAATCCAAAAAGACTTCAGAAAATCTCTAATCTGTATCACTTTTTACTTTTTTTTTTTTCTTTTTCTATTTTCTGTATCTGGAGTCCTTAATAGTGACACTGATTGCCTTAAAAAGCTTCTTTATCTTTGAGCCATGATACTTTATACTTATTGGTTAAATTAATCAGTATGTATATTGGCTAATCGTATTACCCATAGGTGGAGAAACCGAGGAACTAGACAGATTAATGTGATTCAGCAAAGCCAGAGAAACTTCATTTCACACACATTTGATATCCCCTCATCAGATTGATTCAAAGTTATTTAGACCATGAACTACAACATAAGGAATTAAGATTGTAGGAAGAGCTATTTGCTCTAAAGGACTGAATCACACAGCATTTGATGTTTCCCACATTAGGAACTTGTGCATGTGGTTTGCTCTGATAGTTCATCATGAACTGCGTTCTGCCTTCTGCCCTTCAACCAGAGAGGCACTTATGTGCAGGTAAAATTGTTGAATTCCAGTGGTCACATAAAGCTGTCTCTTGCCTCAGATAACAGAACTGAGCTCTGCAAGCATGTCCTGTAGTGATGCAGCACAGAGCTTCCGGACAAGGGAAGAGGCTGCCAGCACAGGTTTCAGCCACATTTTTGCTGGTCCAGGGACTGGAGGGGTCCTCAGCATATCCACAATAGCCCTAGGAACATGTCTGTCTTCCAATAGACTGTACATACCATGATCTGCTCTACTGCCTAGCAGAGGCAGCATGGCCCTTTCTGTTTGCTGCCTGAATCTGAGCAAGACCTTTTCACTACAATTTGCCTGCCACAAGGAACTCCTTTGTATTGTAGAAAGACGGGGTTTAGGATAATTTCATGGTATTCTAGCCCATTACACCCTTCCCCTAGATGTTCCAAAGCAAAACTTCTTATCTCAGAAACAGGAGTAAGGAGTCAGCTCCTTCAAGAATTATATCTGACAATTAAAATCCTCAGAAATGAAAGCCAGGCTCTGTTCCCTCTCTCTCAACTGAAACCATAGTCCATCCCTATCTTTCTCCAACCCAATGAATTTATCAGCAGTTGACAATGTAGTAGATGATCTTTCAGTAGACAACGCTCTGTGAAATAATCTCAATTCCTTCACAAATATGTCATATATTAAGGCTCCTTTGGAGTATCAGGAACATGGTTTCTTTTCTTTAAGAAAGTACGATTTTTATTTTTTTCAGTCCTATAGCAAATTAGAAATACAAAGGAGTATTCTAACAGCCAGCTGATCGAGAAAAAGATCTTTTCTTTACTTTTACTGATATCTTCCTTCAACATACAAATTTGAAATGTGGGCATAATTTCTCTCAAGTGTCTGATCAGAACAGCAAAGCACTACATTTCATGCAGAAGTGACTTTTCAAACATTCATATAATTCTATGTGAAAAATTTCATCATCGCAGATGAATTTTATGGAAGAGTGAAATTTCAGATGCATGACATCACCAAAACTGGGATGGAAATTTTTACTGCAGTAAATTTTCCACATAAAAGTATCCCTTCTCTTTTAAAGGCCTCTATTAAAAGCAGTGTAGTAAAGAGAGAAATAAACGCATGTGTAATAGTTTAGGCATTGAGCATGCCTTATATTTATGAATTGTTGAGCTCTTCTATTATGTAATAAATGGTGAATAATTGATTTATCTCCATGCTTCTAGAAATTTGTTCCACATTCTAAGTACTTGCTATTTAATTTCCTTTTGAAAGAAAAGCCAGTGAGGAATTGATTGACATACTTTGGCTATGACTATGCACAGTTTTGTCTAGGATGGATTTCAGAGACCACACACTTTTTTGGTTTTGAAAAGCTATGTTTCTATTTGAAAAACAACATATATCACTGTATATATATTACTGTGCTTTTTTCCCCTGACCTTTCTTTTCAGTATCACTACCATTTATTGGTGAAAAGCCCTTTACAAAACCTGCAAAAATTGCTTATCTTCATATATACAGCAAGAAATCCTTGCACTGTCTCACATGGTGTAACAGCCAGGAAAAATGCAGGTTAACATGGTGAGCCCAGCTGAGTTACATATCCATATCCATCCTGTGAAATATACCTGAAAATGGAAAACAATGGCTATTTATTTTAATGACACTGGGTTTAGGACGGCCTTACTGCTTATTAATCTCATCTTACTCTCCTTGGAATCAAGGATAAACTGCAAATGTTATTTCAAGTTGTTACTGAAACTATATCAGTATCAAAACCACCCAAATAATTTCCACGTATACAACTTAAAGATGAGGTGCAAGACCCGTATACATATCCAGTAAATACCTGACCTGAAGAGCATAAAGGAGAAACAACAAACTGCAGAAATTTGATGTGATTATTGAGGAATGGAGATGACTTGTGGAAGAGAAATAGAACAACTGTAAGAATAGCATATGAACCCCTGATGAGAGAACTGAAATTCAGCAGCAAAGTTGAAGCATTTCTAGTCAGTGATATGACTTGATGCCTTAGTGTCCTAGGAAGTATGATTTTTCTAAAGATAATAACTCAGTGACTCTCCAGATCTCTGTAAAGGCAATGAAAACAGCTGATCATGTAACAGACACTCCAGTAAATGCCTGTTTTCAAAAGAAATAAAAGTTTTGGAGGGCATGCTTTTTAAAGGCAATAATATGTCTCCTTCAACTACAAAGGAACCTGTTACTCCATCTGTTTTGAATTGCAGTATCATCTTCAAGAAGTTACAGAATTGGTTGAAAATTTGAGACAGTGTACCTGTTGAAAGTTGTCTTGAAGAAGCATAATGTTTAGAGGGACAAATCACGACAGGAATTAAAAATTCTTTTGAAGAAATAGTCTATTTTTTTCTTGCTGCAAAAATAGCATGGAGTATTAGTATTTATGAATTCTTGATGTTAAAAGTTAATACTTTTACAGAAATGTGTAATTTTTTCCTTTATTGACCAGAAGCTTAATTTATTCACTGGAAGCCTATCTCCAAAGCAAAGATAGTATTAGAATCTCATCAGAGTTTTTGAACTACCAAACCACTAAATGTTACTCTATTAAATAATTTCTCTATATATAGAACTTCAACTGAATTCAAGGTAGGAATTACCACTTATTTACAACAAAAGAAACCAAACAGGAGAACCCAGGAATTAAGGACATAATGTATGCTTTCAAAAATGGAAAACATTTCCCATAGCTGCCTCTACAGGACCGGAAGAGTTCGTAGACATAGAAGTATAACTACATAGTTCCATTAAGGACAAAAAGACCCCAAAATCTTATCTGCTTTCATGCAATGTTATGAAGACTTTTACCTGTACTTGTCAGGCATCGTGATTCATGACAGACAGCAGAAAGGATGCATGTATACTGTGTTACTGTGGGCTGAGAACACATTACAGTATTTAGATAACTTTTATGTCCAATAACATACTGGTGATACTAGTACCAATCCAGGCTTAGGACATTGTAGAAATGCTTTGCCAGACTCAGGGAGAAATCTCTAGAGATGAAAACCTGTTCCTGTGACTGTAATAATTGTGAAAGTGACATGTAATCTGTACTTGGGCTCAATCCACGCTTTAGCGAATATATGGGGTTAGTCCCAGAAGTTTTATATTTCCATTAAGAATGGAATGGACAGGTTCTCTATAAAATACAGTTTTCATCTCTTTAACAGTATGACACAAAAGGGCCTTGTCTGGCAGCTCTGGGTTTTTTACCCACTGTGTTCACAGAGGTTCAGAACCTTGAATATGTGTAACACTGGACACATCAGAGCAAGGGCACAACCTCCTTGCTGCAAGGTAAGAGGGTAGTGCACAGCAGCCTGCCCTGTGCTGCTGAAGCTGGTGGCAAGAGCACACAAAACAGGCATGGCTTAGAGCCTTTCAAGAACCTCAGTGAATTAACTGCAAGACACATCTGCTTTGAGTAACCTTTGAACATTATCTTTTCCACGTGTTCATTGCACGTTACTGAAACTTAACATTTTTTCAGCATCACAAAACAGACCTAGGACCTGAATTTAACCATCACAGCCCAGATGATTGTGTATGAAATCTTGGCTTAAGAAGGATCCTTACTAGAAATGACTGAAAAGAAGAGGTGCAACATGTCTTTCTATAAGGCAAGAGCTTTTTAGAATCATGGACTGGGTAAGGCTGACAGGGACCTCTGGATTACATCTGATCCAACCTCTCTGCTCAAGTAAAGCCAGCTAAAGCCAGTTGCCCAGGAACATAGCCAGACAGCTTTTGCATATCTCTAACGTGTAAGACTCCACAATTTCTCAGGACAAACAGTACCACTGCACCCTCACAGTGAAAAAGTGTTTCCTGATGTTCAGGAGGAACCTCCTTGTCAATGCCCACTACTTTTTAACCACATTGCTCTAAACATTCCATACACAGAATGTGTAATATTTACTATCAGATTTACTTATCCGAAGACACTGGGTCACCGAATCACAGAATCATTTAAGGTTGGACCTCTAAGATCATCAAGTCCAACCATACCTATCACTAACATACCACTAAAACATGTCCCTAAGTACATGTTGAGGAAGAAGAGATCTGCTTACCGAACACATCATGCATTACCATCCTGTCATGTAAGAAAAGCAGCTTTCTGTCTTGCATGCAGTAAGCTTCAACAGAAACTCCATGACATCCAGAATAAGTGGTGGTTCAATTTAGCTGAAAAACCACAATTATGTGCAGATATGGGTGATTATAAAGGATTTTATGAGGCCTTGAACATGCCATATGGGCCTACTTTCCGGGTTCAAAGCCCCTTATTTAGCGCAGATGGTCAAACGCTTCTAAACAGATAAAACCTCTATTTTGAATCGATGGTCAGAACATTTTCAGACTCT
>VWZO01021400.1:0-10819 GCA_013396975.1 Bucco capensis
TCTTCTTCCTCTTTTTTTCCCAGTGGTTATAAGTATTTCTTTCACTGTTTCTTCCTTCATATCTGTAGTTTCACCCCCTGAGCTAGTACCAGATTCTTCCCCTGTAGAGGATTCTGAATCTGCAGTGTTCTTATGCGAAGGATGATAAGGGTACTTTTTCCTCTCCTTTCTAGCAATAGCTGTATGCTCTTTCTTCCTCGCAGGGTCTGCTACATGCACTTGGGATTTATCAATTTCCTCTCCCCTCCCACAGTAGGGAGGGAGAGGGCTGATGCCTGATGGGCGCTAGCTATCCCAACCGAATGTGTCCACATCTTTAGGCATCATAGTAATGACTCAAATAGTAGCAAACTGGTGGGCTCTATTATCAGTACAACAAGTACTTACAACCAAAGACCCCAAGCTCTGAGGAATTCAATCACTCTTAGTCATATCCTTTTCTGATGGATATTTCATAACACTGGGAAATTTCATGTACATGTCATTTATTCAAATATTCTTGGCCAGCATCCATCTAGTCAACAAGTTTTGCTATTATTTGAGTATTTAAATCAGACAAATTTGCAATAATAATTAAATGACTTTCTTTGGGAATACTTGTTAACTGAATGGCTGCACTAAAAGATGGCAATAAAATATTGTTGTAATCATCTTGGGTTTAGGAACTTTTTTTGTTTTTCCGCATCTATTACAATATTGAAAAAATAATTATTGAGAGTAGTTTCTTATGTGCAATAACAAATTTCAGCTGACAAATTACTTTTGAGGTAAACCTCATGTAAAAAAGTGATTTTCCTGAAACTAGAAAAATCATGTCTTGGTTTAAAGTGCATATTCCTGCAATTTTGTGAATTTGTCCTACGGCTCATTAGTGTAATAATACTTAAGAATATTTTACTTTTGGTAAGGAGCTCACACCTGAAAAGGATGAAGTGTTTTTAACCTCAAATACCATGTGGATGATAAGCAAATCCATTACAGATTTTCCATGTCATAGTCTATTATGATAGTCATAGCATGACCTCACAACACACACAAGCAGGGCTATTGATGGCTTAGAGAGTAGTTTCCTTAGTGTGGGCACTGTCATGAACAGGAGAGAAAGGCTATATGAATATATAATTTTCCTGTGGTGGGTAGGGAAAAAACTACACAACCAGATGCACTGTTTTTGTCTGACATGAGGAGCATGGGACACAAAGGCTAAAAGCAGTGCAACCATACTGGTAAATGTTACACAACTGTGCAGTAGCCCTGTGCCTCACTGAGGCCTTACCATTTAGCTCTTAATGAGCTTTGATGCTCTTCCTCCTGAAAACCCTTTTATGCTTTTTGTTGACTCCATATGGCAGTCTGATGAGCTCACACTTCTTCTTAAGTACTTCTGTATCAGAAAACAAGAGCAAAGCTGAAACAAAGTGAGTCATCTGTTTTAGTCTTTTTTCACTGCATGAGATAATGTGGAGGTGTTAATTACAAGACTTCACTGAGTCTTGACTAATAACAGTGTGCAAACAAATGTATGTCAAACTCAGCTACAGAAAGCTTCTACTAATAAGGTAAAACTAGCAATTAGAGCTGACAATGAAGTCATACTTTGAATATTCATTTATGAAGTCCTTGTTTGTAGGCTTGCTTCTAGTTTCTTCAAGCAAACTAATAGGAACTCTAGTCATTCATTAAAAATGAGTTAAATATCATTTGGTGAGCCAGCCTACTGGATTAATTCTCTTTTGTACCAATCCACTGACCCATTGCTTCAAAGGCAGAGAAGTAATATTCTCTGAGATTCCCCAATCTGTGACCTTGGCATAATAGGAACAAATTGAATTCCCAATAGAAGAAAAATGACACTGACCATATAAAATCACTAACCACATGTCTGAAACACCATTCATTTCATTTAAATTCTACAGTGGAACTCCTTTGGTTTCCAGAAGAAAGAATATGATTAACACTCTGAACTTTGTCCTGTCACCTGGTCCAGGACTTTTTTCCCCTTCTTTACAAAGCAGTTTTGACATGCTTCTTTAAACACACAAGCTTTGCATTCCCATGCTGTGTGATTGCATACTGGGAGGAAGCAGGCTGCACATTCTAATCTCTTTATGCGCCTGAATCCCCAAATAAAAACTATTGCAAACTCAAACTTGCTTGTGGTGTCTAATTCCAAATCCATGGGTTAATTATTCCCCTAAAACCATCATTTAGTATTATTCCAGAATATATTACATTAAGTAAATATGTCAGATTTACATGGTTTGCTTGTTGTTTTTTTTGGGATTTTTTTTTTATTAATATCATTTCTAGCAGAAAATAGAAGATACCATCCTGGAAAACAATTCACTAGAAAATATTTCATATGTAGCTGGCAAATTGAGGACATTAATTTATTAAAAAAGAAAAGAAGGACAGTAAAATTAGTCTGCTGTGAAAGATCCTTTCTTTGATCATCGATCACCATTTTCTCCCAGTGTTATAATATAAGCTATTCTCAATGTCAACATACAGTGGCTATCCACCCCTGCTAAGTATTGCTGAATCTGTATATAATACAGTGCTGCTATATAATGCTGTTCTGGTGCATCTTTCCTCACAGTGATATCTGTCTGAGTAATAGTTTGGCTTTATATCATTTAATCTATTCCCAAATGCACTTGTGTTTTTTATATCTATCTAGGTATCTATGGAAATTTATAGGGATATCTACATTGATAACAACACTGACACACATTATCAGACTCTAATCCTTTGCCTCAACTATTGTTTTCCAGATCAGACCCAGGGTTCTTGCTGACCTACTGGCCTGGGAAGGAGAAGAAGAGAGCAGTAAAACCTTGACAGCCACTGCATGCTCTCATTTATGCTCACATTTTTATGTTGACATCGGTGATAACAACAGAGGGGACTAAGAAGCTATAAAACTGCAAACCAAATGCAGAGACCTGGCATCCATTCTATGATGTGGGTGGTGAAGAGTGGGAAATCTAAAATTTTGGTATTTTAATTCAAAGTGTATGTACAGTGAAGGAGATACAGTAACTCCTCTGATAATTTCACAGCTAAAACCACATTGATATGAAAACTTTGTTTGAAGTTGCATTTCTTTATCTAGTAATCTAAGCAAATATATTTGAAAATAAATGTAATAAAGTTAGCGAATTCAAGATGAGTTTGTCAACAGAGGTAATAGATTTCATTAGGCAAATTGATTTGGAAAATGATCAAATTATTAATTTTGATGTACTTTATTTGGTCACAACATTAGCCAAAGCTTCGAAAAAAATGGTCACATTCTTCAGGAACTGTTCAAGGTGTTTATCATGCCACTACACCTTTAATAGAGAGTTGGTAAAAGTAGTATTTTATTCATTCTTATTTTATTTACAAGTTTATGACTACTTATGGGCACTTCAAACACAAATATTTTCTCCACTTTAGCAATGCAATATCTGCGACAGATCTCTACTGCTAAATAGCTAAAACCAAATAGTTTAAAGAAAACAAAATCAGGAGGAAAACTTTTGCCTTCACCAAAACAGAATTTTATAAGGAACTGTTTCTGTTAATTATTTCTTGCAGCAGGTATTGGCTGTCAACGTAATGCATTATTACACCATTTGGAAAAAAACTACAGTTCCAATTAGATGAGCAAATAAATGTTCATTTCAATTTATTAATATAGCTGCAGGTGTTGTTGCAATTTATCTCTCATTTCTGAGACCAATGCATCGCAGGCTGGAAATCGTTGTGGTGAAGTAACTGGCTTTAATAATGGATACAGGTGGTGAATAATTCATGCAGAGAGGAGCAAGCCTTGATGCTTTCCACTCACTCCTTTAATTAACTGTGAGATGCTGACTAGCCCTATAGCATGTCTAAGCTTTTCAGGTTTATCTCCCCTGTAAATGTAAATTCTCTTGTAACTGCAAAAATATTATCAACAGCTAAATCCAGAAAATACAACCCTGACAAAGTAAGTGCTCTATTGCTGTTATTTTTTGCATTGCTTTCATGTCAGCATCATTTCTATAACCAAGTCTTCCATTTCAGCCCCCAAATTAGCTCAGCTCTCCTCTGCAAGTTATGCAGCTTACAAATTCTGGAAAAGTTTGCCTTACAACTTTGATATTCTATGCTCTTCCTCCCCTGAAAGTGATGGATATGGAATGTGCTAGTGAGAAACATGCTACACCCAAGGCGTGTCTTCAGATCCCATAGGGCCACAGGTTAACTTTGCTGTGTTTCTTTTTTTTATCCTAAAGGTTGCACTACGGTAGTGTGTTACCAATGGCAATGGTGAGGAGAAATTCCTACCCTCTATGAGACCAAGTGATCAGTCAAAGTAAGACTTTTCAAACCCCTGGGCATAAAACTGTGTACTTTTGATTGTGTTTCATTCAAGAGAACAGTTTCTGTGAGCTCTGCTTTATATTGGCATGACAATTTGTTGGATCTGGCTCCAAATCAGGAAAAATCTAAAAGAATATAGTTCAGGAAAGCTTTACTAAGACACATGAAGTAATTGAGCTTTCCTTTTAGTATATTGAACTAAACTTTAGTTTAAAACTGTCAGTTTGTAATTGCTTAATAAGCTACAGAAGACATTCTTAAGGCTGTATTTGGTGTAGCATCAGACAAATATTACAAACTTGTACCAACTGCAATTGATGCAATTATTTGTATGGGGATCTGTATGCTATTTATGTGGGTTTACCAGTGTGCTTTAAAGGTTCCCTGCAGGGCATCAATGAATAGTGAAAAAAAAAAAAAAAAGGCTTTGGAAATTCTACTTTCTACCTCCCNTCTTTCTTCCCCCCCCCCCCCCCCCGAAGTTTCTTAATTACAGGGAGAGAGTAGAGCAGAAGAAATGCACTTCAGAGACATTTTCTGTTGAGATATAATACAATGGTTTTGTTGCAGTCACATTAGCAACATGCTTTGTTAATCGACTGCCCTTAGCTGACAGAGCTACATTGCTATTAGCTGTTACTAAGCAAGTAAAATATGTAGTGCACATGAACATTTATTGAGCAGTTTTTAATATTGCAATGGCAGGCTTCCTTTGACTTTCAGCATATCTGAGCTAATGAAAGAATCTGAAGGAAGTCTTATCCTACCAGTTCTTTGTAGAAATTGAATCACTATTTCTATAAATCAAATACCATGTTAAAAGCCCAGTGAAGTAAACAATGATATATGTGAATTAGCAGCACAACTTCAGTCAATACAAATCAAAGTGCCTTTATGAAGGTATTGATGTTTTCAGCTCTTATGGAGGTAGAATACATTTAAGCATTTACCCTTAGAGGGACTGTTGATCCAAATGAAACTATTCACACCGAAACCAGATCATGGTCATGGCAACAGCCAATCTTGTATATATTGAACTAAATGTGGCACTTGTATTAACCACAGTAATTGCTAAGTTCCTATCAAGTGCAATTTTTAATGTAACAAAATGGAATTGAAAACAACTAATTTATTGTACAGGCTATGTTTTTATTTTTATTTTATTTTCCGTTTATTTTTGTAATTTAAGGTACAGGGATTGGAGGTAGAATGCAACTATAATATTTATATGTATTCCATACAAAAAGAAGAAAGCTGATTGTGATAACAGATCTATTGTTTTCTCATTTTTTTTAGTAGGCTAAAGTAATGCCTCCTTTAAAAGAGAAATTGCATTTTTGTTTTTATGTAAGTGTTGTTATGCAAAATGTGCCAAATCTACTCCTGTTTGCATCTGTGTAAACCTAAAGAAGCTCCAGCAAAGCCTTCCCAGAGTAACACCATTGATTTCAACAGAATTACTTGACATTGATGCTGATGTGTCAGGTCTAGCTGTCCTTATGTGTCAAACATTGTTAGCATGGAAGCAGTGCATGCTGAAGGTGGTATTTATTTCTTCTGAAATAATGACTGCGTGGAAAATAACACATTATTTCTGTTTGAATAATATGAAAATGGTCAGTATTTAGCAGATTAGCTGCAGGAAAGGGAACCTCATGATTGTAATCATATGATGAGTAAGAAATAGTATGGAATGCCTCAGTCAATAAATAAAACTACATCTTTGGTTAAAAAATGGAATACATGCTGTAAGCCTTCACCTGACAATTTAAAACCGGTTTCTCTCTCTACACTGTTCTGACGAAGCTGACAAGTACTCATGGGCTTAAAAAGCAATATATTGCCTGTACCTCACTGTACAAATGGTCAAATCTCCTTTGAATTCCTTTGCCTTTTAGTCCAGAAAATAAAAACTTATAAATATCTCTTCAAACCCATCATGTTTAATAAATGTTATCTTGCCTGAGGGTGCTTGCAAGAGACAAACGTGTATTAGAGGAAGTTCACAAAACAAAAAAACAAATCCTGGTGTATTTGGAAACAATGGATCTTTTTAAGCATATATGAAAAAAGAATTGTAAATTAAAATGTCCTCCATAATGTTTTTTTTTGTAGGCCTCTCCTGCTCTAAAGAGTAGTGCAGCATTGAACTGTGGGAATGTTTCTCTAAAACATGTGTAAATCACACATTTCTACTTGCAGGCTGCAGCAGAACCATAGCTGTGGTGGGGGCAGGGAGGACAAAATACTGGTCAAGCAGTGTGTTAATGAAACATTTACACAAGCAGTTTATGTGGTAGTAATGAAAAAGGCCTCTTTCATCCTATCCTTTCATTACTTAGCACAATCTTTAAGAGGATTAGTTTTAAAAAAAAAGAGGGGGTGTAGAATGTGCTTATCAGTTGATTCTCAGGATCGGTGGTGCTGAGTTCTTAATAGATTGCCGCTGGATTTGGGATTACTGCAGCACAAGCTGTCTCAGGCATCACTACAGAACAGAAAGGATTTTTTTTTTTGCAGCATTCTTAGCCTTGGATGAAGAGAGCTATTGACTTTGTGATGAAATGACATGGGACTCTACAGTTGCTGTGAACTGATCCTTTCTGTTGCTCCATCTCTCCCTTAAAGAAGAAGCTACATATTCATCATGATTTCTTTATGCTGGATGATGCAGACTGTGTTGAGACACAGACTAATTCCTCAGCTAATATGATCAAAAACCGCTGACTCTGTGAGGGTAGTCACAGCAAGCAGCACACTCTTGCAAAATCCCCGAGCTGGGATTCACCTCGATAGAAAAAGCAAATTGGAGCAAACAGGTTACAGTGCCTTGTGCAAACGTGGACATTTTAGTTCTATTTGGATCAGGAGTAATTTTGTAATGGAGGAGATTATGCTGGTTGATGTGTGTGTGCATGTCACCCTCTTCCTAAATTGTTCAGTGATCTGCATTGTGCACCAAGTTGCTCTGTCATGTGGTGCTGAGCTTGCTGCTGTTAGCCACCACTGCTTTGACCTCTTGCATATAGATACTCCTAGCATCCTTTTGGGGGCACTCCCAAAAGTCTCACCTGTGCCAAATGTGCTTGAGAACAGTGTTTGGAAGACATCTCAAATTCAAACGAAAAAAATCTGTGTATATCTCTTTTACTGATGCAAGGATGGATCTGCAACTGACGGAGACTGTCGAGTCCTCTGGCCTGCTGAAGGACACTGTGAGCACATGTTGACCATGCACGCTGGCCAAAGCAACGCAAAGCAGTGTTCAACAGTGGTCTGCTGTCAGGTAACACAGCCCAGATGGAGGGAGTTGCCCTGGACCATCTTGAGGGGTGATAATGACCACCTGTTTCTGCCTCTGATTTGTTTGCATTTGGTAAATACACACATAGATTTGATGGTGTTCATTAGACCTTATTGTCTACAGGCCTTAGCACTGGTACTGGCTTCCCAGCATTATCATCCTGTTTCTAATCTCTGCTTTCCCAGTGGCTCAAGGAAATAAACTAATGAGAAGAAAATAGGCAAAACTGGTGTACTGATTGATTGTGAAATTCATTTCCATTCTTACTATAATTTCATTACTCAACGTCATGAAGAGGTTTTATTTTTGATCAGGTGTGGGCAACAATGGCCTAAGAAGTTAATCAGATATTCATCTTCAGTTGTCTGATGTCTCTTGCTTGGCATAATTACAATGTCAGAAAAGAACACTGGATGACAAGAGAAGTAGACATTTCTATTGATATTGCCACTCTTGATTGGAAACAGACTAAAAAGTAAAAAAATAGGGGAATCTTTATACATGCTTTTCTACTGTCAGTTAGGAAATCAAAGATGTTCTCTCTAACCCTTAATGATATTGTATGAGAACCATTTTCAACAGAAATGAAACAGATTTCATTCAATGATCTAGTTAAAAGCATGATTCAGTAAATTCCTCATTGGACTTAAAAGAATTGCAATACACCCTGAATCTGGAATCACCAAATGGGATATAAGTATTTAATAATTCATTAAGTATCTGCCCATTGATGACAGTTTTGAAAGTCATTTGGACAGATCATCAAGCTGACCTGGAGGATTTTATTATTAAAACATTCTTTCTTGCCTTTAAATCCTCATTTATTTTAAAGTTTCTGTGCTTTTCTTTCTTGACAGAGAAGCAGCAAAATTAATGGTTTGGGTGAGAGTATAGGAGAGAGTGGAAAACACAGAAACGTTATCAGCTGGCATTTTCTCTGTCCTGTTTCTGATTTTGACCCGAAAAACTCTTTTTATTTAGCTTTTCAGTCTAAATTGAGCTCTTAACTAAAAGCATGCATCCCACAATGAATAAGTGCTCAAGCCTTTTTTTTTTTTTTGCAACATTGAGAGTTTTCTTTTTATTCCCCACAAAATCTACTTAGGAGACTATTATGGTCCCATGGTTAAGCATTCAGTAGTTATAATGCACAATCTTAGCTCTGTGCCACGAATAATAATTTTTAATTATACTAGACCTTAATTACAGAATTTGGCTTCAGAATTACCAAATTATTTTTCTACAGTCTGTGTAAAATATATGGTAAGACATCCTCCAAAATTTTATAGCTCATTTATTTTACTACAGTAACAACTCTCTGTATTTCACTGAGTTAAATTTCAGGTCTCAAGTGCTATCAGTCAATGGTATTTTAAGAAGTGTATATGTTTCCATGGCATACACCATGACTACAAACACTCTATAAAGGTGGACCAGTGTATGATCGATATCACTGTAATTGGAAAATTCCACAGACTATGCATGCATGTGTGTTTCTGTGAATGTGTATGTATAGACACACACACACATACACGCCTGTGTGTGAACATACATAACTGTGACATTGATAAAACATAACAAAATAAAAAAACAAATTTTACTAGAAATCAAACTGTCAATGTTGATTAATTCAAAATGAATATTTGTAGACCTTTTTTCCATTTAATCTAGTTTAAAAGGTATTTTTAATTATATATAAAATGTTATTTAAAAATTACTTTAAAATAGTAGTAAAAAAGGATTATATAGATGCAGACTGACATCAGCTGAGAAATCTAATGTCATGGTGCTCTGGAAATGAACGGCTTCCTCCTTCCCATACCTTGTTCTTCATTTAGCTGGCCATGTGTGTGAGCAAGTTCAGCTCAATAAATCTGCAGAATACTGACGTAATGGGGATGGCAGAATATATAATTAGCTAAATTATCTTATTGGGAGGTCCTGGAACAGGTATGTGAGAGTGGTTGGGATTACACAGCCAGATGCAAGGGAGTAAAGGGAAATGAAAGAGGAATGGAAAGATGAGACCAGCCCATGCGGCAGTAGTGAGATATTAGATCAACTTAGGTACCTCAGAGAGACAGAAATATTTTTAAAAATGTGTCTTAAATCCATACATTGTCAAAATTTTGGTTTTGTATGAGGTCTTTCTGTTTAAAGTAATAATTAGAGAACTCAACTATTTTACTCATTGATACACATACATAGAGTCTGTTTCATTATTTTCTGTACAAAATTTTTAAGGATGATTTTGTTTACTAGTATTTATTGCATACTATCACAAAATGCCATACCTCACTCTCTAAAACACTAGTCTTGAAAAGCTTATGCAATTGATTTTCTTTGTGTGCTCTCAGATTTTGAGTCTGTGCAGTCTCTATTTTTGTAGGTTTTCAAACTCTGATTGGGCAAAGCCCTGCGTATCCTGCTCTGACCTCAAAGCTGACCCTGCTGTGACCATCACACTGGACCAGAGACCTCCTGAGGTCCCTCTCAACCTGAGTTATCCTATAATCTTATATTGTCTCACATAACTTAAGCCTAAACAAATGCACAAGTCTTTTTTAGGACTAGGATGTGAAAGTTCAGAGATATAGTGAATAATACCCTAAAAAGGTAATGCCATGTGGCCACATAATCAGGCATCATAAGTAAATATTAAAAGGCAATAATAATACTCAAAATATTATTGCTAGAAAAGGAAAGAGAGGCAGAAATGGTCAAAATGAACACAATCTGAAAAGAAAAAAAAACAGGTCAGAATGTAATAGGTTTTATGGGAGCTCTTGATAAACTTTCTTTTCTGCACACTAAAGCAGAAAGGATCATTGTGAAATGCTTGACAGGCCATAGTTGTTGTGGCTAGACTTTGCGAACGAAGATCCAGGGAGGGCGCCATCCACGCTCCTCATCAGNATTTTCAGACTGTGCCTATTGACAGGCCATAGAACAGAATCAATCTACTTTGTCACTTCAAATGCAGAACAGATGAAAGAAAGAGAGTTTATTCCGTGTACCTGCATCTATGCCTACAGAAGGATGCAAGTGTAAATATGCATGTACAAGGTAAAGAGGTGATCCAAAGTAGTCAACACGGATTCACTAAAGGCAGATCGTGCCTGACCAATCTGGTGGCCTTCTATGATGGAGTGATCGCAGCAG
>VWZO01021405.1:4297-20062 GCA_013396975.1 Bucco capensis
CATTGGTCACTGCCCATTCACCTAGCCTGTCCAGGTCTCTCTGCAGTGCCTTCCTTCCTTCCAGGAGATGGACACTGCCTCCCAACTTGGTGTCATCTGCAAATTTACTGATGGTAGACTCGATCCCTTCATCCAGATCATCAATAAAGATGTTTAACAGGACTGGGCCCAGGACTGAACCCTGGGGGATACCACTGGTCACTGCACACCAGCTGGAAGTGGCACCATTCACAACCACTCTCTGTGCTCGATCATCCAGCCAGTTTTTAACCCAGCAAAGAGTGAACCTGTCCAAGCCATGAGCTACTAACTTAAAATACAGACTATTAAATATAATTCTTCATATGAGTGCCACTGTATGAAAAGAAAAATATTCTAAATTTATTATTTCCTTTCATTACTGAAACGCAAGTATTTTCCCCTGGACTTCTCCCTTATGTCCACAAGAGGGTAGTAAAAGAACAGCTTTGTCAGCTCTGCGAAGTCCAAAGTAGTTCGTCGTCATTGCATACCAATGTATAATGAAAGATTTAAAGATTGCCTTTCAATTAGAATTACACTACTCTTCACACAAATCCCCTGGTATCACCAAGAACCTAAGTACACATTTGACAACCAAATGCCCATTAACACAAACTACTCTGCACAGAAATTAAGATACATCTCATATGTCCATCTTCCCACAAAACTCAAATTTCAACCTATAAGCTAAAAACTCCATGAAGAGAGATGAAGACTACTTCATGAAAAAAATGTAGAAAATTCTCTAAGACTTCTGTATCTGAATGGAAATTCATCTCTAATAGTGGTATCATAGGCAAAAGTAAGAGTTGTATTTAACCAGAGCTGAAAGTACAGGACTGGTTATCAGAACTTCATCCAGATTTCTAACATAGGTAATACTTATTCCCATACATTAAGGAGTTTTCAACTGACAGCTAGAACACCACAGAACTACGCAAGAGTAATACCAGATGGGCTGAAACTCAAGGAGACTTTGGCATGTTGGCACAGGGTGAAGACTACTGCCCATACTTTAGTGCCATTCTTTAATGCCTCTTCTACAACCTATGATAAGAATTGGCAACTAAGAACATCATCCACAGAAGCTAGCCTGCTAGTGAGGCAGCTGAGATGAGAAAATTCTACTGACAGCAATATGTTTAATGCCCAATAATCTCCTGGCTTCACAGAAGCACTTCTTTCTACTTGGGAATGAAGTGTGCCCTTTTAAAAGGGCATAGTCTTTTCTTTCAAACACAAAGACATAGTCTTTTCTTTCTTTCCACAAAGAAAGGTTGTGTTCATTTGCCCTGTATTATGGAACAAAGTCTGCCCTTGAACACTTCCTCATTTCTTTCCCTTACAATCAAAGTTCCAATAACTGAGGTATAGCTGTGAAGAGCAGTTTATCCAGTTCCTTTGGTTGAGGACTTTCCACTCTGTTTCAGCATGAAGGACAGAGACTCTGCCTGACTGAGCTTCAGAAGGTAAGAGAAGAGGAATGACAAATTTAAAAATCAAAGAAAGATTGCAATTAGATTTCAAACTCTGGTAATACTGAACTTTTTCCTCAGGTTAATACATAGAATCTATGATTCTAACTTTTCCTCAATATGTAATTTTCTGGGAGAGAATTATGTGTGAGAGAGCAACTTAATATATATTTTATTAACCTGTATTTTTAACTTCAGAATCCCTGCAGCCTTTCATCAGCATAGAAGGGGCAGAACAAATTCTGCTGTAAAAACAGTGATGCAGAGTACTGGTACACTGTAAGTGCACATGATGCTGTTGTCACAAACTGCCTAGAGTTTGAGTTCATTATCCAGTATGATGTCTACAGTAATCAATACTATCTAAAGTAATCAATATTGAAAGCTTTAAATTTCCAGTGCTTTTGTTTCTTAAAGAATAAAGGTATTTTCAGAGATGCTCATTATTTAATCTCTCTTTGACTAGAAGTATAGAATAAGTAAGTTATTGTAGACCCTTTCAGACACTTAGATGCGATTTACCTTTGAGATGATCAAGTGAGATGCAAGCTGACTAAAGCATATGTATTGCAGTCTGACTTGGGCTTTTTTTATTCTTAATTCACTTGTACTAATTTGCTTAAACTTCCAAATGCAAAAGGTTTTATTACCTACTTTCTTTAATCACTGCTTAAATAGCTATACTTAAAACAAGTACCACAAGCACTTATTTTTCTGTTGTCTGAATGTTTTCTCACAACATTATGAAGAGATTCAGTAAGTTAAAAGCATTTTATAAAAATTAAGCAGCAACGAAAACAGCTTAGCTGATTGTGGTTAAGAGGTAGCATCCCTTGATAAAACTGTCTCCAGGGCACACCAGTTACACATTTTCAAGGAACTGAGTGCTTCCTTTTCAAACTTACAGATGGTGATTACACCCAACCAAAATATTTAGAAATACAAAATTTTGCTGGCTTGCTCCTCCTCCCTTCAGCTATTGATCCCTATGTTAACATATTAAAAGTAATGAAGTCACACAAAAAAAAACCCTCATTCAAGTACTTGAAAGCAAAAAATCTGGTTTTAAAAATGCTATTGGAACTTCACAGTAAGTAGCACTTTCCAGCTGAAGGTAATTTTGCTTAGGCCAGTATGTGCAGCTCACAATACTTGACAATAGATTTCTTGTAGATCTATCTGAGGGCATGGAAGTCTACCTTGTTGGTCAGTAAGTCAGAGGTTTTAGTTGATGAGCTTTGATCTTCCCTGGAGGAATTTTCTTTTGCACTTCATCTTTAATGTAGGGCTCTACCTACCTAGCAAATCAATGCTTTAAACACGTCTTTTGCCCTAAAGGGAAAAACAACAGAGAACAAACACAGCTGAAAACTGTAAGTCACTTCTTCCTCTAAGGGCAAACTTGCAAGTGTCAGTTCTTCAAAATTCATTGCCAAAAACATTTAAAGACGTCTTTGACAGAAATTTCTGCATCAGGATAAAGAACCATCTGATCATTATACTTTTCTGCAGTGACAAATGCTCTACCAATAAAGTCTTAGTCCAGACTATACATAGAGGTAATATAGTTACTACAAAGCCTATAGGTGGACAAACAAAAAGTTGAAATTTAGGAAAGAATTAGCAGATTAGTAAAAGGAGCACTTTTACAAGATAATAGTCTTAAAGACTTGAGCATTGTCAGCAACAATGTCACCCCAACAGGCAAACAAAAACTACCTGTAGTATTTAACTCTAGATAGGAGGAGGCTGCATAACACTACTGTGATCTTCCAGTATCTTCCACATAACACAGCATCTGGTGACTTTCTCAGCTCCAGTAGATTTTCCATCACAAACCCACTAATTCTCAAAAATCCATGCTTAAGCAAAAAGAAGTAAAAATATAGAAGAAATGCAGTAGTGGGTCAGGAACTGGCTCACAGGCCATACCCAGAGGGTGGTGAGAAATAGCTTCTTTTCAAACTGGCAAACTGTCACAAGTGGGCCGCCCCAGGGATCAACAGTGGGTACAGTGCTGTTTAATATCTTCATAACCAATCTGGATTATGGGATCAAGCGTACTCTGATGAAGTTTGCTGATAATACTAAAGTGAACAGGGAAGTAGATGCTTTGGAAGGGAGACTCAGTCTGCAGGAAACCTGTATAGGCTGGAAGAGTGATCTAATAAGAAGTTCAACAAGGACAAGTGTAAGGTCTTGCACCTGGGAAAACATAATCCAGGAATGCAGCACAGACTGGGTTCTATTTGGCTGGGGAGCAGTTCTGTGGAAAAGGATCTGGAGGTTATGGCAGACAACAAGCTCAATATGAGTGAACAGTGTACTGCAGAGGCAAAGAAAGCCACAGGATGTTGGCCTGCATCAACAAGGGTATCACCAGCAGAGATAAAGAAGTCATTATCCCACTCTACTCAGCACTTGCCAGGCCGCACCTGGAATACTGTGTTCAGTTTTACTGTTCTACAAAAAAGTTGTTGTACAGGCTGGAGAGGGTCCAGAGAAGGAAAGGCTGAGAAAACTGGGTTTGTTTGGCCTTGAGAAAAGAGCTTAGAGAAGACATCATCATCTTGTTCCAGTATTTAAAGGGTGGCCATAAAGAAGATAGAGATTCCCTTTCTCCAAGGAGTCACATGGAAAAGATGACAGGTAGCAGCTACAGGTTATCTTGGGGAGACTCTACTTAGGCACAAGCGGAACATTCTTCCCAAGAATAATCTCCCCAGGGATTAGACACTTTCAAGATTCAGTTGGAGGGAGTACTGGGCCATCTTATCTAGACCATATTTTTCCCAAGAAAAGTTAGATCAGATGATTCATGATCTCCCTTCCAACCTGTTGTTCTGTGAGTCCACAAAAGTAAGAGGCTAGACAATATGTACAGATTTCCTAAAGTAAAGTCAGCCTTATCTTCATGCCTACATAAACTTTGTGTCAATTCAGGCACACGGTGTGAGTGGCACTCACCTGTTCAGCCTTTGAACAGATGTTCAACATTTTGTTAACCCAATGAATAAAATCCACAGCTTAACTGGGAGGTTCCATCCCTCAAACATGAAATTGCTCAGAGAATAAGTGCTTGTAGAAACTAACAGTAATAGTCAAAAACCTTTACTTCAAGTTCTTTCTTAAGTCGTTCCTCTCGTTCAGCATGGTAATCAAGTTCATTGGCCTGGTGCTCCAGCAGCTCAGTACAGTCTTTGTGTTCCACCTCCAAATCTTCCATTTTTTTGAATATATTTTGCAGTGCATTACTCTGCTTCTAGAAAAAAATATCAAGATACTTTTATTAAGTCTTACAACAAAGTGTTCAAAAGAGGACTACTTTGTGAATGGAGATTGTATTAGAACAGATTACAAAAATCTCACATATGAGCACACGTCAAACGAAAAATCTACCCAACAGTATACATGCTTTTCATTCATCACCATGTAAAAAGTGCTGGTTTAAAAATCTCTGAAAATGTGATGTGACCTTCTGCGGTAATACTAAAAGCAGAGCCAATTCCCCACAGGAAATCTTACTGTCTAAAGAGTACAAGGCTGCTCTTTCTTCTCTCTCCCAGATCAATGGCAATGATGGAAAGGGAAACAGTTAAGTGCATTTGATGAAATATACATAGGGACAGAAGTTCTATTTTGTTCTGGTTTTAATTATTAAAATGCAAAAACAAATCAGATCATTTTAGAAACAGTTACTCCTATAGCTTAAATCTTAATTTCTGTTATTTTGAGAAAGACTTTCTTATGTCTAGAAATTTAATTACTTTTTAAAATTATCTCCATGAACTACGAAGTTCTCAGCAGAATAAAATAACTAAGCTGTTCCTCACTTTAATTCCTCAGTTCAAAAGTTGAACCAGCTACAGGCTGGGATAATTACTAACACTACTGGACTCAGCAGCTCTGTGGAGTCACTGCTAGAAAATCCACATTCACATTCACACCACACCAGGCTTAGAGGAAAGTAGCCAAATAATGAACCCCCAGAGCCTAGCACATACTTAAGCTGAAGATCCCAGATGTCTCAAAGAAAAAAAAAAAAAAAAAAGCTTTGGTCTAGTGGACAGGAATAAACTTTTCTGTAACTAGCACCAGAAACAAGCTATAAATCCAGTGATTTAGCTGCAGGACCTTTGGAGACCCAATTTGTTAAATTTTCTTTCTCTGTGCAAAACACAGAAAGATTACAGTAAGTCCTCCTGTTCATTTACTACTATTCAACACTATGGCAGAAGACATCTTGTGAAAGTAAACCAGTTGGTCTGCAAATTCTTCTACTACTCTTACATCAAATAATTTTGTTCCTAGAAATTACTAATCCTAAAGCATGTGCAGAGAAGGAAGAAGGAAAAACTGAATTATTCATATAGAATGATTCTTTGGAAGATTCAAGTCTGAATCCATGTTTATACATGAAGATTGAAGAAACACAAGCCTTTTCCGAAGCTTGGGAAATTAATTTTAGAAGTTCCTCCAGACTGAAGGTAGAAAGTTTTGGCCACTCAATTATGACAGTAAAGGAATCACGAGTCTTCTACATTGCTAAGTGTTACCAATTAGTAATCAAAAAAATTAAAAATATATTTTCTCTCTTTCATGCACAGGCACTATGGCACAATTTTTTGTCATCCTCTGAAAAGACAATAAGGAGTATGCATGTAAAACACGTGGAGAAAAAAAATGGGAACGTTAGTAAGTCAAAATATTGCAAAAATAATATACCTGGATATAGACTAAAGCTAAGCTAATGCTCTATCTTTGCCTGGAATATCAAGCCAATGCACAGGTTTCCCTGGGAGAAGCACCTGTGAATAAGTAACACACAGTTCGCTGGAAAATACTACTAAAAGACTTAAAAACATTTTATACTGGCAATGTAGGTAACACAAATCAGACTAAAACTGACATGAATACATCACGTTTGTTATGTAAGTTAACATGAGTTGCAAGACTTCAGAATTTTAAAGAAGTTTCCGAAATCTTCAGAGTTGGTATGAAAATGTGCAGGACTATCCCAGCAGTCATCTACATGTAGAAGATCAAAGGCAAACATACTTCACCATTAAAAAAAAATATATATAGATATATCTACATGCACAGATACATACAGATACATGTGTACCTGTCTCTCATACGCACATGTACTATATATGTATATGTGCTTATGAAAAATATGGCTTTTTTTTTTTTTAAGTGTTTTATATAAACACCACAATTTAACAGCTAGTCTAAGGAAAAACTGAGTACTTCTGTGAAGGAACAGTACGTTCTGATTAACCACAAGGTGATGCTATTGCACTTGCTACTGAACTCCAACGGCTTTTATTAGCATGCTAAGTACATCCAACAGAGCACAGTACAGACCTGTTAAAAAGCAGAGAGGATTATTTTCCCTCCATATTTTAGAAAAACATCTCAATAGACTAAGCTGACTTCATTTCCATGCCCATCTCAGCATGTTCATAGCCAAGTTATGAATTACAGTTCAAGGTCACTTAGTGCACCTTTTCCAACCAAGATTTGTACACCTGCTTCAAATCTCACTTCTACATACATATTAAGACCAAAATTAAAGCTACTTTATCTAGCTTTCATTTCATAACTTAGAATAACTATAGAAGTATTTAAAACAGGCCTGAACATACACAACACAAAAGACTGGAACCATAATTTATGAACACGGATCCTTCTGATATTTAACTGCCAAGATTAAATCAATTAAGTTTTCAAGCAACAACTAAAGCAGTTAAGTCCATATTTAACAACTATTTATTTTTAATTTGCTGGAAAAGTCCACATTTAACATGTACATATGTACTTTTAATTTGCTGAAATTTTATAACTATACATAAAATTTGTAACTAGGGTTCTAGGCAGGGAAACAGCTACAAAAGCCAAGTGGTAACAAATAACATTTTTACTAAGAAAACAGGTTAGGAATCGACACATAGTAGTGAATCACGCTTACCTAAGAGTGAACACTTTTCTAGCTTTAATATGTTTACCAACCAAACACTTGCCTCGATTGAGATTTCCTTCACAGCCCATATCTAACCTTCCTTTTTTAAACCTGCATTGACTCTGAATGAAAACTGAATCATATTTCTGTGTATGTTAGAAGGACTTTAGGGTGTCACTTGTCAATCAACTCATATTTTTCTCTGAAACCTCCTTCCTTGGCTATCTCTTTAGTGTTTTGTTCTGGTTTTTGTTTTAACTGTTCCTTTGTGTTTCACCTAACTGTTCTTTCAAAGCACTGTTCAACATATCCACAAAATTATTAGTGTCAGGGAAGAGGAGGGAATTTCTGTTTGTCCGTCATTCAGAGAAAATCCCATTTAATGGGATCCTTGTCCACCATCAGGGCTCCTGATTATTAAAATAACAATGGCGTGCAACTCCTTTTGCAGCCCACACACAGAAACACTATGTATCCACACACTACCTGATTTCCACTTCAGGTCTCATTATTGCTCCTCTCTTTCCGGATCTTGCTTTCAAACAAACAGCTGAGGAGTCAGTACATGCTATTTTTGGAATACATGTGATTAAGGATTCTCTCTGCTCCATTTTGTTAAGAGCTGCTCCTATAGATGCCATACAGGATCTGATCAACCCTACCACAATGTAGTACAATAGATAGGTTTGCTGTCAGAACTTGGCTATCAAGCTGCCAGTAAGGACTGCTTTGCGTCATCTGGGAAGACTGTTTGGCACTATCCTAGGCTTGGAACTGACCAGGTCAGAAGAAACCAGGGCTAATTTTCTACTGCTTGATCAGTGTCCAGACCAACTGAGGCAAGTTTGCCACATCTTAAAGTGAGCTATAAAAGAAAAAAATAGGTTTATGAAAAAAGGAAAAGTCTTGCTGAATGAAAGTGAATCTCTTAGTAGCAACAGGTAAAAGTTGAGTATGTTAGCTCAGCACTTCCACACCATAATACTACAATTCAGTTTTGAATAACCTGACTGTATAACAAGTATAAAAAAAAGTTCCAATTTTTATTATTTTCTACACATTTAACATCTAAGGGATTTACACATACCAGTGCAACTGAACTTTGAAAATTACTTTTTTCATTAAATACAATTAAATTTAATTATCTGAAGAATAAAACTCCGTCATCTAAAACAGATTATAAAGGCCATCTGTTAGTATTAAGTGATATTTTTCTAATCAAACATTATTTTCAACAGGTCATTTTTCATATGTGGCATGGAGTGAGTAATGTACAGCGCACAGCTAAAAATCCCATCATGACAGTTTAGTTTCCAAGACAGTGTATAGTCTCCATATTATACAAATTATTTTCATGTTCACAGGCTATTATGTGTCAGACTCAGAAAGGCAAGAAGAAAATGTAGTCAAAAGCTACACATTGGGTGTCCCTGATTTTAGTAGCTTTTAGTAGCTTTGCATGACAGCGTAAATGGGCCCTGCTACCACTGTGTGCTGGCGACTTGGTTTAGGTGTTTATCTGAAAATCAGCCACAACATATTCCATCAAATCAACAAAAACTCTTGACACAGTAAATACAACTTTATAAAGCTATGTTCTTTAGAAATATTCTGCAGTATTTACCTATTTGGGGGATTTTTTTTTTTCCCCTAAACCAGGAAAACCGAAACCCACTACACACTTTGCGTGAAAAATGTTCCAGCCATCATCTCATGCAACTTCCCACATACTAACACATCATACCTGCACAATACTTTCTAGTTTGGTTATTTCCTTAAGAAACAATTCATGTTTACTGTTGCAAGTTCTGAGGATATCATCCTTCTCAGTTGCAAGTCTTTGCTGCTCTTCTTTCCACTTCCGTTTAGCAGTATGAAACGTTTTCTCAGTCTCTGCCACTTCCTCCTTAAGTTTTTCATTCAGTACTGTTGAGGAAAAAAAAAAAGACAGACAAGTAGCACTGTAAAGCATATTCAGAAAAAAGCACATAATGATTGTCAGTTATTCTGTGTATTGTTATATCCTGTGGAACCTGGAACATTACACTCCAGACAAGGAGAGTATCACCTTCACTACAAAGAAGCTATCAAATTTTGTGTTACTATAGCATCTTCCACACACAGATACAGGAATGCTGTAGAGATTTTTATAAAACTCTTCTCCTTTTGGAAAAGAACAAAACTGCAGGTAGCTCTTTCATGTGAGGTCTTTATAGGATGAAGGACTTCAGATTTCTACAGCATTTGGCCAGCTTATTTCTGTCTATTGGATATAGATATTAGTCTGTATCAATTAATGCTGCTTAATGTCAATTAATGTAATAAAGACAGGCATCCGTCCCATGAAAAGTCCTAGGGAGAAAAGGCTTAGGTCTTAGCTTTTCCAAGGCAATTTACTGCTGCTCAAGAGTTTTAAGTTTTCAGCCCAGCAAATCCCCTGAGACAGGACAATATCGTATATACTCTTCTGCAAATGCTTCAGTGCTGCAGAAACCCTCATTACCTGGTTGGTAGTGTGGTGCATGGTGGTGAGTCGGTTTACCTACTGACGAGCTGGTCAGGACCAGCTCCAAGCAGACTCAGACTTGTTTCCTCCCACACAGGTTGCCCTACAGACTCATAGCCACCACTACCACCTGCCAGCTGTGCCCAATGCAGCAGCCAATGAGTTTTCTAAATCGTAAAGTGAATTACAAAATGAGTCTTAAATTATTTTAAGATACACACACGTATATTACTCACTTCTAAATTGCCAAGCAAACTAGCAGTAAAGAGAGCATGCACAGAAAGAAACATCCTTCCTCTTAAGTGACAAACGAGCAGCTCAAGTAGTTCACCTTGCAACTGCAGGGGAATTTCCAAATGGAAAAAAAATGCCTTCTTCCAATTTGTAATCTGTAAGATTATTTTTGCATGTTTGTAATCTCCAAAGAAATTAAAAGTTAGCTTTCTGATTATCTTCAAAACACCCAGTACTTTAAGTACTTGCAAGTTTCCAAGTGCTCTAAACCTTTCATGGAACATCAAAATTTCAGCAAATTATAGGTTCCTTCCAAGCCAAAGCATTCTATGATTCTACAAAAAGAAACTGGACACAAGCAATGAAAAGCTTGAAACCTCTGAAAAGGTGTAAGAAAGCAGCAGTATGGTGAGAAGTTCTGGAAAAAAGTTGTTGGAAATAGTGCAAACAAATGAATAGAGATGCATTACTGTTTGTTTGATTGTTTTTCCTTGAAATGGAAAAGGAAGAACTGCTGGACATGTTGATAACCAGGATGTGGAGAAAGCCACCATACAACTCTGTACAAGGACAGCAGTGAAACACAAAACAACACGGCAAAAGGAAAAAGGGTTGATAGGTTTAACAAGTTGGGTTTAATTCACATGAGACATAGCAAGAGTTTTCTAAACTCCTGTGAGTTTACCAAAGTAGATGGATAAGAGATGGGAAAGATAAGAGAGATCCAAGAAAAACAGTAGCAACTAGAAAATTTAATTCACTGCTTCTCACTTGTTTTCCTGAATTGGAACCAATTTAGCCTTTGTTCCATGTTTGCTTTTGTAAAACTTACCTTTCAGTTCAACAAGTTTGTTTTTTGCATCACTTAACGCCTCTTCTGCAGCACACTTTTTCAGACAAGCATCTTTTCTAGCAATTGCCAAATCATACTCCAGAGTCTGTCGAACTCTTTCACCCCTCTCAATTTCTGATCGTAACTTGACTATCTGGCTTTCATAGTTGGACAGCTAGAAAATAACTTTGTTTCAGAAAACTGGCCACAATGGTCCTCTGAAAAAATGCATAGTGTTATAGAAATACACCTACAGAATATTTTTTAAAGCTATTTTGATTTGCATTTACAGCTGTCTTCTTACTCCACTTGAATCTGAAATACAGTCTTGCAAACACACATTTATACAGATTTGAAGTACTTTTACTGGCTTTTATGCAAACTGTTCCTATTCCAAGATGACTTTCATTTACCTTAAACACAGTCCTCCATTTGTCCAAAAATACACTACCTTAAGAAAATAAAAGTCATTAAACTGTCAGTTTCCAGCACCTCAAAGGAAAAAGTACAGCAACAGAAACATCATATTCCACCATCATATTCCACAGGCAATTTTCTGGTAACCTTCTTTAAATTTAACAGAGTAGTGTTGAGATGCTACACTTTCAGACATCTAATAACATGTATGAAATAAATCCAATAATAAGTCCAATAATGTTCAGTAATCAGACAGAATGCTATCAAATTTAACAGACAACGAAGAAAGAATGGAAAATGCTTCCAAATTTTACCTTATCCAGATTATAGACATATAGTCTAGTAATTGGTACCAAAAACCAGGTCCAGAAAATCAAGTTTAAGCCATTGCAATACTAGAAGACAGACAGTAAAATCCTTCTTCAGAAAAATCTACAGAGTAGCCCCTTGACTTCAATATCACATATAGGTAGCTTGAGCACTTCCACTGGCCCTAACTATGCAGTAAATACAGAGGGCGGGAGCAATGCTAAACAGTTTCTCAAGTAATGCAATCTGACTTTGTGGGGCAAACAACAGCAGCAAAATGGTTCAGAAGACACTTGTGTACTCCCAGCTTTCAAATTTTCAATGCAAAAAGGTGGTTGCTTTGGTTGGTTAGTTGGTTGGGTTTTTTTAATCCAGATAATTCGAGGGATTCATTTTATAGAATCATCCCAGAGTTGATGATGCAATGGGAAAGTAACAAATTAACTGCAGCACAAGAGCAAGTAATTGTGGGAGAAGCAGGAATCTCCTAATTTACATACACACCTCAATCATAAATGGATATAGAACAGGAAACTTGATCTATTGGTTGGATTTTGCCCAAAACAGAGGAATGAGAATCCACATCAACTGCCCCTAGCAAATTGCTACAGGCAGAATTGTTACTTATAGTAGTAATAATATTTTGGCACCAGCTCAGTTTAAACCAGGATACCAGCTGCCCAGATTGACATTAGCAAGTGTTCCTAGTAGCAACAAATCTGGAGCTGATTACAACCACTGCTGTAGTGTCCACTCTTTCTCATGTACACTAGTGCAAAAGCTGATATTCGAACTAAAGAGAAGATTAATTAAGCATTTTCTTATTACTACTTCATTTCAATACTAGTTTGCTACAACAGATCAGAAAAAATCTTTGTAATGTAGGTGAATTATTTCCCTGTGCATGAAGTTCTCATTAACAGGTATGAAGTTACTGATGGACATATCACTGCATTTGTACATTATACATTGTTATAGTTTGAAAACAGCAAATTTGCACACAGACATTGCAAGACTGCTAAAGGATATCTCAGCTGAGCTTAGTGTACACATACAAAAATACTCTACTAGGTTTATGAGGTGCAATTGATTTAAGCATAATTAATGATATTCTAATACCCTGCAAAAATATATAAGTAATAATTAAATAAGATCTTTTTATAAGGCTAGATTCAAGCTGTGGCTTTTATTTGTGTCACTAGGCAATTTTATGTGACAAACTTGGTAGTGGCAGTGACTCCTTTCCCTGCAGAAAATTTGCAAACTGCTTGGTGCAACTTCAACCACTAACGAAGCTAGCAGAGGCGCTAAGAGTTCCTATGGACAAGTATAACAGGTCTATACAGTGTCACCTTCCTTGTCAGCTAATGCAGCTAATGACTTTGCTTCTGATACATCATGAGAGTATTACTTTAATGAAAGAAGATTATATTTATTCCAAGACAAACAAAAAAAGTCCTTACTTCTTGATTGTGTTTAATGGTTAAGTCTAATTTTTCTTTGTTAGCTTGACAAAGTTTCCTTCTCAGATCTTCAGCAGTGTCCAATTCTGATTCATTGCTGTTTTGTAGTAACGGTGACTCACACTTGGCATTACATAAGCTGCAAAACATGAATGTTTTCAAAAAACATTCAGTATTCCTTTTGAGTTTTGATCCTTCCTTATTTCAATGCAGATTGTGAGCAAAATTTCTAAACATTCACCAAAGTAAACTTATGCCACACAGTTGTCTCTCTACTGCTTTTTGAAAAAAGGGTTACCTAACACTGCTTATTGTGCAAGATATGAGAGATGTAGCAACAGGAACTTAAAACAGATTTGCACTTTGGATTTCTCAAATATGAAATATACTGTAAAAAGAAACATGAGTGGCTGGAGAGCTGCCAGGCAGAGAGGGACCTAGAGGTGCTGATTGACAGCCAGCTGAACTTGAGCCAGCAGTGTGCCCAGGTGGTCAAGAAGGCCAATGCATCCTGGCCTGTATCAGGAACAGTGTTGTCAGCAGGAGCAGGGAGGTGTTCATGCCCCTTTACTCAGCTTTGCTGTGGCCTCACCTCGAGTACTGCGTCCAGTTTTGGGCCCCTCACTCCAAGAGGGACATTGAGGTGCTGGAGAGAGTACAGAGGAGGGCTACCAAGATGGTAAAGGGCTTAGAACAAAAGCCTTATGAGGAAAGAGTGAGGGATTTGGGCTTGTTTAGCCTGGAAAAGAGAAGGTTGAGGGGAGACCTCATCACTCTCTATAACTACCTGAAGGGAGGTTGTAGAGAGGCAGGAACTGGTCTGTCCTCCCTGGTGGAGAGTGAAAGCACAAGGGAAAATGGATGGAAATTGTGCCAGGGGAGGTTCAGGCTAGACATTAGGAGGAATTTCTTTACTGAAAGGGTTGTCAGCCATTGGAACAGGCTGCCCAGGGAGGGGGTTGAGTCACCATCCCTGGAGGGGTTTAAGAGACAGGTGGATGTTACGTTGGGGGGCATCATTTAGCAGGTTGATAGGGCTAGGACAAAGGCTGGACTCGATGATCTCCAAAGTCTCTTCCAGCTGTAACTGTTCTATGATTCTATGAATAAGTTAAATACAAAGTACATAGAGAACTGAAGAAACTAAAACAGCTTACCTTTGTCTGCATGAAGTCTTAAGCAGAAATGGTTGTCTACTGGGATTTAATGATTTGGTTTTGCTAAATAAAAATGACCACTTTATCTCTAGGTTTGTGTATAGGCATCAGTAACATTTTCCAAAACTGAGAACTCTATCTGATGATGAATGATTTCTTGTAAACAAGCAAAAAAGATACAAATGTAATCAACAAAGGGAACAGTAACTTAACTGTTACCTTTAAAGATACTACTAATAAAGGATGAAATTCCAGGGCTTTAGCTGCAGTCTAAAAATATTATGTAATTTAAGTCTATTTTCATTTAAAAACAAGACAGACCTCATCTATGGGATCAGAATAATTGTATGTTATTGGTAATTGTTCCACAGGGCGCCATGTACTTAACACATTTTATCTATTTAATAAATGTAGGAGATAAGGATCATTAAAACCTGCATGTACTGCAAGAAAACCACAGGCACATTATTAGCTTTCAACATCTATTGTGAGAGCCGTACCCAAAGGAACCAACACAACTCAAAGGGCAAAAGATCAGCAACAAGGTAAGTAAAATGATGTATTGTTATTTTATGCAACTCTTAGCTACTGCAATAAGAAGATATTGTGGTAAGTTAAGTAGGAAATAAGAAGGATTTGAACAGCCAGAACACCCGTAAGCTGTACGGAAGCTTGTTTGTAGATATCAAATAACAGGTTTGCGAGACCCCTATTTTTCCTGTGACTGTGGAAAACAGAGGTAAATGGAAGGTAAGTCATGTTATTCAGATATGATACAACAAGTATCAATCTCAGCTGAGGACAGCTACAGGCCAGACAGCAACTTAAGTCAGCAAAGCATAGGTCAGGGAGAAAAACAGAACCCAAATTGCAAACTGGGTAGAATTAAGGAAAAGAAGAAAGGTTATGGAATGGGTAACCTTTCCGTTAGCTTGTGGGAAGTGGGCAGTTTGTTTTGCTGCTTTAAACCTAGTGATATTTAATAATTCTTGCATGGAGAACACACTAAATGCAAGCAAGGGAACAAGTATTTTTCATAAAGTTAATTAAAAAAAAATTTAAATCCTTCAATAAACAACATTGGTTTGTATGGCAACTGGCTTTCAAGAAAACTGTTCCTTCCAATTTCTCTATTAATTATCCAAGAAAAAAACAAGAGCACCAAGGAGATATCTACAAAATAAAACTTATTCAGAGGAAAATATAACCATGTGATTAACTGTTCTGCTTAAATAGACCAGCAAAAAAGGGGAAAAATCACAAACAAGGCACAAAACATCACAAGTAATAGCAAATTAGGGACAGAATAGAAATGAAAAATGTGCATAAAACCACTGCGACATAACGATAAATACTGGGGGGGGGGGGGGGGGGGCGAACAAACAAAGT
>VWZO01021410.1:0-10804 GCA_013396975.1 Bucco capensis
ACCCAAACCATTCTAGCATTCTAGGATTCTACGTTCCTGGAAGCAACAGGGTGGACAGTCCACAATGAACATGCACCTGAGAACACATCAGGTCCAGCCCAGCACTGCTGCTTAATTCAGGCCTGTCCAGAACCTGGCAATGCTCACCAGCTCCAGGAAGCCCTGGAAGGTACCATTACATCTGCAAAGATGTCTCCTGTACCTGTTAAAAGAGAAGGCACAGCTGAGAGCTTGCCATTGATCTAATTCAAAGACAATTACGGCACTGCAGCCAGGGGAAAAAAAATTCCTAGAAGATGTGCCTTTGCTATCAGAGCTTTTGCTGTCTCCCCAGCTCATCCTGGTCACTGAAACACCAGTGGTTGCACCAGTGACTTCAACACTTTGCTCTTTTCATAGAATGATTAAGGTTGGAAAAGGCCTCTGAGATCAGCAAGTCCAAATGTTACCCAAACACTGCCAAGTCACCACTAAACTATGCTCCTAAGCATTGCTTGTTTTCTGAGCTGTTCCAGAGATGGTGATTCTGCTGCTTCCCTGGGCAGCCTGGGCCAATGCTTTATCACTCTGTCAGTGAAGAAATTTTTCCTAATGCCCAGCCTAAACCTCTCCTGGCACAATGTGAAGCCAGTTCCTCTCATCTTCTCCCTTGTTACCTGGGAGAAGAGACCAACCCTTAGCTGGCTATAACATCCTTCAGGGAGTTGTAGACCTTTCAAGGTCTCCCCTGAGCCTGCTCTTCTCCAGCCTAACCAACCCCAGTGCCCTCAGCTGCTCCTCAGCACACTTGTGCTCCAGACCCTTCCCCAGCTTCCTTGCCTTTCTCTGGACACACTCAGCACCTCAATGCCCTTCTTGTAGTGGGGGTCCCAAAACTGACCCCAGGATTGGAGGTACAAGGGATGGGGCTGTGTCTCTACACCTCAGGCCTCTGGCAGCACAGGCTGCATTTCTGCCACCTGCTAGGCATACAGATCTAGAAAGCAGAGCCAGAATTAAAGGACAGACAACCTCTGAGGTGGTAAAGCAGCAGCACAGGAGATGAAGCTCTCCTGCTGTACTCTGCCTTGCTGGTTTTTGACCTAGATATTGACAGATGCCAAGTTGAAGATGTGGTCCCTTCCCCCTGCAGCACTCCAGACCTGTGGAGGAAGTGTTGGCTTTGCACTTGGTTCTGGCTGGAGCTGCCTACAGCAGGGATCCCTCCAGCAGAACACAGCTCACTCCTGGATTTGGTGACTATCCAAATTGCCACTGAACAGCAAGCAAATATTTGCACAAGTCCACAGAAGCCTTTTATGGAAGAAAGGAGCAATGCTATTTAAAAGACAAATGCAGCAAGCTGCAGGTAGGAAGATGTTTGTAATTGGAACAATGTGCTGGGGAGCCCACCCAAAGCTAACTTGCATCAATACTCAGAAAACATAAGTGAAATATGTTCCTTCTTATTCCCACTGCTTATTTCTCTTGTAAATATGGGGGAATTAGAGTACATAGCAATTACATGTTGGAAAACATGAAACTGTTCACTGATCTCCCACAGCATTTTTAGCATGGGTATTTCCTGGAGCAGCTAATTCTCCAGACTTGTTCATACTCCTTGCCCAGCTGGCTACTGCCTTAGGGGTAAGCAGAGCTGCAGGTCCTTTCCCAGGTGTCCTGTCCCTCCCAGCCAGAGGTTGGCCACATGCAGGGACACTGAAGCAGTGGCAAGGGTTTGCACTATTGAGGTTGGAGTGAGATGGAATTGGTTTCTTCTCCTGGGTTAACAGTAAGAGGACAAAAGGAAATGGTCTCAAGTTGCACCAGAGGAGGTTTAGATAGGATGTCAGGAAAAAACTCTTCACTGGAAGGGCTGTTAAGCATTGGCCCAGGCTGCTCAGGGAGGTAGTGGAGTCTCCATCCTTGAAGGGGTTTAAGAAACATCTAGATGTGGTACTTAGGGACATGGTTTAGTGCCCTGGGGATGATAGGTATGGTTGGGCTTGATAATCTTAGAGGTCTCTTCCAACCTTAATGATTCTGTGACTGACTGTGGTCCTTCACCTGAGCCTGAAATGAAGGTTGTGGCAAGAAGAACAGCCTGGTGAAGCTGTGCTCCTATTGGCCATGAGACATGGCTAAGGCAGCAAAATGAGTAGGAAAGGCCATTGTCACCATCTGAGTGGGTCTCTGATGTACAGCACAAGAGCAGGGCTCTGCAAGACACAGACCTTTACATGAAAATGTCAAGCTCTGCAACTTTTAGAGCTGTTTTTCTCAATGCCCTCCTCCCCTTGTTCCAATGAAAAGATGTGGTGGAGAGGACAACTCTCCTGGAGATGTGCTGGATACACACACACACTGAGTCAAAGCACAAGCATTTTCAGTGGTGTCCAATGAAAGACTATCACACAGGTCCATTTTTGGGGGGGTTCTCATCTCACTCTGAGACTACAGAATGGATCCAAAGCACCACCCAAACAACTCAGATTAGTTTAAAAAGGACTTTTAGGGCAGTGCAGACCAATATCTGCAAGCAAACCAGAGAGAAACCTGGGGGCACTGGCTACCCAGCCCATCTGTGTGAGGATTTATACCTGTTGACCACTTGTCATCTGAGCACATTATGATAAAAAACAAAGACCTTTCCCAGCTCTCAGCCACACAGCCCAGCTGAGCTCTGCTCCATCTCCATCTGCTGCCAGTGCCAGGCTTGCAGGTGACACAGGATGGTGCTGGGAGAAGAATCCACAGCAACTCAGTTTCCAGTTTGTGAGATGTTCCTCTCTGTCTCCCCTTTTCCTCTCTGCCTGTGAGCTTGTGGATAAACAGAGGGAATATTTCAGAACCCTGAACTGGGAAAATCTTTTCCTGGCTGGGAAGTGCTGAATTATTCCAGAGATGTCATCAATCTTTGTCATTTCTGGAAAGCCAAGTATGCAGGTGTGAGGGCTGCACACGCTCACTCGAGCAGATCCTTTGGAAACAGCAGCAGCAGAAATGCTCCCTTTTCTCTAGATGAAGTCCTTCAAGCTATGGGTTAGTGCACATGAGCCAGCATTCCTCCAAAGGCCAAAGCAACAGATCTGCCAGAGGGATGGGATTTACCAGCCAGCCTGGAAAGAGGCTGGGACTGCAAATGGTGTAAACATCTCCCTCCCTCCTTCCTACCTGGGTTTGTGTACTTAGAGCTGTCCTCCACCTCGGAGCCAGCCACAGACCTGCAGCATTTCATCACGAGGTCTGAGCCATGGGCACCTTCTCTGACCCTGTAAAGATGGAGTTACCCTTTTGGAGGCCTGTTATATTTCACTTTCCCAAATGTGCTTATGATTCAGGGGTAGATAACTGCTCCTCATTTCTACACACTCCCCCCACATTTGGAGACAAGACTGCTCCCAGGAATAGGATGCAAGGCTCCTGCTGGACTCTATTCAGGAGGGGTGCAGCTCCCTGGCACCAGGCTGTGTGTCCCCTTTTATCCCCTGGCCTGCTCCCTCCCTCATGCTGCAGCACCAAGCTTGCCCTCTTCCCTGGTCAGCAAAACAACCTCTGATCTATGAGAGCAAGTCCTCCAGGTAAAGCCAACCTGCACACACAAGCTGAGAGGAGCAATGAATGCAGATGAGTTTATTTTTGCATCGCCTCCTACTCCCAGAGCCCTGGGAGCTGCTAACATTACATCATCTGCACACCCCCACCCCTCCACCGAGCAAACCCTGCAAAGGCACAACAGCTTCTGCTGACGGCTGCTGGAAGCAATAGCCACAGGAGAATTAACTCTTTGCTGGCCAGGACACACGCTGCACTCTCCTGTGGCCACTGGTCACCCAGCACTTGGGGTTTTTTTGTGGTTAACTGTCACAGAAAGGGATGGCTGAATCCTCAGAGATGTCCAACCCAGCAACTTCTATCTATCTAACAGAACAAGTATTTTTCTAACAGGACAAAGAGTCTGAGTTGCTTCTACTCTGTCCCAAATGTAGGGCTAGAGATAGGCAAAAGAATCATAGAAGGGTTTGGGTTGGAAGAGACCTTTAAAGGTCATCTAATTCAACAGTGAGACCTCAAGGAATAGACTAAGAGCTTTGCTAGAAGACATGACTGAGCAGGACTTGCAATTGCCACCCCCAGACCTCAATTCCAGAAGAAGTGGGTATTGTTAGTGGCAATTGTCCTCCAGCCCCACAAGGCCTGTGGGAGATACAGATACAGATACAGGCACAGGCATCTTGTAGAGAGCAACACAAAAGCTTTGCTTTGCAGGATGTGAAAAACAAGGCAACAAACACCAGCACTTGCATAAGCCCCAGACTGGCTCAGACAGAAAATTACCTCCAGACTGTTTGTGTTCCAGATCAATGGATCAGCTGCAGTGAGGGGCAATTAGCACCTTGAAATTATTCAGCAAGCCAAGAGGTGGGAATGGTAAAGGTGGGTGGGGAGGGAAGGGTTAGAGCAAGCAGGAATGACAATGGAGCTTTCTGGATAGGAAAGACATTGCTTGGCTGAGCTCAAGCTAGTGTATGAGGGTGGCTGTTGGATGCTTTTGGAATAAGGCAAAAGGGGAACAGAGGGAGCTGGAGGGGCTGCTGACACTGCATCCTGGGAGTGAGTATATGGTATCAACAGGGAAAGCAAAGTCAATTTTTTTCTCGCTGGGACTAAAGATAACTGCCTGGTTATACCACAAGCCTATTTTCTGCTGTACCCAGCACTTCAAAACTACTCTGTAAACAGATCCTGGCTGTGCTAGGTACGTGGATGGGCACGAGGTACAAGCTGGCCACAAGACAAAAGACTTCAAGCAGACAGCTATCAGCTCAGTTTGGGCTCTGCCCAGGTCTGTGATGAGGCTCAGGGGCAATCCCTTTCAGAGAAGCCAGCATCCTTGCAGGAACTGGGTGGCCCTTTCCAACCATGCCCCCCTCCCCATGTAATTCTGGATGTTATAAAGATACTGGTTTGATTATTCCTGCCACTGTTAGGAAAATCTCATTAATTCCTAAGTGACTAAAGCTCACGTACACCTAAGATGCTTTACTGTTGCTATCAGAGGAGGAGGAGGAGGAGGGAGGGAAGAAGGGATGACTGTGACTGGCTCCAGTAGAAACTCTTTTCACGGCCCTTCTTGAAACAAATCTAATCTCCAAACTGACCTAGGAGAAATGAGACATTTCCTCAGATGGGCCTTGCTTCCCAACCCACTGGGACCACCAGGAATCACTCCCTCTCCCTCTAACCTTTGCTGTGGGACACTGGGGCTTTCTCTACCATTCCTGAACACCAGGATACCAAAGGCACAACAAGGATTAAAGCAACTACCTGAGAAAGCCTTGCTCCTTTCTAACAGCTCTCCATGCTTCTATTATTAATCTAGGATGAAAAGAAAACCACCTCTGTTGCAAACAGTTTTCTATTATCATGAATGTGTTTGCATCTAATCTGAGCACAGGGAGGCCAAGGCAAGCCGAGTGCAAAACTCTTTCAGGCACTGATGCTCTTAACACTTTGAAATCATGCTAATCTGATAAGGCACTGAGGGAATTATTCAAGTAAACAAAGCCAGGCCCTGATAAAGAGTATTAGAGATAGGGCAACACCACATATTTAGGGCTAGGAGGGAGGCAGGCAGTAATGGTCAGCACAGTTCCCTGCAGCTCCAAGGAGGAGAAGCTGCATCTGGCCCCAGGGAGGAAAGTCAACCTGCCCCAGCCACTGATCACTGCAGCTCATGACAAGGAAAATTAAACAGCAGGATGCAAGCACTGCTGCTCACAGCTAGATTTTCCTGAGCATTAACATTTGATCACAGCACTTCCTTCACCAGGATACAGAATGATGCAGGAGAAGAACAGGCTAGAAACCCTGAGTAAAAATGGTTAGCTGCAAACGAAGCAAATGGGAGGCTGCAAGGTTCTTTCTTGCCTCTGCACTGTTGGTTAGTGTTTGGCAAAACCCAAGTCCTTTCTAAATTCCAGGTTGCTGGTACCACTTTAGCTTCGTGCCTTGGGAAAATGCAGCAGGAAGGCTGCAGACTGCTGCATGTCCTCGCTCCACGCTGCCTTTGCTGGGAACTCACCTCCTGTCTCCCTGCAGAGTCCTCCAGAAAAACAAGCCTCACAGCTGGAGAAAAGCTGATCTGAGCCCTAACTCCTAAATCAACTTCCTAATTCAGGGGCAAATTTTTCCCAAAGCCTCTCCCCACCCTGGGACACACAGAGCCTGACTGTGCGCAAGCGCAGCTCTCAGCTCAGCACTGCTGGCACTCAGCACCTCAGAAATATCAGGCTGCAAATCAAACCCCCAAGAGAGACCCACCCCAGAGCAGCAGATGCCTCCTCTGAAGTTTTGTTGCTACCTTTTTCTTCTTGCTTTTGTTATTTACACAACAGGGATAGGAAGCCTGTCGCTGCAGGAATGCTGCTGAGTGATTAATAGCTGCAGAGCATTTGGAAGGTAAAACGGTCTGGGTAATTATTACCCTGAGCAACAAAGAACAAGACAGTTCAAGAGTACACACTGATAGATGACAACAGCAGGCTGCAAGAGAGCACCCAGAAGCACCCAGCACTTGCAGCTCGAGGGAGTATACATTGTGAGAGATGCTATGGCACTTCACCTCTTCAGCATTCGATTCTATTCTTATGATGGTAACTGCCACAGGGAAGAAAGAGATTAAGAAGGTGAGAAGATGAAGACAGGCTCCTTCCTCCTCACTGATGGGATGAGGCAGGAATAGCTGCTTTCCCACCACTGGCTCCCTTTTCCTTGGCATCTGCTGTCTGGAGCATGATGCAATGGGAGCACTGCACAGGAGGAAGCCTGCTTCAACATGAGACCTTTCCTTGGAGCAGGAAAGGGTGAACACGGACACAATACTGCTCCTCTTTCCCATTTGCAATTAATTGCAGGAATTTGAGAGCCTTAAGAGCTCTTCCTCTGCCTCCAGCAAATATGGTTGTAAGGAGGCAAGCAGAGAGATTCATTCCCTCCATGTGTGCACTTTCCTATACAGAGAGCACTGGTGTTCCTGGGCCAGGCAGGCTTTTGGCTAATCCAGCACAGAGAGCCACCGGAGCAGCAGCATTAGTAGCAATTAAAAATGAGATGCTTTCCACACCAGGCTGTAGACTTTGGAAGCAAGGCAGTTCACCCAAACAGGATTAGAAGAGCTCAGGATTTTACTTCTTTATTTCCACTCCCTTAACCATGAGCCAGCCTCAGGAGAAATAGGGACAAAATTCACTTACACTGAGATGGCTCTGAAGGGAAAATGTATTTCCCTCTATTTCTCCAGAACATTCCAGACAAATACCAATGTGGAACAGGAGTGACACTGGAAAGCAAATAGCATTTAGTCACCCACACAGACCTCTAACAAGCACTTTCCTGCCTAAGTGAAAATCCCCTGCAAAAGCAGTTTAGTTGAGGGGAAGGAAACCTTCAGGAGAGTGGTAAGAGAACTCCCTGACCACTCATTTGTGGGAAATTAGAGGTAAAAACAAAACATACAAGGGAAACCAGACTGGTTTAAGTGGGAAACCTCCAAATTGAGGAAGCAGTTGGGCTGCGGTGGCCTGCTAGCACGTAAACATATCATGTGTGTGCCTGCATCTATAGACATGCTCCTATATATAACACACAAGTATGCCAGCTTCTGCACACCCAGCAAGGCTCTCCCCTCCCAACCAGCTCCATTTGCAGGGAGTATCATGGTTGTAGGACAGGCAATTTGTCTTCAAGCCACACATGTGAGCTGGCATCAGGAGCATTTGTCCCCTTTGTGACCCCAGTGTGTTGGCTTGTTCTATTTCTGTATTTTTGATCTGTAACCCATGGCAGAGGTTTTTGGCACCATTGCTGGAAGATCAGGAAGGGACCACAGAAGAGCAAGTCCCAGGCACAGAGCCCTTGCAGAGCATGATCCATCAGCTGCCTCCACCAGGAATTTGCTGTGTTTTGAATTCAAAGAATCTCTTTCAAAAACACAAAACCCCACTCAGGTCTCCAGGCCAAGATGGTAAACTGACAGCCCAGAGCTGGTGGAATGGCACAGGGAGCACCCCAGGTTCAGGTGGGACAGCCAACCTGACAGAGATGCTTGGCCATGAAGCCTGCAAGAAGGTCCTGGGGACAGGGAAGCGATATATCACAGATCATCTAGTGCAACCCCCCTGCCAGAGCAGGATCACCTAGACCAGCTCACACAGCAATGTGTCCAGGCAGCTCTGCAATGGCTCCAGACAAGGAGACTCCACAGCCTCCTGGGCAGCCTGGTCCAGTGCTCTGGCACCTGCACTGCAAACAAGTTCCTCCTCAGGTTAATACTAAACCTCCTGTGGTCCAGCTTGCTCCCATTCCGTCTTCTCCTACCANCTCTGGATGGCAGCACAGCTCCTGGTGTGCCAGCCACTGCTCCAAGCTTGGGATCATCTGCAAACTTGCTGAGGGTGAGATGGAAAAGGCAGATTCTCAGCCCTCTGAGAACAGGCTTTCCTGCTGCCCAGCACTAAGCATGGTGTTGGGCAATGGTTTAACAGCATTGCCTAGGGCAGGAGAAGAGCTGATGGGGAGCTAAGAGCCTTTCCTTGGATTTCCTTCTCCCTCCCAGGACTACAAAAGACATTTCATAATTTAGATCCTACTTCCATTAGGTGCCAGTGAACATCTCCTGATGATTTCTGGCACTGTCCTGTTGAAGGGTTCAACAAGAGAGTCCAGGACATGTGCCAGAGAAGATGGAAGGTTCAGCCAGGAGGATGACTTTGCTCCTGAGCCCCTGTGAAGCAGTCAGGTGAGGCTGAGGAATAGGAGATGACTACATGAGAAAGAGCCATGAGGAAAACTACAGCCAGGTGAGGCTACCAAACATACAGGTTTTCTTCATGAGCTCCCAAGTAAACTCAAGTAAGTGTACACATGTTAGATGTCCTAGGAGAAGACATCACTGTGGGAGGAGAGCTACAGGGCTGGGTTTTCAAATGACAGAAGAGCACAAATCTTGAAGGAATGGCACTCAGGAGTTTCCAGCAGTCCTATTTCTTAAGTCTTAATTCCCACAAGTAGGAAGAAGGCCTAGAAAAGGAGGTGAACACAGGGACCAGGAGCTTCCCCTTGCACAAGGCAGGCCTATAGTTAAACAAGCAACAGCAGAGGAGAGATGGTTTGCATATTCCCTGCTGGAGAAAAACCACAGCATCCTGGTTTTCAGTGCTCAGGTTTACAGAAGTCCCCTAAACTTAACAGTTGATGCCCATTGATTTCACAAGACAGTAGCAGGGTATTTTATCATTACAAATGCTTTATCACAGGATCACCCCTACTGCAGGAGCATTAAACTCATTGCCCATGGGAAAGGGTGGGGAGTGATACCCATGTTCCTAGAATCCTTGCATGGGTAGGATGAGCTCATTAGCCTTCTGGCAGTCATCCTAGGAGAAGGACAACTCTGATTCCAAACCCAGGCAGATGGAGCTCGTTTAGCCCTGGAAGGCCTTCCAGCTAAGAGCTTAAACCTCCATCCTAAGGACTTGGCTGCCAGTGTCCAAGCTTGCTAGGCCCTGGCAGATGAACCTTAGGACTAAAGGGTGGGTCCAGCTCTGCACATGCTGTGTCTCACCTAAAAAAATCCCTAGTGCAGGCTCGAGGGTGCTATCTGCTATCCTCTTTTTATCAGCACGCTTGGAAAAGGCACTGAGGAGGAGTGTGGATGGAGCCCTCCCTGGAGCTTCGTTCATGAAGCCTAGCCACGACCCCTACTTCAGGTTCACATCCCAAGCTGGGGACAGCCTTTCCTGGGAAGGGAAAATCCCCACAGGATTAAAGCATTTCATGGACTAAGCACAACCTCCCAACTGCATCCATACCATCTCAAAACACAGAATGACTGTTAGGGGTTGGAAAGGACCTCTGGAGATCATCTAGTCCAACCCCCCTGCAAGAGCAGGAGAACCTAGAGCAGCTTGCACAGGATGGGGTCTAGCTGGATTCTGAGTATCTCCAGAGATGGAAGCTCCAGCACCTCCCTGGGCAGCCTGGGCCAGTGCTCCAGCACCCTCAAAGGAAAGAAGTTTCTCCTGATTTGAAGCCATAACACAGTAGCTATTAGACAGGCACAAAGTGATGATACCAGAAATACATACGATAGTGCTTTTCCCTGGGTAGAGAACAGCATCTTCTCTCCTCTGGAGGCCTACCTCTGGCTGTAGTGGCTACCAGCAGACAGGCACTGCCCTGGCCAGGGTGGCTGCATGGTCACTGGTCATGCACTCACCTTCTGGCACAGGAATGTTCTGTTTAATCAACTTTTCCTGCAGTTTGCGTTCCTCGGTACCTCTGCAGTAGTAGTCATGGTGACAAAACTGGGGTCCTTGGCAACACACCAATGATACTGCAAATCTACAATGACTAATCCTAAAAGCCTAATTTGTAGAACTCATTTAAATGCTTCAAGATATGCAGGTCACCGCAGGGGTCGATTTAATGGCTCTGGCATATCTGGTGATGAAGCAGTTGTTACAGGAGGAGCAGGCAGGGCATCTTCTGGTCATAAAATTAAGTGGATTTTTTAATGCAAGACGTAGGCTAAAGAGATTAAAAGGAAAGCACAATTTAAACACAGGCACAATAACAAACCCAGCTGATTTCCAGTCAAAGAGCTGGTCAAGGCTTCCAGATAAAACCCTGTTTTAAATAACAATCCCCCACAACAATATCGCTGATGCAGTATTGCCTGCTTTATTTGTGCCTATTCAGAATGTAATGAATGCTCTTCTCCACACATCTTGCCCACCAGCATGCAAACCCATGGTGCAGTACA
>VWZO01021410.1:10833-35058 GCA_013396975.1 Bucco capensis
GCCAACCCCCCCCCCCCAGCTGGCCCCATAAAGGCACACAGAGGATGCAGGCTGAGGAGCTTCCAGTGCAATGCTTTCCAGCTCCAACCAGGATGGGTGATGGGGCACAGCATCTGCCCCAAGGTGCCTTTTCCCCTGTGACTCTCCCACGGGGAAGTGCATGCAGGAGAGCAGCTCTCCTTATCTGTGCCATGGTGCAGGCTTTCAGCTCTTTGCTGGCACTGAAAAATTCATGGTCACATCTTCAGTTAAGATGCTGATGACGTCAGCCAGGGCCGGGTGCCCGAGTCAGAGCCAGGAGGCAGCAGCAAAGCCACTGGCTCCTTTCCCCCCCAGCTTTTGTGTTTCTCTGTCTGCCACCTGGCATTGAGCACATACAGGCACAAGGAGAGTGGCTCCTGCTAACACACACATCAGCAAAAACCCCCTCTGCATACACAGGCTCGCTCTGCCTCTTCACACAAATACAGCAATAAGCACTCTAGACAGACTCTTCCCCCACAGAAAGCAAATCACACTGGTCTGAGGCTGGAGAGTCCTACATCTTTGTCCCATAGTGCTAAACAATTAGTACTCACCTAATTTGTGGTGGCTTTGAGTCAGCATTCACATCACGCTACTCAGCAAATACCAGAGACCAGCATCAACACACAACTAGGTTAAGCCATTTGATCACACAGTGATACGATTTCCATCTGCTGATCTGCTGCCTTAAGCCACTGCCCTTCCTACACAGGCATCTTCCAGGAGAAAGCCTTCTTTCATCTAACCAGGACCTGAGACATGAAAGCCCATGCATGTGGCAGGAAAAACAATCACAGAATCATGAAGCTTTGAAAAGCCCTCTGAGATCAGTGAGTCCAACTGTTAACCTAACCCTGCCAGCTCACCACTGAACCATGTTCCTCAGCACCACATCTCCATGGTTTTTGAACCCCTCCAGGGATGGTGACTCCAGCACTGCCCTGGGCAGCCTGGGCCAATGCTCAACCACTCCTTCAGTGAACAGTTTTTCCACATGTCCAACCTAAACCTCTCCTGGTGCAACTTGAGGTTGTTTCCTTTCATCCTGCCACTTGTTAAAGGCATTTTTAGTTAAAAACAAGCAAACAAAACTCCTGGTTGGTAAAATCCTAGTTGTACTTACTAACCAGGATTTCCCCCTCCTTAAAAGTGGCTGCAGCATAGCTGCACTTGCCACTGTGGCTGACACAAAGCCAACTCCTTGATTTCCTTCATTAGTTTGTCAACATTTCTGTTTCTGCAGAGGAAATTGAGTTTAACCAGGAGTTGTCTGCACTCATACTTCATTACACTGCTGTAATAAAGCAACAGCAACAACAGTAATTACTATGGCTCCTAATGACTTGTACTGCACCTCCCAAAGCAAAAGGAGCCACACATTTGCATGCTTGGATGCAAATGGAAAATGCTTCTTGGCTAAATTCATGCAAAACAATTGTTCTCTCAGTCTTGAAGATCAGTTCAACCTTTGCCCCTTTCAAACTCTAAACCCTTTGCTGATCCCACTGAGGACTGAACCAGTAATCCTGGAGGCTTTGGACAGTTATCTCTGGTCACCTAAAATATCACCTGTGTCTCCTGCAATGGAATCATCAGTCTCCTTGCCCACAGAGATGCCATAGCTCATTAGGAGGATGCACCTACTACAGTAAGAAAGCTGAATATAGCTATATGCCATTGATACTGACATTCTGGTCTTATGCTTGGGCACAGAACAGCACAGTGACTGTTTTCAATGATGAGAAACAGAAATGGCAATGCCATACACCAATTACAGCAAAACATGGGAGCCCAAACCCCACCTTTTGAATCCCTACGTGGGAATATGTGAGCCAAGTGAAGTTGCTTCAGCCACAGCTCAGTTTCACCACTGGTGATAACAGGTCTGGTTACTCCCTCCCAGTGCTACTGTGAGGCTTTCCTTAAAGTACTCACATAATTTTGTGTTACACAGAGTTACTGACAGTGTTGTAAGTCTCTAGGAAGACTGGAGTCCTAGATATGTGGATGTAGAGAGGTTTTACCTCACAGCTTTTTCACCCAGGACTATCTGAACTTCTCTAGGCACAGTCTGACAATCCCTTGTGGTCTCCTGTGGCCCCTGGTGCCATAACTGTGCCCACAGCANCATACCATACCAGAGGAGCTGCCACTGCCTTTAAGCCCTGGCTGAGGCACTTCCAACTTGCAGCACTGCTGCCTGCCCTGCCTCTAGGAATGCTGCTCCAGCCCCTGCACAGCCACATCAGCGTTTTGCTCCAGAAAATAAAGGCAAAACACAGTCCACATCACACCTCTCAAGTGCTGGGTAAGGGCACCTTGGGGGTTTACTCCATTGCAGCTGGGCTGAGTGATTGGGCATGGATATCAGGTCCTGCTGGCAGTTCAAGGAGGGGTTAAGGGATGAAAAAGGCAACAGCCTTTCAGCAGCAGCTCAGCTCCAGAAGGACTCCCTATAAAACACTGCCTATGAAGCTGTCAAGTTCTCAGTGGCTGCTGCGTGAGCAATTGCAAAATCTATTCCCTGCTAGGCTTTGTGCTCTCCTTCTCCTCAACACCCAAGTAGCCACCATGGACATTTAAAGCTCAGTTGAACAAAGCTTTAGAGAAGAAGCTACATGAACTGAGGGATGGCCAGTGGGACAACACCACCCTGCAAAAAGGCTGTAGTAAGATGGGGGTAGGTCTCTTCTCCTGGATTAACAGGGAGAGGATGAGAGGAAATGGCCTCAGGTTGAAGCAGGGAAGGTTTAGATTGGATATAAGGAGGAATTTCTTCCCAGAAAGGTTTGTGAAGCCTTGGCCCAGGCAGGTGCTGGAGTCACCATCCCTGGAAGGGTTCAAGAAACATTTAGATGCTCTATTTATGGCCATGGTTTAGTGGTATGGTAGTGATAGGTATGGTTAGACTTGATGATCTCAGAGGTCTCTTCCAACCTTTGTGATTCTGTGATGTGCAAAGAGACAACCTGAAGAGGCATTTCCCATTTCTAAAACTCTAGGTAGAAGAGAAAAACAAGACTGGAGGAATAAGAGGAGACTAAGAGACTGAACAGGTTGCTTGTGTGGTCTAGGAGACTTGTAAGCTCTTCTCAACATCTGCAGAAAGGATGAATCCAGAAGCAGAAAGCCTGGGATGATGCTAGTTAAATGCTTCAATGAATTGGAAGTTATCTTCAGTGTATTTTTAGTTGGCACCAACAGCCATTACATAATGGCTATTACATAACAGCACCACAGCTCTAAACACTCTCCTTTGGGGCTTTGTTTGCCTTTGCTTTCTCTCTCTCTTCTCTTTCTTCCCCCCAAATCTTCTCCTTACTGGGGGGATTGATCAATAATTGCACTTCCCATCAAATGGGAGAGGCAAATCCTTAGGAAAGAAATCAAATGGGAGTAAAACTCTTGTTCCTAAGTCTGTGAGCTCTTCTCTCTTGCCCAACCTCAAACAGAATTAACTATTCCCAGAATAGAAATTCCACTAAGGCTTATCTGTAGTTTAAAGGGACAGGCTGTGATTCTGTGCAGACACTAAATTTCTCAATCCTGGAGGGGTTTTTATCTTGTTGTGATGATAACTCAGAAGGCAAAACTAAAGGGGAGGGGAGAGCACTGTGGAAAGAGATGCTGAGGAAAAGCTGCAGGAGATTTTCTTTATCTGCCAGCAAGATCATTGCCCATTGGTGCTCCTTTAAAATATTCCCTTGGCACAGTTCTTATCTTTTCTTCCATACTGGCAGAGTAACTGAGGCTTTTGCTTCCAAACTAGGTGCTACATGGAAAAAAAAAATAAAAAAAGACATTTTCCAAAAGCTAGAAATATTTTCTTTCCTTTCTCTTCTCTCTCTGAAGCTAAAGAGCCAAAGCAGGCACTCTGCAAAAATAACCACCAGTTCAGTGTCACACACCACACTGCCTGATGGGCTTAGGCAAGGGCTCACTCTGCTTTTGTTATCCCAGCACAGAGCCTCTCTGACAAACACAGCACTCACAGGAATTCTGCCTTTTCCATCCTTTTTTTGGTCCTTTTAAACAACAGAGCCGATTCCAGAAAGAGCAGAAGACATCATCTGACAAATAATCACTTCTTTGCTAGCAAGCTGCTCCCTTCTGCTGGCTCACTCTCCCACCTCCCCAAACCTGGTAATGCCACTGATGCTCTCCTGACTTGTGCTAGGTGTATAAATAACCCAAATCCTGAGCTACCTAGCTGGGAAGGCATCATGCTGAGTATCACACACAGGTACACAAATAACCCTCAGAGGGCAGAGAGGGAAAAGATACAAATGCAGCTGCTTGGAGAGCACTAGGTCAATGTAGAGAGAGGCTTTTTGGCTTTAAAAGATGTGGTAGCAAACAGCAGACCCCACTGCTAAAAAATCATTATGGTTGGAAAAGACCTCTGAGATCACTGAATCCAACTGCACACATAACTCTACCATGCTGGAACACCTCTGCTCTGAGGACAGGCTGAGGGAGCTGGGATTGTTCAGCCTGGAGAAGAGAAGGCTTCAGGGGGAACTNAACCCTTTCAGTGAAGAAATTCTTCATAATAGCTAATCTATAAACCTCCGCTGGTACAACTTGAGGCTGCTTCCTCTAGTCCTATTGCTAGCCACCTGGGAGAAGAGCCCAACCCTCACCTCACCACAACCTCCTTTCAGGGAGTTGCAGAGAGCAAGGAGGTCTCCCCAAGCCTCCTCTTCTCCAGCCTAATCAACCCCAGTTCCCTCAGTCACTCCTCATTACACTTGTGCTCTAGACCCTTCACCAGCCTAGTGCAGGAGGGCAGCCCTCGACAAGGAAGGCTGTTGTGTGAACATGAGCAAAAACCCCCAAGAAAACAGGACAAAGAGGGAGTACAAGGGGTAAAAATGAGTTAGCTGGCACGACACTGCTAGGTTTGGGCTAAAGTAGTGCATCTGGGGGGAGAAAGAATAGCATTCAAAATCTTATCAAGTGTGCTAAGGTATATTATCACATAGGGAATAGAGCCTTGCTCTGGCAAGGGCTTCTGGCACCTAGCTATTATCACCTTCAGTAATTGAGACAAAAGTAATTTGCTGGAAAAGCTGGCTTGAGAAGTTGTTTGAGCTGTGAAGATAAAGAACTCATGAGACTCCTGCTCCACGGTGCTCTGCAAGTGGTCCATGCTGTTTGAGCTGTGAAGATAAAGAACTCATGAGACTCCTGCTCCACGGTGCTCTGCAAGTGGTCCATGCTAACCACAAAGAACACAGCCATTTGTCATTCAGGAACCGAAAAGATTAGAAAAACAAGTGTCAAAACAAGCAAAAGCAGTAAGTTTACTTTCATTTGTCATGGTTTTCTCCTCTATACAAGCCATTAAGGGATTTTTACAATAAGTGATCACTGGCAGCACTGGGAAATAGCAAAACCCAAAGCTTAACGGAGACAAACGTTCCGCTTCTCAGGAGAAATGCTCCTAATTCATTTCAAAGCTGCTCTGCTCTGCCCTGCTGAGCCTCCAGCCCCAGGTGCTCAGGATAAAGGCATCTGATAGCAGCTTGGACTCAGGGTTGTTGAGTGCCCTTCTCAAGATCAAAGAGCTCGGCAGGCAAACAGGGCACAACTGCGAAATCCCTTGTTAATGAACCCATCTCCAAGGCTCTCACACATACATTGGTTGCTTGCTCATTTAGGTAGGGAAATGGGGGGTTGGGGGGAAGAAGAGGCATCCTCAGGAATCAACAGCTGAACCTAGAGCTGGGCACTGTTTATCCAACAGAGGATTGCATTGCAGTTGCTGTTGCAGTATTCCTGTTGGGAGGAGGCAGCAAGCAGCGAGGCCACAATGGGAGCACACTTGGGGGTCTTCCTGCTGGGGGGTGGGAAAAGGAGGATGTTTAATTTAAGAGGAAGGGAACTGTGTGAACTTGGAAAAGTCAGGTTTCACTCTGACATATTCCAAGTTTGGCCAAGGAAAATGCTGAACTCTACGAGGACAGAACAGCACAGCTCTTCTCCATCAGGAGCCTCCTTTGTCTAGTTCCTCATTAGTTCCAGCCAGCAGGGAGGGGGAAGAGCTGCTAAAAAAGGGCTCTATATGCACCTCCTGTGCTCAAGGACACACTGGGGTAAAGTCCGAAGTGGATTTACTGTGATGTGCTTGGGACAATGCAAACAGGCTAGCAGGAGGGAGAGCAGCAAATGCTGCTCCTGGATATTAGCCCTGCTCTGCCACAGATGTGTGCTCACATCAGAGCCCAAAGCACTCACCCCACCATAGAATCCTAGAATCCTAGAATGGTTTGGGTTGGAAGGGACCTCNCAGAGCAGAGTAAAGTGGCAGGGGGCCAGGAGGCTCAAATAGGCAAGTAGCTCACTCTTCCTCTTGCCCCAGTTGATCTTCACATCTCAGCAGACCCAAACACACCTACCCATTCCCACCTGGCCCCTCTGCACATGCCTGACTATCCAACCTGTCTCCTGTGAACGCAGTAAGGTTATCCCTGAGGCATAACAGCCCGAGGTTCAGCTCCATGGTGTTTCAGAGCTCCTTGGTTTCTTACTTTTACAGGACTTCTGGGCAAGTATGTGCACCAGGACTGTGAAGAATCCAAACTAAGCAGCTGCATGGCTAAGCACCAGCCTCTGCAAACATGCTGCTTGCTTGGTCAAAAAGAAAAAGCCAACCTCAGGGTAAAGATTGTTCTGCTGCATTTAAGATGGAATTAAAACATATTTAACTCATATAAGTGATATGTAATAAATACAAGAATGAAATAGAAAGCCTCAGATCTGCAAAATATGAACCATTAATCAAGCAGACACTCTGAAAGACTTCTCTGTGAAATCTCTAGTGATTAGCTGTGGGCACTCAGCCAAAGAGGTCTGCAAGCTCTGTTTCACTGACATGTATTTTTAAACTAGCTCCAGCAAAGAGGAGGCCATGTGGGGCACAGCATACCAGCTTGGGGGGCTGGGACCAGCCCCCACCACAGAGTATCTGGCAGAGCATCTCTTTATATCTCAGTTCTCCAACTCTAAGGCTAGGATAGTATGCCCTGCTCCTAATTCCCGCCTAGCTTTTACAACTAAATGTAATTGTCAAGAGGGCATAGACCACCTCTTTCTACATTTATGCAGCATGCAATGCAACTGTGTCCTGGTTTGGTGATGAGAGCTGTGTACATGTGTAATACACACCATGGAGACAATAAAAAACCCCCCAAAACCAAAACAAACAGGGCTGAAAGATTTTCAGGCATAACACAAGCAGTCTATGGCAAAGCCAGTTAGTCCTAGATCATTCCCAATTCCATTCAATGTATTCTTTGAAACCACCCAGCAATAGAGAGCCTGCTGATCTTAATAGCCTATTGATTAAATGCAATGCCACAGCCCAAGACACAAAAGGCTAGAAGCATCTCTCAGACTGCATTAACATCCCTGCAACTCCAGGTATGCCAAAACCTGCCTGGGCTGGGTCAGGAAAGCTGATGTTTCATCAAGCTAGTGGCCACTGCTGCCTTGTGCTGAGCAAAATACCTATTAACTTCTCTCAGTTTGCTGATCACCCAGCATGCTGCAGAGAGAAGAGGTCACACTGGTGACCAGCACAGAATTAAGCTGACAGTTCTAGAAGATTTGTAAAGTGTTGCTTTCCATTCAAATTAGGAGGAATAAAAAGATGACTTATCAAGAAAGACCTACCCCCCCCTCCCCTGAGGGTTTACTCTCTGCTGAGATGCAGCAAGAGATGTTTGCATTAGTGCAAATCCTCATCAACAGAAAAGCCAAATGTTTAGAAAAGAGGGAGAAAAACATAAAGAGTATGGAAAATAATGCCAGTTAAAAGGTTTTCATATTGGTCTGCAGGAAAGAAAATGGGTAACCTGTGGGTATCTGACCTCTGCCAAAGCAATAACCACTGAAGGGGTGCAGTGGTCAGCAGCAGGGCAGTGGGTGAGCAGGCTGTGAGCAGTGCTACTCCCAACCTGCTACCCCAATGCAGCTGCAGCATAGCAAACCACATCAGGCACAGTCTGAAAATCCCTTGTGGTCTCCTGTGGCCCCTGGTGCCATAACTGTGCCCACAGCACAGGGAGCATTAAACTCATTGCCCAAGGGAAAGTGTGGGCAGTGATACCCATGTTCCTAGAATCCTTGCATGGGTAGGATGAGCTCATTAGCCTTCTGGCAGTCATCCTAGGAGAAGGACAACTCTGATTCCAAGCCCGGGCAGATGGAGCTCGTTTAGCCCTGGAAGGCCTTCCAGCTAAGAGGTTAAACCTCCATCCTAAGGACTTGGCTGCCAGCGTCCAAGCTTTCTAGGCCCTGGCAGATGAACCTTAGGACTAAAGGGTGGGTCCAGCTCTGTGCATGCTGTGTCTCACCTAAAAAAAAATCCCTAGTGCAGGCTCGAGGGTGCTATCTGCTATCCTCTTTTTATCAGCGCTTGGAAAAGGCGCTGAGGAGGAGCATGGATGGAGCCCTCCCTGGAGCTTCGTTCGCGAAGCCTAGCCACGACGATAGCAAACCACAAAGCACTGCTCAGCTGGGAACAGGCAGCACATCCCCTCTCCTGTCTGCTCAGAGCCAGCCTTTCCCTCTTGGAAAGCCATGGTGGAAATTCAAACTCCCAGTCACTTCTGTAGCTTCTGGAGATGCTCAAGCAAAGCAAGCTACAGACCCAAAAGATGGCAATGAAAGCAGATTCCTGAGCAGGTAGGACCACTGCAGCTTGGCTTCTACCTGCTAACCTGCAGGACACAGCAGCTGGGGGAGAGGGAAAACCTGTGCAGGAAGGTGAGGTGAACAGAGCAAGCAGGAAAGCAGCCATGGGTCCTCTCAGTGCCTCACCAGCTGGGAGGGGTTTCAGGAAGGGAGCAGTTTTCTTTTAAATGCTCACACTACTTCTAATTCAAGTTTTTTGCTGATCACTTTACTTGGAACAAACAGAACAGAGACAGCAGGACTCTGAAGGGCCCTGCACTTCTTTCCAAAGAGACTTTTCTTGCCCCCATGAGTTTACATTTCAACCTAATACAGAGAGACAATGGACGTAAGCAAAAATGCATTCTGGCTGCTTTCAGAGCATGAGGAACATTAGGAGAGTAAAGAAGATAAGTAGAGACAAGAATAGTTTAAATTCATTTCTGCAGACATAATCTGAGGAGTGTGAAGTGGAACTTCTCTGGGCATTGCAGGGAATCAGAAGCAAAAGAAAGTCCCATGACAGAGCTTAGCAGAAGCTCAGCACAAGCTCTTGAGGAAAGAAATAAAACAGGCATCTTCATATAAACACAGATCCTGAAAGGACTGATTGAGAGAGAGATGATGGATGGCCCAGAGAAGGAGGCTTACAAAGTGCTGCAGATTAAAACACTGCTCCACAGCTTTACCTCTTCCTCCTGAGCTGCTCAGTTTTGAGGGGAGATGGACACACAGCTCTACCAGCAGCCTCACTGCTCATCATGTTTTTTTGGCCAAGACTCCTGCCTTCAGGCTCTTCTCCCCAACTCTATTTCCAGAGTGCTACCCAGACCTAGCTAAACTCTTCATTTGTAAGTATTAGAATTGGCCCTACCAATCTTGGGTCCTAAAAATATAACTAAAAGGACAGCTAACCTTTTCAGCTCTGCTGTGCCCTGTTGTTGTTGTGAAACACCATGGGACAGCATGGTATGAAAGAAAGCACAGAAGCCAAGTGTCCTACAGAACAAAGAGGTTGTGTCTGTGTTGGCCTCGCACGACCTCTTCCTTAGGGTAAACAAATCTGGACTTCTTCTGAACCAGACACAGTTGGAGATGACTCTCCACACCCAGGACTCCCAACTGATCCTGAAGATGAAAGAGAGCAAGAAAACCCTCAACGCTGTGTTGTTGCAGCCCCATCTCTCCCACATGTGGCCCTTCAAACAGGTAAAAGAGATCTCTTGGCCTGCTGGACTGCAGTTAATAATTGATTAATGACTTAGTTATCATTTATTATCCTTTTATAACTATATACATGTGCCCTTAATGAGAAGGATGATCCTTCTTCTCAGTATTGCTGGACATTATCTATAGAGGTTCTCCACAGGGATAACTTTCCTCCAGATCTCATGATGGTCTGGAATTTGGGGGCTATTACCTATGCTTGGAAAGCAAGCTGAGCATTCACCAACAGTCAGTGAGCATGTCCCAGAGCATCAGCCAGTCCCATGGGGACAGTTCATCCTGCAAAGCCACTAACCCATGTGTCCATATCCCACCCATCTCAGTGGAAGCTAAACACCTACTCAGCATCTGGAGCTGGAAACAGTGGTTCCTTGCAGACAACTTCTCACAAACCACCATAGAATCCTAGAATGGTTTGGGTTGGAAGGGACCTCTGGAGCTCATCTAGTCCAACCCCCCTGCAGTGGCCAGGGACATCCCCAACTAGAGCAGCTTGCCCAGAGCCCTGGCAAGCCTCACCTGCAATGCCTCCAGGAATGGGAACTCAACCACCTCCCTGGGCAACCTGGGCCAGTGTTCCACCACCCTCGTGGGGAGCAACTTCTTTCTAATGTCCAGTTTAAATCTACTCTTCTCCAATTTAAAACCATTGCCCCTTGTCCTTTCACTGCAGGCCTTTGCAAACAGGCCCTCTGCAGCCTGCTTGGAAGTTCCCATCCTGGAGCCTGCTCTACGTCAACCATTCTAGCACAATTACTGAAGTTTAGTAAGATGAAGACACCTCCTCTGCCAAAGCATGAGAGGACTAGAGCTCTTCAAAGAAGTTGATGACAGGCTGAGAAAGTTGGGGATGGTCAGCCTGGAGAAGAGGAGGCTGCAGGAAGACCTTATTGTGGCCTTCCAGTACTCAGAGGGAAAGATGGACTCTTGATCAGGGACTGTAGTGATAGAATGAGGGGTAATGGTTTTAAGATGAAAGAAAGGAGATTTAGATTAGATATAAGGAAGAAATTCCTCAGTGTGAGGGTGTGAAACACTGCAACAGGTTGCCCAGAAAAGCAGTGGATTGCCCCATCCATGGAGGTGTTCAAGGCCACATTGGATGAAGCTCTGGGCAACTTGGTCTCATGGAAGATGTCCCTGCCTATGGCAGAGGGGTTGGAACTAGATAATCTTCCAAGACCCTTCCAACTCAAACCATTCTATGATTTTGCAGTATTTCCTGAGAATGGCTTAAATAGGGAAAAGAAATACTGTCAGGTCCCCTAGCATAGAGAATCTTAACCCAGACTACCAAATCTAGCAGAGCATTGGGCAAAGGCCTAGGGCTTTTAATGGGAAGCACTGGGCCAGGTTACCAGAGGCTTGTACTACCAGCCCCACCTAGAGCAAGTTGGAAACTTCTGCTGACATAGTTCATTATCTGACAAACCAAACTGTTCTAAGTGAACTGTGACATTAGTGTGTGTGACTCTCCAGTTGCTCAGACTATTAATGTTTAAGATGTAATTAGAAGTAAGGGTAGAAAATAGCCTTTGCAGAGTATTTTTCAGACCATTAGTTGGAAGAATTTTCCACACGATTTCTCTCTGGCATTTCTGAGCACAAGGGCCTTCTCTTTATCAAGTGCTCCCCACCCTGCTATGCACTGTGTGATTTTGGTAGTCATACCAGCTACCACCCAACTTCCACCAGTGACTCCAGCTCATATTCCACTACTTCACCAAACCAGAGATCAGGTCAAATTAAACCTAGATTGACAAGGGGCTGCCTTGCTTCCCTCTCCTCAATGGCAAAAAGGCCAAATCCATATTATTCTCTAATCCACAATTCTCTCTTGGTAGCCAAACTGTTAAAAGAATTGAAGAAAGAAGCTGGGAGAAGAAAAAAACCAGATTACTGCACATCTACAGACTCTGGAAATGTCATGTGCTGTCACTATCTAGCAACAGGGACTCTGCTCACTTGCTACCATCCAGTTCATTAAGGCTATATGGAAATTGTTCACACTAAGCCTCTTTGCCTCCTGCTTACCTTGCAAATAAGAACCTTCTGTGCTTTATTTAAAGCCTTTCTTGCCACCTAGAACCTTCTAGCTGCAATGGAAAAAAAAAAGTACTTGCCAAACACACAAGAGTCTTTCAGTCCTCTGCCTTCTGGACCACATTGCTATTATTACTTATGCCATAGGAGAGGCTAGGAGACCTGGTCATGGACCAGAGCCCAGCTGCCTTGAGCTTAATGAAGGAAAACCAAAAAAAACCCAGAGAAATTCAAAAGCATGAAAAGCAGTATCTAATTCTTTTCCCAATTTCCCACTGAGTGCTTTTGAAGCATCATCCTTCCACTTTCAGACAAGGAAGCAGGCTGCATCCTACGTCAGGAGCCCAACTAATCAAACCCAACAACAAAAGGGTCCCCACCTAGAACAACCCATCAAAAACATACCAAACTCAACCACAGGAATCTCTATAGAATAAACACTTTTCTTTCTTTTTAATTTTTCATTCTCAATTTCCCTCCAGAAACTCTTCAACTGGAGAGAATTTCTCAAGCAGCTGCAGAAGGGCTGGGAGTTGGTGACAAACACAAGATGAAAGGCTGCGGTGCCCAGCAGAGCTGCCCTGCAGCAAGCACCCCAGCACGTGCCTTGTCTGCTGAGCCCTCCCTGCTCAAAATCCAGTGTTCTGCACTGCCAACAGACCATCAACTCCCTTGGTGAAGGGGCTGGAGGGGAAGCCATATGAGGAAAGGCTGAGGCAACTGGGACTGTTTAGCCTGAAGAAGAGGAGACTCAGGGGTGACCTTATCGCCCTCTACAACTACCTGAAGGGAAGTTGTAGTCAGGTAGGGGTTGGGCTCTTCTCCATGGCAGCTAGTGACAGGACAAGAGGCCATGGCTTGAAGCTGCAGCAGGGGAGGGTTAGACTGGACATTAGGAAGCACTTCCTCACGCAGAGGGTGATTGGGCTCTGGAATAGGCTGCCCAGGGAGGTGGTGGAGTCACCATCCCTGGAGGTGTTTAAGAGAAGATTGGATGTGGCACTGAGTGGCATGGTTTAGATGTTGTGGTGTATTGGGTCATAGGCTGCACTTGCTGATCCTGGGGGTCTTTTCCAGCCTTGGTGATTCTGTGATTCTGTCACACAACCCAAGTCAGCTACAGCCACATAACACAGTCAAACCTCTGCTGATGCCCTCCTCCTTCCTCCAGCTGCCTTGCCTTCCCCCCCTCCTTCTCTGGGGCACCACTGAAGGGCTCCTGATCTTCTGGCTGTTGAAGCTATGCTCAGCACACTCTAAGCCCTAGCTTCAGATGCTTAAAATTAAGCAGGTGCATATGTCTTCAAGGTGCAGCCATTGCTCCACAAAGAGATTGTTCTTAAAGCTCCTGCTCTCCAGAGTGTTTTTCTTTGGGGTTGGTGAAATGTACTCTGCAGTGCCTTTGAACTTCATGTTTATGAGACACAGGTTGTACTTCTGAAAGCAAACTGGTTTCAGTTTGTGGTTTCCTTTCATCCAACTGGGAGGCAATCTGAGAAGCTGGCATGGATTGTCCTTGATTTTTGGACACAGAAATACATTTCCTTGTAAAGGTACCTACAGTAAGCCACTAAAACCAGGCACATTGTGGCATGTTGGAGTATTCATCTAGGTTAGGAATTTGTTTATACAAATTCTAAAAATGAATTTGTCTAGGAGGGGGAAAATGATCTCTTTTCTGTTTAGAGCATGAAGAGACATGGTAAACATCCATCAGAGCAGGCACTCCTGTCTGCTGCAAACAGCAGAGAGCTTGTTGGAGACACTGCTTTATTTTTTTTGTTCACTGGTTGAAATGCCAAACCAGACATTTACCAGAGGCTCACCCACACCATGACCCACAGCAATCCTCACCCCACAGCTCAGTTCTGACTTTTAAAAACAAAAAGCTAAACAAACACCACCCCCCCAACAACCAAGTAATTCACCAAACTTAAACCCTGGTATCACTGAGGAGAATTTCAGCTGTGTGACACAAACTCTCATCAAGCTTCTGAGGAGATCCTCCTCTGTTGGACTGTCCTCAGTTACAGATGATGTTCATGTCTCTCTGTGAGCTCCCTACTTAAGTCACCAACTAAAGCAAACCTTGGTGTGGTCCTGGACTGCTGGTCCTTGCACATACTCTCACTAGACATATTAAAGCTTAAAAATCTAACATTCTTTTCAGTTTTAAGCTAGAGTTGAAGGACAAGTTTCAGAAAAAGCATAGCTAAAAATGCTTTCACTTAATCCCCTTCCACATCCCTGAATAAATAGATACCTATACAACCATAGGTATACACACATCTGTACACACACACATTAGATATATAGAAATTGGCAACTCTTAATCACACAAGTTCAGCTCAAAGTGTTCCAGCAAACAAACACCTTACCCAAGCCCAGAGAAGCAGAAGAGAAAAACAACTCTGAAATAAATACCTTGCAGACACAGTTGCTTCAGCAGGACTCCAGAGATTACTATTTATTTCACACAATCTGCCCAGCAATGTGGAAGACACAAAGCTAAAGAAATAAGCTTGTTGGGGACCCTCCAGAGGCCCAGCAGCCACCAGCCCAGTGCTGCTGACACCTCTGGTCCTTGAGAAATGGCCTCTTACATCTTAAGAAACTCCAATTTCATGTCCTCCAAAGCCAACTCCAACAATAAATGCAGCCTGGGAGTGCAGAGATAGAGTTCAACTTCAAAAATCAGTGTGGAAGGAGAGAAGTTGGATCTGAAGAGGGGTCAGGAAACCTTGTAAAATAAACATGAGAGTGTTTCAGCAGAAGATGGTGATGGAAATTCTAGGAAGAGCAAACCCAAAAGAAAATGGACAAAACTCCTGCAAAGCAAAACTGGGAACATGGTCACCACTTTTTGCCTAGATAGTATGCAGAAAGCTTGGAGAGGGATTATGGGAAAACTGAAGTTGAGTTTTTGTGCTACTCTGAAGGAAGTTAATCACTGTAAATCATATCTTACACCTAAACTAGGCTCCTAGAGTCAGGATTTAGGATTAAAAAAACCAGGGGACTCAAACTTACATGTATATTCAGAGAGAGAGAGGGAAGAGGAGGGGGAAAGACAGAGGGAAGTAGAAACCCAAATATACTGTGATTCTTTCCATTTGTCTGCTGGGGATGAACTGCTCATCCTGTAGAATTTTATTCTTCTCTATCATGAGAAAATAAACTGGATTTGTTCTGTTAAACAACAACAAAAATGTACAATAGCTATAATATAGTTCTCAGAGAAGAGAAGATAGATTGTGAAACAGCTTACCAAAAGGCAGAGTTTGTCTTACAAACCTTCTCACTCCTTCCCTAGTTGAATGGAATGAAAGTGAAGATCCTCTGATGGACTTTTCAGAACAACAGTGCTCAACAGTCAGTCCTCAGCTGAGAGACTTCTGCAGGATAGACCAACAGGGGCCCTAGGCAGGACCTATGGCACTTTCTGTTTTACTAAGGCTCTGCTCATCCCCTTTCCTAAGAGTCCTGGAGACACTAAGGATAGTTCTTTGGGAAACAGCAAGTCAACATTCAAAGATCTTCAAGAACTGAGGTGTTGGCAGCCCCATTCATCCCTGGCAGTGTTGCAGGCCAGGCTGGCTGGGGCTGGGAGCAAGCTGCTCTAGTGCCAGGTGTCCCTGCCCATGGCAGGCACAGGGCTTGGGATAGAGGAGCTTTAAATTCCCTTCCAGCCCTGACAATTCTGTGATTCTCTAAATGTTGGGAGGAGAACTGTGACTAAGACAATAGACATCATTATGCTGCAGTGCAAACAACACCTGGAACGTGATGGAATTCTGCAGGAGCAAGTTCAGAGGATGTGAAGTACAAATCCACACAGTGCACACACACTGCTGCATGTGCTGACAGAGGATGTCATGGGGACTGAAAGAATAAAGAGGCTTCAAAAGAGGTTGGGACAACTTGGATGCCATGAAGTTGACTAAGGCCAAATGCCAGGTGCTGCCCCTTGGCCATAGCAACCCCCAGCAGTGCTCTAGGCTTGGGGAGCAGTGGCTGCAGAGCTGCCAGGCACACAGGGACCTAGGGGTGCTGAGTGACAGCTGAACAGGAGCCAGCAGTGTGCCCAGGGGGACAAGAAGGCCAAGGGCATCCTGGCCTGGAGCAGGAACAGTGTTGGCAGCAGGAGCAGGGAGNGTTCTATGATTCTCTTCTATGATTGGTGTACTGATAGCTATCAAGTCTGTTTATGTGGGTTCAATCTCATTTAGGAATCCCTCAGTTGCTGACAGGTGGAGAACTACAGTGAGGAAGGAAGAATACAAACCTTCTTGCTCATCTTCTATCCTTGGAGCTCTTACCCAGAGGACAATCCATGGCCATTGCTCATGCAAGCACAAGCCAGGCTGAGCTAACATCCCCAGATTTTCCAAGCAGATCAGCATCTCAGCAGAACTGGACAAGTCCTGATTAATGCAGGCAGGGAGCTTTCAGAATTATTAGAGACTGCAATTGAAGCAGTAATCTCTCTTTCATGCTGTTGCCATGTCTGAGCAGGATATCAGTCATCTAAAAGCTGATACAGAATCCATACCAGAAGCCCTCAGAAGAGCCCTCTGGTCAGTGGTACAGGATGTGCATGTTAAGATTGTGCAGCTGAAAGGCAGTGGTAAACTCTGACTGCAGATTAGCAAACAGATAATTAAGGTTGCAAGACTTTGAAGCAGGCATCTGATATATGAGAACTGCAATTTTGGGATCACAGATATATACACAGGACCTTTAAGAGCAAGTTAAAAGCTCTGCAGGGATGAGGAGTTGGTGTGGCAATTGTCAGAACCATGAGCTCTGGACAGGAATTAAAATAGGAAGCAAAACAGTGAAAAGGAAAAAATACACTTTTTTTTCTTTTTAGATTCAAGACTTCAAAGAAGTCTAAGAATTAAAAGAGGGGAAGGACTCCTGAACAATCACTTCCTGCTGTCACAGGAGGGAATTCAGAGCCCATCCCCTTGTACAGCCCAATGCCTAAAGCTTCTCCAAGCACAAATCATGAGGCAGGAGCTAATTAACATGAGCTGATGCTAATAACCTTCTCCAAACTGAATAAATGACTTGGAAGAACAGTTGACTTGGATGTTTATTCCAATCACTGCCTGATTGCGTACTAAGTGCGTGAGCCATAAAAGCAATATATGGGCAACTGCACAGTGCAGTATCATAGAACAGTTACAGCTGGAAGAGACCTTGAAGATCATGAGTCCAGCCTTTTTCCTAGCCCTATCACCCCACTAAATGATGCTCCCCAACACAACATCCAGTCATCTCTTAAACACCTCCAGGGATGGGGACTCAAGCACCTCCCTGGGCAGCCTGTTCCAATGGCTCACAACCCTTGCAGCAAAGAAATTCCTCACAATGTCTAGCCTGAACCTCACCTGGGGCAATTTCCATCCATTTCCCCTTGTCCTATCACTCTCCACCAGGGAGAACAGACCAGTCCCTGCCTCCCTACAACCTCCCTTCAGGTAGTTCTAGAGAGCCAGGAGGTCTCCCCTCAATCTCCTCTTTTCCAGGCTAAACAGGCCCAGATCCCTCAGTCTTTCCTCCTCAGGCTTATGTTCTAAGCCCTTTAGCAGCTTGGGAGCCTCTGTCCCCTCTCCAGCACCTCCATGTCCCTCTTGTAGTGAGGAGACCAAAACTGGACACAGTACTCAAGGTGAGGCCTCGCCAAAGCTGAAGCCTCAAGCCCCAACCAGAGGGCAATCTCCCAGGCTTTGTCTCTGAAAGGCTCTGCAGCCTCAGCTGTGCAAGTCTTGCTAGTCTTGCTGTGCTGCTAAACCATATTTCTGAAGGTGGTTGCAGCTGACAGGCAGATTTACTGATGACACAGTGCAAATGGCTGAGCAGCAGTGTAACCACAGGGCAGAGGAGGGGGCATGCCTTTAGCATTATGCACTGAGCATCACGAGATAGACACAGCTCTGCCAAGGGAAGCTGGAAATGCAACTCGCTCACTCCACTTTCTCATCTCTAAGCTGCATGTGAAATATCAGTGCCATGGTCAAAGAAAAGATTCTCCCATTTTAGGCACATTGCCTAATTAGAGGCCATTGTTATCTGAGCCCAGTGTTTTTGCAGCTGTCAGGAAATTAAATAACCCAAGGGTAAGTTGGAATTAAATGAAGCTGTACAAACACACACAGCCCAGCTCTGAAATCTTGACTCTGACAAGGAGCTCCTCTGCTTTCCAAGGGTATTAAACATCTCACTAGGGCATGCAACTATCCTGTTGTAGCAAGCCAGAGGATACCACAGGATTGGTCCTTCCAGAGTGGTTGATGTGGTAGAGTTCTTGCAAATCCAGATGTATGCACAGGCACTGCCTTCTCTCCACTTAAATTATCAGCCCCTCCTGAGGAAAGACCTTCAGTACAAGTGTCCACTAAGAGAGCAATCAAGGACTGATAAAAGGAAATGCTTACACAGAAACCTCTGCTTTCATCTCCTTTTCAATCAATTACTTCTCCTCTTGCAGTCCTTGTAACTTTAAACTTTGCCAGCCATCTCAAAACTAAGCTGGTGACACTTTTACAGTGGCTATTTAAAAATGAAACAAAAAGGAGAAGTGCATTTCCAGTGAGATTGGCACAGGCAAAAACATCCATTTAGAAAATATATCAATGGTGGCTTCCTTTCTTACCTTCCTACCTGTGACTTCTGCTGTGAGAAACAAAGATCTCAGGCTAACAGCAATAGTCTAAGAGCAAAGAGGTTGAGTTCCTACCAGGCCAGACACTGCTTTAGCATTGCACAAGAAAGTCAAGTTGTAATGTAGAAGTTGTTCTGATGTTACAGGTTGCCCAGAGAGGTTGTGGCTGCTCCATCCCTGGCAGTGTTCAAGGCCAGGCTGGATGTGGCCCTAGGCAACCTGGTCTAGTGATTGGCATCCCTGCCCATGGCAGGGGATTTGAACTAGATGATCTCTAGGGTCCCTTCCATGATTCTATGATAGCACACTTCCCAGCTGGCTCCAAGCACAGAGGGAAAAGTGACTCCCTACAGACTATTGGGAGGATAGGGAGAAAACTGTGGGTTTACAGTAGTGTCTTAGAACACACAGAATCACTAAGGTTGGAAGAGACCTCTAATATCATCAAGTCCAACCATACCTATCACTTCCATACCACTAAACCACGGCCCTAAGCAGAGCATCTAAATGTTTCTTAAATCTCTCCAGGGATGGTGACTCCAGCACCTCCCTGGGCAGCCTGTGTTCAGGTCTTTGGAATACAGTGGGAAATAAAGCTGGATGCTGAAGTACAGATAAGTAGATGGTAATTTGGGCTTGTAGTTAAGGCAAAACCTGATCTGTCCCACAAAGTGTGTATGTGACTTGAAACAAAGTCACTGGGTCTCCTTTTTAATCAGTGTCCTCATGTGGGAGAAGAGAAAGAACTGAATTCTTACCTCACAGGGCTATCATAAGACAGGAAGTATGAACACACTCCAAAAACAAAGCAGCATTATTATGCTTGGCTAAAAAGTGTGGAACATGGTAAGGTAAATTCCCAAAATAATCATGATGTCCCCTCTCAGTGGAGAAAGCAGGTTAGGAAGACAAATCCAGGTTAGGCTCCAGGCTGCCCTCAGGAAATCAAGCTGTTCTCTTCCTTCCTCTTCACAGGATAACACACCACTACTAATGAGCAAACCTGGAAAATTCAAACCAGATCCAAGCTCCAAAAGCTGGTGTTTGCTCAGGAGAAGGGGGCAGAAACTGGCTTTTATTTTTTTAGTGCTAAGCAATGGAGATAAAAAGCTTGGCTCCAGCTGAGTTGGGAGCATGGCTATGGGTGCAGCTGTCGTTGTGCACAGCATTGCCTCCTGACTGCCATGGCTTTGATGCCCTCTCTGAGCCATGAGCAAGAGCTGGCTCCTTCCCAACTTGTTGCCCATGGCTTTTAGTTTCCAGGCAGGAAAGCACTGCTCATGGGCAGCTTCTGCTCACCCACTTGCTGCCTCAAGAGTGAATCACAGAATCACAGAACAGCTACAGCTGGAAGAGACCTTGAAGATAATCAAGTCCAGCCTTTTTCCTAGCCCTNCCCTAGGTCCCTGTGTGCCTGGCAGCTCTGCAGCCACTGCTCCCCAAGCCTAGAGCACTGCTGGGGGTTGCTATGGCCAAGGTGCAGCACCTGGCATTTGGCCTTAGTGAATCCATGGCATTGGCCTTGGCCCAGTGATTCAGCATGTCTAGATCCCGCTGCAGAGCTTCCCTACAGGCTGCAAGGCCTGAGGAGTTTGTCTCTGGTAAGCAGGGGACAGGAACTGCACAAATCAGCACATTTCACCCTTCCTGATGAAACTTTCCCTGTGTTTCAGCAACTCTTGGCAAAGGCTTTGCTCACAGCCCCTGCAAGCCGAGGGGGCTGAGGGGCCCTAGCCCTGCCAGTTGAAGGCAATGCTGAGAGCTCAGGTTACTGCTGGCAAGTTCCACTGAAAACTGAGAAACACAGAAATAAAAGAAGATCCAAAAAAGAAACTGATGCTACTGGACTCACATTTCCAATTCCTTCTCTACAGTCAAACAAGGAATCCTTTTTTCTGCTTTTGGTGAAAAATCACATTTCAGACAATATTTCACCAAGTAATTACCTTTCAAACAAGACTTGAAGGTGGAGCCACTAAATTCCTAGCCATTGAAGGACTGTAACCTCGAGGTTGTGAGACTTAATCCTGTGCAAGATTAAATACTAACATAGGAGATTTTGAAAAGATTATGCAGGTTTTTTCCATAAAAGGGTATTTGTTTCCCACCATAATCTCCTCTCTATTCCACTGCAGAGATGATATATTCAGTAGCTCTGCAAGTGTACCCATTGTCAAAGGAAATCCTGTGGGACACAAGCTACCTCAATTATTATTTACCATATCCCTTGCCTGTTCTATTATCAAACCATTTCCACATGTTTACTAATGAATCTTTATAAGGCCTGTTCTGAGGTGATTTAATAGGATTATACCCCTGTTTTTCAGATGAGGAAACTGAGACACAATGAGAGACTTTGTCCAAAGTCAAACAGAAAAGCCTGAAGCAGACCTGGGAACTTCATCATGCTGCTCTGGCTAACTGTCCCCTCACCCTGGGATTGCAGCAGCAAAGCTGCTCACTTGAGAAAGGTTCATTTGTCCAACAGGTAGACCTTCCAGGAACCCAAAAGAGACTTTCTGTGACTGTTAGACCAAAAGCCTGAAGGTGATGGTTGGCCAGTGTGTCATCATCCGTTTAATACTGCACACCTTCTCTGTTTTAAGTGTACAAGAACTATCTCAAAGCACCAAGCCTCCCCCTCATTCCCCTCCAAAGAGGGCTGATAGTTTGGAGACACAGAATCATTAAGGTTGGAAGAGACCTCTAAGCTCATCAAGTCCAACCATCTACCTATCACCACCATGCCACTAAACCATGGCCTTAACTAGTTAAACATGTGTAGCACTTTGCATTCCCACAGCTAGATCCAAGGAATTCCACTGATTCTAGTGAATACCAAACAACTAAACTTGTTGCTCTGGGACTCTGAGAGCTACCCCTGAGCCATCATTAGTTCTGCAGACTTTGTACCAAGGCTGGCAGAAAGTTGGCAAAGAATGATCACTGAACAAGGAGAAAATCAAGTTGGTGAAGTTTCTGGACACAAAACCTGCCACCTCTGCCTGGATACAGAGAGAATGGAAATTTGTTTGGCTTTCCCTCCTCATTTGACCAGGAGGATCCTCCATTCCTGCCAAGGACAGCATTTTTCTCACCTTGACAAATAATGCTTGTTGATCCTTGGGAAACTGGAGGCATGGAGGTCTCCACCTCCTGCACTGAAGAGAAAATCTGGCAAACCTACTCAGAGATCAACCCTTGGGAGTGCTGTGTGCTGGCATTCTGATAGTAAAAATAAACCAAAGGAAAGAAATGTTTTCTCTGTTTGCAGGTGATGACAGGCTGCTTTTGGGGAAGGTTATTGTAGTCTCACCATTGCTAGATTAAGGTCACAGCATTTATGAGATGTCAGGGTGGAGGAGATCCACTTCCTCATCAGGTCAGGAACTTGAGGAAAGTATGGCTTGAAACTTAAAGTAGGTTCACAGCTAGCAAAGTTTGGGAGCTGAGGCTTGAATGCTTTCAGCCTTGCTGTATCACTGCTCCCTCAGCTCTCCCCCTGCTTCAGTTCTCAACCTGGGATGGTGGCTAAAGGCACTTCCTCATCTCTCACAGGGTGCTCCATTTAAAATTCACTTTAAAATCTAGGAAAAGAGCCCAAATTACAGCACTTACAATGTGCAAATGCTTTAAAAGGTCTTAGAGAGTGTCCTCAGCCTCATCCCTTCCCTGCCATGGGGTGCACAGTTAGCCACTCTGCTGCATCTCCAGCAAGCTGGCACCAGATACAGGCAAACAAGCAAAGCCACCAACTTCCCTCAAGGCCTGCCTGAAGAAAAGCCAAAACCAACAAAACCCAAACAGAAATGGGCTGGTGGAACAGCAAGTAGATGGTCAGATGCTCTCTAGTGAATCAAATAATAGGGCTGCTACTTCTCTGTTGAGCTGCATCTTGCTTTTAGAGATCAGCCTGAAATTCCAGTCAATTGTTCCATCATTGAAGCCAGAAAAGCTTTTTTAGGTCCTGCATTTCTGGGAGTGGGTTGATAAGAGGGAGCCATGCTATCTCTCTCTCTCATCTATCTCTGGCTTTGGAAAGCACTAGGAAGCAGCCAAGCCATAATAATTTAGAGGAGGAAATCATGGCCACTCAAGCAGTTCAGGAAGAGAAATCTGGGCTCTCTCACCACAGGCTGCCAAGCAAAAACAAGTATTGATACACACCCATCTGCTGGAAAAAAGAGCAGAAAATATGTAGTATTTATGCAATAGGAGCAAAAGCAGAGAAACTTGGGACTTCATGTGGCAGGTTACAAACACACATCAAGCTATCCAAACTTCCAAACCCACTCCTAGATGAGCTCTTAAGGAGAAGCTTGAAGTGCTCCTTTCTCCAGGTGGCATAAACCAGACCTTGCAATATTTACTTATTTCTCACCCTTCCCTCCCCTCTCCCAAATTCTTTAACCACCAAACCCTACCAGCTCTCAGGAGAGGGCAGAGGTTCTACACAATCACACCTCCCCAGCATGGTTATTGACTTCTCCCAGCATACAGGCACTGCAGGAAAAACCTTCCCAACCAAGCACATATTGCTAATTAGCAAGTAGTATAATCCTCATGTTTGTAATTTGAATTTAGGTCATTAATAGCACTTTACTTAAAAAAAACCAACACAACCCTGAAAACCACAGCCACAGAGCAGTCTAGCCAATAGAGATCCAAAAGAGAGTGATTGTGCACGTGTTTAATAGAGAAAAATATCTTCTGCCTAGCAACCAGCAGGCTCTCCTGGCAGTCCAGGGCAAGGAATTCAGCACTATAAATGTCAGCAAGCAAATTAAGCCACTGTGCCTGAGAAACAAAAGCCTAGTCACTGGGCAATAAAAAATTAGAGGAGAAATAGTTACAGAAGAAATAATCAACCCCCCCCCAGATGCATCTGGTAGCTTGCTTCCCTCTGCATCTTTCAATCAAGTTACAGACTGCTTCCAGCTAGATGAGTTGTGTGCTTGCACTTATTCATAAGCTGATTCCTTGGCCATTTTATGTACAGGATGAGAGGAAGGACACTGAAAGCAATTTACCATTGGGATGTTCCTGGAAAAGGGACTTGATGAAGTACTAAAGCCTCTGATGGTCCTGGATCCAAGGTCAGACAGGGAACAGGTTGTCTGAGGATGATGGCTATCAACAGCAGGGCTTCTCTTCTTTTGATCAGAATGAGGTCAACCTTTTCTGAATTCTGACAAAGTCTCTTTGCCACTCTGACTGGTGGAGATTTTTCACATAGTTCCATTATTCCTAATGCTCTGGGCAATGTATTGTGAGGTATGGACTGAGATTAGAGCCTCCTCATTCTGGAGGCTGGGTAAATGCCTGGATTTCTGGCCTTGGAGAAGTTACTAGCCATGTAAGTCAGCCAAAGAAGGTTAAAGGAAGAACCTCAGTGTGGGGAGACTGAGAGTCTTGCTCTATGTTCACACAGGGGATCTGCACCAGAGAAGATGTTTCCCATCACTGCTTCAGTACTGAAATCAAACAGCCTCTCCTCTCTGGTTCCAGTCCAGAAGAGATCAGTCAGGACCTAAGGTCTGCTAACTGCAGTGACCTACATGCAATGGGCAGGCACAGTCTGA
>VWZO01021411.1:0-130164 GCA_013396975.1 Bucco capensis
CTTGAGTAGAGTTGTAGCTGCTTTGAAGTGCACCTTTTTGATTGAGGTAAGTTCCCAAGCATCACTAAATGATGTGATAAAGTAGCCTGAAGAAACAGTAGTACTTGTGGCAGAAAATTTCTGCTTTTGTTAATAAAGAAAATATCACTGTTTTTATTTGGTTTTACAGATATTTCTTTTTTTTATGAAGGAATCCTATTTAATGCCTTAGAAAGGACANGCCTTTTTGATTGAAGTAAGTTCCCAAGCATTGCTAAATGATGTGTTAAAGTAGCCTGAAGAAACAGTAGTACTTATGGCAGAAAAATTCTGCTTTTGTTAATAAAGAAAATATCACCGTTTTTATTTGGTTTTACAGATATTTTTTTTATGAAGGAATCCTATTTAATGCCTTAGAAAGGACAGAAACAGTTTTTTTGCACTTAAAGCACAGCCCACAGTGGTCCTCTTCTTGCTTGTCAGGCCATCCACAACCACAGAGAATAATGAAGGAAACATCTTTCCCCTGCAGTCTGTTCCATGCCATCAGTGCACAGAGGATCCTGCAGGCAGGGGGAACACCTTTGACACCCTGTGAAGCCAATGGCAACAGCAGCTGCACTGTGACTCTGAAATAAGGAAGGGTAAGAGCTAGAGCTGCAGCACCAACATAAAGAATTGTGCAGTGGATANCAGTCTGAAATGGTTGTGTAAGGAAAGCCAGCTGCTGTGCTGGCCTGCAGTTTGTTGCATGACTGCTTAGAGTTTCATTAGCTTATCCTAAGGAGGAAAAAGGGAGGAATTTGTATGCTATGTATGCTAGTTTGTCTTAGTGTCCATAGATTAACCCAGTCAGCAAGGACAAAGTGATACAGTGGAACAGTTTGTTTTCTGCTATTTTAGTGTTTTTTAGAAATGCACAGATGGGTTTATCTAAAAAAAAAAAAATAAATCTCATTATATTTTCTTTGATTTGGTTCAGGTGGCTGTATGATTGAGACTTTAGTGACAAATCCCTAGTCTCAGTTTTTGCTCTGTTTAAATGTCTTTTCCCCACTTTTTCCAGATTTTACCAAAAAACCCCAAACCCAACAACCCTGTTTCTGTTAGAAAAGCCCTTTGAAAGAGTAACCACTTTGCTTAGAATTAACTAACCTTTTCCACAGTGTTGCAGCAAATACTTGATGAGAGATTGTGTCTTTTGTTTCATTTACTATGAAGGAAGAAAAGGTAAACAATTAAAACTTGCAGAAAGAGAAGTATGTCAGTATTGCTCATTCTCAACACCTAGGGCAGCAGTAAGAATCAAGGGATTTCTGCTAAAGCCAGTAAAGAAACCATTTGCCAAGTGATATTGGCTCATTTTACGTTCAAGCTGCTGAGCACAGGTGCCTCTGGAAAGGTGCACAGTGTCCTTTATTTGACCCTCTCTTGATGGTAAGAGAAATCTGCATGGTTTTCCTTTACCTTTAAACTGTTGCTTGTGGTGAAAAAATAATATATATATATTTAGGGAGTTAATTAAAAAAAATAAACAACAAAAAGCAAAGAGAAGCTGAATGGAACCTAATTTCATTTCTTCAGCTCTTTGTTTTATTTTGAACTCATAAAAAAAGCCTCCTCTTTTTTTTTAGGATAAGTCTATGCAATATTATTAGTTTCCTGTTGGTAGTGTAGGAGGAAGCGTCCTTTTTAATAGGACAATCTATCCTTGCTGGAAGATTATGAACAGAACTGTATATGAATGACTGAAGAGGGGAAAAAAATAAGAAAGTAAAATGGTAGATTTTATTATGATTTTTTTTCACCCTGAAACTGTTTACTTCAGCTTTAAAGAGTGCAACATTTTGACAGCCAGCAGCTAATCTGCAATTTTTCCCTCTGAATTCCAGTTTCAAATGAATTTTTCATGCCCCACCTCTTTCCATGAAATTAAATAAATCTGAAGCTGACAAATTTTACTATGTGCAGCCACTGGAACTCCTCTTTGATATCATGGATTTTGGACAAAAAGACAAAAAAAAAATGTCATAAAGTAGAAATACTGGTTTACACCAGAATGCTCCATGTCAGGGACTTCCAGTGAAGTGTTGTTGGTTTCTGCTGTGTAGTCACAACCTGTAAAGGTTAAATATTTTTCCAATAAAATTTTCAATAGAAGTATAAACAGACTGGAAAAACTAGGCTGCAGTTTAAGTTGAAGTTAAGGATACATAGACAAAAAAAGGGAGGCTTGAATTATACAACATTACTTGGGTTGGATCCATTGGGTAAGATTACATGAAAGTTTTATTTCAATTTGTTCCCTTTAGTACCCTTTAGTATGTTCTAATAGTTAAAACTGTGCTGTTACTAACATTACTTTGCTAATTTCTTTTGCTTTAAGTTACTAATGAAAGTAAACATTTTACAAAGTCTATTTTTTTTTTCTTAGAACCAGATGTTAGTTACTGATAAATCAAACCCTACAAATCCCTGCATGAAAATGGTTGCAGTTTATTTGGCTTTGCACTTTATAGGTGTTATTTAGTGCTTTGTCATGAAATATGGGCAATATCTCAGCTAGATTTTGTTGTCACATTTTTTGCTTTGTGTGTGTCTTGGGAAAAACATTGCTAGTTAATGATTAAAGCAGCACAGTGCTAATTAAGAAATCCATTTTTTCTCTTGGCTTCACAGTTGACATTCCCAGTGATATCTGGAGAATTGTTTAGCCTCTGTGTGCTTTAGTTTCCCCATTGTTGGTTTCTTCCTCTTTGTTGGCCACATCCTATATATGTGACAAAAGGCAAGAGAGGAAAGTCCTGAACCAAAGGACTGTGACATTCAATAGAAATATAGAGGCGAGATTGTGGTTCTGGTTTTTGAGTACTGTAAAGGTTTGGTTTTTATTCCAATGTAGTGCTAAAAAAAATTATATAAACTCAGATACTCTTTAAAAAAGTTTGGGGGAAGCTATTGATGCCTAAAAACCTCTAAAGTGGTTATTTCACGTAGTCATAAAAAGTTTTGATGCAAAGATATCTAAAGTCAAAATATTCTAATACTTGAATGGAAAGCCCCATACAGATGGTTGTCAGAAAATAAGCATTTCTGTTGCTGCTGTATCTTGCCTTCCCCACTCAGCCTTTGTAAGTGGCAATACCTCTGTAAAACACATTGAAAATACAGGATTGACATTTCAGATGAATATTTTCTCAGATTTTTCAGAGGGTAGTCTTCTGTAATGGCAATCATTAGCAGAGATCCTCTTCCTGTCACACTTCTCAGATAGTGCAGGGTTGGTTTCTAAGATGAAACATGAAGGCTTACAAGATAGCTTGCATAATTGTGAATGGTTTCCGTGCTAGTCACATAAGAAGTGAATTCCCTCTTGAACAAATAGACACTTTTACCAACTGATCTGAGTTTTTTTTAAAGAAAAAATAAGCTACTTCTTGCAGAAAATTAAGTGCCAAATTTGACGTATCATTTAAAAATTCAGACTGCTGTGATCTGATAGATAACATTTCCTGACTTTTTTGTTTTGTATTTTTCATGGTGTCATGCTCAGGAAATAAATATTTGTGCCATCTGCTATATTTTTTATGTGCAAATCAATTTCGGGATAATTGAATACACCAGTGGGCATTTTCTCACCTTATAAATATCTGTGTAACAAAATCGTGTGATGTCCATGTGAGTGAACTGTAGATAACAGCACTCAGCTTCAATTCTACCTGCCTATGTCAAACTAGCAGAAGTTAGGGCAGTAAGACACAGCAGTAGTGCATCTGTCTTCACGTGTCCCTTTGACCAAAAATTAGGTTCAGTTAATTCATTCTTCCACTTGGTTCTGAACTGTTTGAACACCTGACCACTGATAAGCTTTGGGATGATATCTAGAGGGGTTGTGAACCTGTTCAGTATCATTCTTCCTTCCTCTTGCTCACCAGAAATACAAATTGCTCCAGGATGCTCATTAGCTTTTGTGTAAAGTGGTAGATTGGAATATTGTTTGATTTTGCAGTATTTTACATATGGTCACATGCATGTCATTAAAAGGCAAGGAGTAATGATAGTCAGAATCAGATGAATAAAGGTCCTGCCTTGTTCAGCAGCATGAAGTACAGGTGTCCCAGTGTTTCCTGGGAATGCTTTTGCTACAGTCAGACTTTATTATCAATTTGGGGATTCAAACAGCTGTACTTAATGTTTTATTGCTTTGAGCAGAAAATTTTCTTTAGGCCTCACACTAACAGTTTTCATCCTGGTGGTAGGATATTGCTGTCATCAGGGAGCGTGTATTCAGTCAGCTTTTGGTTGGACTTTTCCATGTCTAAAGATTCATTAATGCTTATCCCCCTCTGATACCATTCTCCAGCAATTTAACACTACCCAGAATAACTTTCATCCCCTGTGCCACACTTCCTGGGGTTGCTGCTTGCTGCTTCATTCTTTTATAGGCTCTTTGCAGAATGCCCCAGTTCTGGTTGCATGGGTTTCCATCTCATCGCCCCTTCCTTAATAGCTGCTCAGATTTGTTACCCAGCCCAACCCATTTGGGTGGGTTGGCATTGCTTCTCTTAACAAGGCAGTGCTTGCTGAGATTGTGGGCTCAGGGATCTGCTGAAACATCATCATCATCGNTTCTAGGACAGAGGTATTAGTCACATAATCTGACCAATGGATGTTTAGGATTGTACGGAGACAGCGCTGATGGAAGCGCTCCAAGAGACGTAGGTGGTGGCGATAGATGACCCATGATTCAGAACCATATAAAAGAGTAGATAGCACAATGGCTCTATCAACACTGATCTTTGTACTTATCTTCAAGTGTTTATTTCGCCAGACTCTTTTATAGAGTTTTCCGAAAGCACCATATGCCTTTGCCAACCTATTGTCTATCTCTCCGTCATCTGAGGAGATAAGGCTGCCTAGGTAGTTAAACTGTTGGACTGATCTAAGCTCTGAAACGCCAATGGTGATATGAGGGTGATGAAAGACTTCCTGAGGTGCAGGTTGATATAAAACTTCTGTTTTCAGTTTTCTGTTTTCTGTTTTTGCTGAAACACACTGCTTTTGGTTACAGATGACTGCTCGGCAGGCCAGCTGTTGAGGGTGCACCACTTGGTGTGTTGTCCTGCTACCATTTTGGTTTGATGTTTTTTTCAAGTCTCTTGTGTGCTTGTCACTCACCAGCAAGTTTGCTTTGTGTTGCCTTTGTGCTGTTATAACACAGCAGCAACAGCCACTTGGAGATCCACTGGAGTGCAACCACTTCTGCTGGCAATCCTCTGCATTTCCCTTTAAATTACCATCCTCCTGCTGTGATTTACTTACTGCCATTGGACTTTTATACAAAGGCTGGTATGAAATAAGACTTTTTAATGTTACCCTGTGGAATTATTCTGGAGGAAAACCAGTGTTTGTGAGACTTTAATCAGTGACTTGTGAGAGACCTTTAAAGCAGGGATGCTCAAGTGGTCCCTGTTCTCAGCTTTTTGGCGTTAAACTGCAACAACGTTATTGCAATTAATAACATTGTTCTGCATTTCCAAGAGTATTGTTGGGACCAAGTTATTCTTCACTTGATTCAGCACTATTAGTCATGAATATTTATTTTAATGTAAGACCAAACTCAGTCTTTCCTATCCTTATAAAAAGTTCGAGGAGTTTATGGGCATGTATAATCTGCACCCTTCAGACTAGCTTTTTTTTGATATATTAAAAAAATGTGATTGTTTTGTTTCGCTTTGGGGTTTGTTTGTTTGGTTTTTCTTTGTTTTTCTTTTAGGCTGTGATCTTGCAGTTGGTGGGATTCTGCCCTGGCTGTTGGTAGCTGGGTCATTTCTCTTAGCATAAAAAAAGACAAAACCAAAACCCAAGCCTTCTAGTTTTAGTAGTTTGCCCTCTATTCACGTTTTGGATGGTGTTTCATGCAGTCTAATACTTGGCCCTGCACATTAGAGTTCTTTCAGTCTTGAACTTCTCTGTTGTGCCACCTCAGTAGAAACCTCCTGAATCCTTCACTGGAACCAGTACATACACAGGGAAAAACATCTCTCTCCCCATCATCTGTACAATGTGTGCATATTTTCTCTGTCTGTCTCTCTCTTGCAAGCTCACACACAAATTAAATTTTAATTATGAGTCTGTGTTGGGCATGGAACCAAAATGCTAGCTACTAAAGAACAGAAAACAGTAATAATCCCCCCTGCCCAACAATCCCTAGTCCCTTGAAAACAGTTGGGCCATTTATTACTCCACTAGTCTAAACAATTGTACCATAATAGCTGAAGTGAAACATTGCCACATAACTCAAGGTACTTGATTTTCTAGTGTCTTCAAGGCATTCAGCTCAAGGTGATGTAAAAAAAATTCTAGCTGGACTACAGAAATATGAAAAATGTATAAATTGCTGTGTGCTCTGTGAGGTGCTGATCATAAATTAGATTTTACAGTATTATGGCATACAAACTAGCCATTTACATTGAAAGCACTTATTGCCCAGGAAGCAAGGGCAAATTGGTTTATTATTATTATTTTTTAATGCATACCTGATATAGATTATATATAAATATGTATATATATTTAGAGCTTCATCCTGTTCCTTAAAAATTGTAGTTTTCTCCCTATCTATCCCACCACTATGTTTTCCTCCTGTAATTCTAGCAATACATCCAGAACTGTGGTAAGGAAAGACTGGGAATTACTGATGTTGAGATGTGATTGGACTGGAGAAACAGAGATTTCCTAGACTGGGATCTGGCCTTCATTTAGATGATAGGAAACACGAGGAGCTGCTTATTTTGATGGAGCTGTTCTGTGCTTCTACTCATGTACAGAAGCAGAAGAACAAAGCCTAGTCACAACCCTAGGATCTTCACTCTTGTGATACTACTTGATGTATCTCTAACAAGCAAAACCTTTTCGTATTTTGGGTTTTTTCCAGCTTGTTGCATGCCCATCTTGCCAAACCAGGGATCTTCATCTCCTTTCCCTTCCATTTTCAGGCAACACACCCTTGTACCAGCACAAACCTTGCTACTGAGTCTGTGAAGGTAAGTGCAAAGCCTTGCCTGATGATGTTGCCTTGAAGTTCAGGGCTGTAGAAACAAATGGAGGAGAGGAAAACACTGAGAAAGGCAGACTTGCACATAGACTCCAATGCAACAGCTTGCATTGCAACAGCAATGCAACTTTCTAGATACTCAGTTAATACTATTCTAGCTACTGACAGCCTTCCAAAAGCCCCAGCAAAACAGAGTCATCCACTGCTCCAAATCTGCCCGTAAGTACATACATTACTTTCTCTCCTTTTCCACTCCTACCCTAAGCTATTTTGTGTCTCAAGGACCAGGCAAGCCAGGAGCCATGGTGCTTTAGTATAGACCTACTCATAAAAACATGAAATCTGCTGGTGCTGCTGACTTTCATCCCTGTCATGCTGCTTTTATTCATGGTGTGTTTCCCAAACATAAAGAACTCCTTGAAGAGTAGATTCAAGAAGTAGCTAATGCTCAAGTTCATTAGAAAGTGTGTGAGTGAGCACTTTGTAGGAGCAAACTCAGGTTTTTTCATAACCCTTGACTAGTGTTTATTCTCTCAGATTTATTTTTTGAAAAGGCATCTTGTGAGTAAAATTTGTAACTTAACTTGAAATTGCATTGTGTGTTGTAATTATTAGTCCTTTCTGTGCTTTTCCTGCTTCCATTTTTCTGATAGATTTATGGGGAAAAAAAGGCTTTTGCAGTGAGGACTTCTGTTTATTCTCTACCAATGCAAAAAATACAAACATAATAATCACTCCTCCTGTAAGATGTCTAGTTTATTTAATCAATATAATTTCATAACATACTTTAATTCCCCACATGTATTTTCAGCACGTAGTTAGTGTCAGCCTGGGAAATATTCCCCTAACAGTTTTCATCATTGAAAAGTTGGTTTATTCATCACAACACTCAAGTCCTGCAGAAACAAACATTTCTCACTTTTGGAAAATTACTGAAATCACAGAAGAATACTTAATATTTTTAAAAAAAGAGGGAAAAGGGCAGAGAGCCAGCCAGGTTTCATGGGGAAGAACAGGACTCCATGATGAACTAGGCCACTTAGAACAGGCTATTTTGAGAGGCTTGTGAAGAAATGTTCAAATAGGAGCCTTGAATTGACCTTATTTTCCTGTTGGTTACTGTGCTTTCCAGATTAAAAGCTGTTTTCTTTTATTGAAATCGAAAAGTGCCAAACATTGAACTTGCTTTGTAAGACATACATCAAGAGAGAAAATATTTCAGTGCAATGACATGACCTGACATTTTAAAGCAGATAATAAATGACACCTTGTCAATGCCACCAATTTATTATTCCCTCTCTTGTACCTCTGTGTTGCAGTAGGATACCACATTCTTTTTAATCATGGGCCTGTGTTAAACAAATTTTTTACCAGAAAAGAATTTAAAATGCCCCTAGTTGTTTCCTGCTTGCTGACCTCCCAGCTATCCCTCTGTAACATATAAAAGACAAAGGCTGTGTTAAATTTTTCATTATTTTATTCAATTTCTGATCCAATTACACGAGGCTCTTCCATCAGGAACATGAATGTATATGCTATAATGTCAGCTGCTGCACATTAATCAGGCCTTTTTTTTTTTTCGTAGTGGACGTTGGTGCTAAATCATCTCACTGAAAAAAAGTGGGACAAGAAAGAGATGCAAATGAATAAGGAGGAAACTCCTTTTTGTGCAATTACAGCAGGAAATCATTAGAGTGGGTGGCCTTCCAATTAAGCCCCCAAAGACCTGGAAATGAACCAAGTTGTTGTACATCTTTCATTTCCACCTAATTAATTCACTCCTTCTTAGGAGCCTGCATCAACGGCGTGAACTGCGCTCGGGATGCTGATTGTGTTGAATTCTTGTCAGGAATACGCCAGTAAGCTGAAAATGTTTGGTGTTATTAAAGTTGATTTCTGGAAATGTGACAGAAAGAAGACTTCTGCTGGGATATATGTCTAGCTCATTGGAGTGCGATCATTGGAGTGTGATCTTGGTTACTGCGCAATTTGATGGGCGAATGAGAGTTAGGCTTTCAGATGGGAATTACACAATAGCTTCTAAGTTTAATATTTCATTTATGTCACTGGACAGGCAGAATTAGATTGCCCAAGTGATTTCTGCCTCTTAAGGGCACTGGTCTCAAATCAGGTCAGAGTTTAGGATTATATTCATGATTAGCACTGATAGGTGTAAGCACCCTTGAAGCTAAAGCATTGATGGATTTTCCTGGGTCGGACTAAGGGTGCCTTATATGGAGGAAAACAAAAGGTTCAAGAGTACAAAGTCATACTGGGTTGTGTAGACCCTTGAACTTGCAGAGAAGCCTAGTATCAGAAGAAATAAATGTTTTTCCTCAGGTTTTGGTATGGTTGCCCAGGTATCATAGGATCAAAGAATGTCTTAGATTGGATAGACTTTTAAAGGTCATCTAGTCCAAGCCCTGGAGGGGGAGTTGGTAAATGGAATGTTAGGGAGAGCCTGAAAAACTTCATAGCTTCAGGCATATCCAGTTTGCAGGATTCTTATGACTTGGAGAGAGTGGCTGTTTACAGAGACAATGTCTTGTCTTTCCACTTTGAGGGTCCATGGATAGAAATTAACTTTAATTTTAGAATTTTATTTGTGGTAGTTAGGAAATCTTCTGTGTGCAGCATCTTCTCAAGATATGTTTGAATGCAAAACTTTATACCAAATTCCAGGACTTATAAGTTTTCTTGTTTTGTTTTGGGGGCTTTTTTGTTCGTGTGTTTTGATTTGTTTTCCTCTGATATTAATTTAGCATTAAGTCTGTGATAGGAAGGAATACAGCTTGCATTGCTAAGTGTATGTATCTCATAATTGTTGGATGCATATTTGAAACCTTTTCCATAATAATTGAAAAAAAGAAATGTGGATGTGACATACAGCAGAAAATAAGTGGAGGGACTTAACCTGTTTTTCATCCTTTGAAGTGCTTGTGTTTATATTTTTTAAAGTTCTTAAATATCCAAGGAAGTCTTTAGTCAAAGAGTCGTTAAAGCCAACAGACACTCGACTTCACTGAAACCAATGTTAGGTTTTTAAGGAACAAGACTATATGGATTTTCATGTTTAAATAGTGGAGTTTTATTCTTTTATAGATCAGACACTCCATAGTTAAAAGTATCATGGCTTTAAAAATGCAGTTTATGATTCCTGTTATTTCTTCTGCATAGTGAAAACACCTTAACTGTCACAGGAAACACAGACATTTTAGATTTATGGTGTATTTCATTTCAACCAGCTCTGTCAGGCAACAACTCTGCATTATATTGCAGCATAACTAAGTATATATTCAATATGGTAGTTTGTACTTAGACTACAAATTATAGACATATTTTTTAAATAAAATAAAATCTAAAATCATGCATTTTGTAATGAAAGGCAGAATTATGGATTTTTTTAATTATTATTTTTATTTTTTCCTAGCAGAAGGTGAAATCCAGGATTATTAACTCCAAGGTGGCTTTTACTTGGGGATAGCATGCCCCTTTTTCACCAGAAATTTAAAGACCTCCATACAATCTTCCTTTGTTGTCATGACGATGACATGGAGTGACAGCAAATCGCGACAGAGGTAACTGCAAATCTCCTGCAAACTTGTAACAACAGCTAACTTACAACATATAAAAGCTTCTTACAGCCACCAGGACATAACTATATGTTTTCAAGTAATGGTCAAAGTTATTACAGAGTTCTCATTATGGTAGGAAAAGACCTGTGAGATCATCAAGATCAACTGTCCACCCAACACTACCATGCTTACCACTAAACCATGTCCCCAGGCACTACATCTACATGGTTTTGAACACTTCTAGGGATGGTGATTTCACCACCTCTCTGGGCAGCCTGTTCCAATGCTTGATAACCCTCTCAGTGAAGAAATTATTCCTCTCTCTAATCTGAACCTCTCCTGGTGCAAATTGAAGCCATTTCCTCTAGTCCTATCACTTGTTACTTGGGAGAAGAGACTGAGTCCCACCTCACTACAACCTCCTTTCAGGTAGCTGTAGAGAGTGAGACAGTCTCCCCTGAGCCTTCTCTTCTCCAGACTGAACAATCCCAGTTCCCTCAGCTGCTCCTTATAACTTGAGCTCTAGACCCTTCACCAGTTCATTGCCCTTCTTTGACATGCTAAAGTAGCTCAATGCCCTTCTTCCAGCGAGGGGCCCAAAACTGAACACAGGATTTGAGGTGCAGCCTCACCAGTGCTGAGTACAGGAGCACAATCACCTCTCTAGTCCTACTGACCACACTATTTCTGGTACAAGCCAGGATGTTGGCCTTGAAGTTCTTGTCCTGTGTTGTAAAATAATATCTTCTGGGAGATTAGAGGGGATATTAGTTTCCAATTCTTCTTTAAAATTAAGACTAGTTTGGCTCAGGTTCTGGTCAAATACCTCTTGATGTATTTTGTTCTAATTGCATCCTGTTTCAGTAGGCAATTTAAGTTACTCCTCACAACCTCCTGTCAGGAACTACTGACAATAATACTTTACACTCTAACATGACTTAAGTGTTATAGTTGATCCAGTGAAGTAGTACTTGTACTTAGCTTGTAAAATGCTATGGATGACTTGGATAAAAGGCTAAAGCCTTATCATCCAAACCAGGTGTTATTACAAAATCATTACTTGCTCCAGAGTGCTTTCCCCCTCATACATGGCAAATTTTGGCTATATTGGGTCCCCTGAATGCCAGCATTTGTACTTGATGGGGTAGTCAGTCAGCACTTCTTCTTGTTTTCTTAACACTGCCCCTGTAAGATAGTACAAATATAGCTTGATCACGTTCAAGCTGGCATGTTGGTGTGACAACAACCAGGAGAGAGGTTGTGAGGATGGAGTGCAGTATCAGATTGATGTCACCTTTTGGATGGCTACTTAGACAGCTTAAAGAGAATTAATATTTAACAATTGAATTATCTGTGTCACTCATTCCTTCAGATTTGTTGGTTTAGAAAAAAATACCAGCGGATGATGGCAGTGTGGTGCAAGTAGTGGAAGGTACACTGAGTGAAAGGGTTAAAAGACTTTGCAGTTCTGTTGCAGAAATAACACAAAGATAGATATAAAACAGAATGAGTTGACTTATAAAGAAATAGCATTTCTCTAACTCTGCCATCCTTAGTGTATTAGGGAGTAATATCTGTGATACAGATGTAATATGGTATATGAGTTTACACATTTGGCTAAGCCTTCTACACAAGGAAATGTCCCCAGAGCAGCTTAGCCTGGCCTGAAAAGGATAAGTGACTGGAATAAATAACTTTTTCTTCTTTCTGAGTAACAGATTTTTGGAAGCCTCTGTAAGAGTGCAGTCAGAAATGCAGGCAGTTTGGGTCTTCTCATCACAAACTGAAATTAACAGATTAGATGAGATTCAGTTAAGAACAGCTAAAATACAGATAAACTAATGTGCACTTGTGTCTGCTGTAATGAACAGATGTGGTTACAGTCCACTGTGGTGGGGGTAAAAGAAGCACGCTGGGAAATGCAGTCCAAACTTAAATAGTATGTATAGTAATAAAATTGTTATACACTTTGTCAAAGAGAAAGCATTCCTGTCTTCTTCTGTCTTCAATGTTTTCGAGCATTATTTAATCAAAAATAGATAAGAAGTATACCCCTGTAACGTAAGTGCCTTCACTAAAGAGCATAAGGAGGACTTGTTTAATAGCAGTGGCAGAATTAGGAATAGAAGCTTCAAGAACAATAAAGGTAAGTAGGAAGATGATGGTGATGATAATGATTATTATAATTGGTAAAACTGAATGGCAATTCAAAAAAGAAATTGTTACAAACAGAAGAAAATTGCCTGAAGACAGTGACCTTCAGGCAAGATAGCATGATCTGAATTGCACTGAATTGCTTTGCTGAAGCTTGGAGTTACCCTGACTGGTAATATGAAGCAAAATGTCCTCAGGACATTTATTTTGCAGAATAGCCTGGATAGTAAAATCAGCTGCATAGTGAGAGCTCTGCATTTTTGTTACAGGAAACTTCTAAAAGAGCCAAGGTAAAATGCCATTGCTTTTAGCACGAAGTAGAAATTGCAGTGGAATAGGAAAGTCTGAACTCACTTCAGGGACACGGTTTTGATGTCCTCTCAAACCTCTTCTTTTTGTGAACTGCATGCATGTCTGATAGCAATCCCACTTTGTGCCTATTTGTCTTTGCATTTAGTCCTTATCATCTTCCATGTGGCTTTATCAAGTTTCCAAAAGTGTTGTCACTGGAAATCTTTGCAGATCTACAGCTTCCCATTTTGTCTGCATGTGTGTTTTGCTATCGTGTTAAAATAAATCTAGTTTTTGCCACAGCAGCATAGCCCTTTTATGTAAGCAGTCAGAACTTCCAGAAGATAGGCTGAAATCAATGCTTACAACAGAAAAAGTCAATAATTTTTGTATGATTAATAGCACCATGTTAAAAACAGTAACGTAGGTAGGGTAATGAGAGGCCAGATAATTTGAGCGTTAGCAGCAGCACATCACAACCTTGAAGTCCAGAGAGGGTGCATTTAAAGAGCCATTTTCTCCTGTCAGGCCTGCAGATAGCAGAAATGTTTTTTGTCATCTTTGGTGGTATTTATACCAATACAATATTGTGTAAGGGAAAAATTCAGTCTGTCAGTTTCTAGAGATTAAAGGGGAAAATACTACAGTAGTCTCCTATTCCATTTCTGAATGCAGATCTACCATGCACACTGCTCCAGGGATCTGCAACTGAGCTCACACACATACAACTTGGGAGGGTGGGAGGTCACCCTTTCTGCAAAGCCTCTTACTGAAGGGATCTTGTTAATCCATATAGCCTGGTTCAAACTAATTAGGATGGATATGGCCACTGTAAAGAGAAAAATAGACTGCCTGTCCTTGAGAAATCCCCAGGGATATGGGAGTGGAGAGATAGCTGCACAATTGCTGACTGCAAGGAAGGATCTGCAATGGACTGCACATAGAGTGTTGTTTCCAGCACCTTCTGGCATACCTGAGGAAAAGCAATGGCTCTAAACTCTTAAAGAGGAACCACAAAGGCAAAGCAAAAATTAAACCTGATTAAAGCCCAGTTTATGTACTGAGCTCTTCCGCTGAAAAGGCAATGTGGGACAGTTAGAAGAGAAAGGCATGATAAGCTCTTTATTTGAAAAATGTTCTGCACACATAGATCACACAGATCCTTTTAGGACTCTCTTTTCTTCTGTAGCAAGTCATCACTGAACAATAAAAATATTGGGGTTTTTTTTGGTTTATTGTGTTGGTTTTTTTTTTTTTTAAATTGCAATGTTTGCTGTAAGTATGAAATGTAATCTTGATTTCTTTGTTTTTAATACATCACACACACACACTTAGGAAGAGAGAAGGAGGCTAACTAACTAGTTCTTGCTCTGAATTCTTCTGAGCAAGGCAGGGTTTGACCTAAGATTTTCAAAAAGAAAGGATAATTTCATGAAACTTACATAATTCTCTGAGGGGAGGGATTTTTTTCCTATAGTTCTCATTATTCAGCTCTTGACGATGTGGTATCAGAAAGAAAACAAAAAAATTCCTAATACCACAAAACCACACACCACCTCTAATACAAAAGAAATATAGGGAAGAGAATTCCTGCACTCTGTAGATCCATTCAAGCACAGATGTGCAGGGCAAAATACAAAAATCAGAATGGCTGAGGCTAGAAGGGTCATCTGGAGTTTATCTGGTCCCACCCTCCTGCTCATGCAGCCTCATCTAGAGCTCATTGCCCACGACTATGTTCAGATGTTTTGAGTATCTCCAAAGACAGACACTCCACAAGCTCCCTGGGCAATCTGTGCCAGGTCACATTCACAGTGAAAACGTGTTTCCTGGTATTAAAGAGGGAACTTCTGAGAGGTGGTGGATGCCCCATCCCTGGAAACATTCAAACATCCTTTGTTTGGGTTTGTGCTATTGCTCCCTGTCCTCTCAGTTCAAGAGGATGTTCTAGTCTACAGTGAACCAAGTAGATGGAAGCTAGTTTCTGTGTTCTGTTGTAGCAATCAACAGAAGTGTGTAGCAGGAGACTGTCCCTGGCAATATCTCTGGTTCATTTCAGGGAAAGAGAGATGTGAGTCTGGCAGTCTATGCTGAAACACCCTCAGCACTCTCAGCCCCACTTTGGCATGGGACATGTCTTTCATTCCAAAGGTGTGAAATACTACTTCAGTGAACTCAAAAAGCATTTTTTTCTTTCAGAATTTAGCCTTCAAATCTACAAATCTCAGCAACGAGTATCACACAAATCTTTAGAATTGGCCAAACTTGTTGCTTTGAATTCCCTTTTAACTGTTGCTGAAATACTGTTCTTCAAAAAGCTGCTCTAGCTACTTAACTTCCAAGCTCAGCATCACCAGTTGTTGGAAACTATTTTGCTTTCTTATTTTATTTTTTTTCTTTTCTTTTTCTCCTTTTTTTTCCCCCTTCTTTTATTTGTTTCTCCTCACCTGAGTGGTAGAAGATAATAGCTGTATCTCACGGAGCAGTGACAGCCCTGGGGATATCATGGCTATGTTACAGAGGGCTGCCACCAGTTTCTGGCACTAGCCCTGGCTATGCTGTCACAGCAGGCAGAACATCAGTGCTGGCTGTGTTACAGGGGGGGTGGTTACAGAGTTGGCCCAGGACAAATGCTTCTTGGCTGTGAGGAAGACACAGAAGGGAATGCCTTGGCCTGAAGGCTCAGAAAGTCTTGTGCAGGGAGGCAGTGGCTGCTCACGATGGTGGAGGGTGTTTGCTGGTTCTTTTTTATTCCTGCTTTTGAGAGCCTCAGCTCTAGATGGGGACATGGCGTGCTCCTGTCCTCACCCTCCTCCACCACTCAGCCATAGAGTGTTGCAGGTTTCTACAAGAACATTGACCCAAGGATAAGAAAACACACATATAGCCCCAGTGTGCACCATGTCATAATCCTGGCAGCTGGAATATCCTCACAGCTGTGAACAAAGGAAGCTCCACACTACTCATCTTCTCTGAAGCCTGTCATGGTCTCATAAAACAAACACATAACAAAATCTCAGCTGGAAAAAGAGGAGTGTATATCTCAAATGAAATTGGTACTTCAAAGTTTTTCACCTTTATGCCAAGAGTAGCCTGGCTTTCCAAGACTGTAGAATAGTATATTAAACATTCTGGGTGTTTCAGCACTTTTCTGAAGATCAGTGCCTTTTGCTGGGTTGCTGATGAGAAACATAAATTCACTGGTCACCTTTGGAAATCTTGGTCAAAGCCTAAAGAACTTTTAAAAATGCTTATGATTCCAAATTTATTTTCTTCTTTTATAGTTTTGTCCTTCCTTACTTCAGCATTTCCCTTAAGAAGGACTTGAAAGAACATGAGGAAAGCTGCAAGCGGGATCATGCAGATCACCACTTTAGGTTACAGGTATAAATTTCCTCTGAACCACCTTCACCTCTGCTGTGCTTTGGGCATCTTCACTGCTCTAATCTCAGCACTTCTTGTGAAAACAAGAAGTTGCCATCCTGACCCACAGCTGATAAAATTTTCACAGCTCCTTTAAATTCACTGCCACTGTATCAGTCTGTGCTGTTTGGGCCATACAGGCTTGGGAGTGACATATCCACTGCTACTCTGAAAAGCTGTCTTTTAGTCAACAAGCAGAATCTGTAGGATCTAATTATCACAAGAGCACAGATTATTTGCTCAATGCCATAATGCCATGTAGCAGAAGTCAATGACACCAGCGTATCACAAATCAGCACAAACCAAAAGAACCAAAGGAGGCTAGTTTTGCAGAAAGAATGCTTTTCATGTGCAAAGCAGCACATGTTGTCTACAAAAGCTCAGAGAGACACAAGGAATGGAAGAATATTAGATGTATGCATTTTAAATCTAGATGAGAATGTAGCAAATGTGACTTGATATGAGATATTCTTCCGAATCTTACAAGTAATTCTTCTGTACTTTACATAAGCAAATTCTTAAATATTACACAAAATGCCACTGCTCTTCACAACTAAAGTGTTGATGAGAAGCAAACACCACAGTGTGATTTGAAGTCTGAAGTGCAAACAGATGTTGCTTATGAATGAACTTCCATTGCTTAACCACTGGGTCTACTTATTGCCATCTAAAGAGGAAGATGAAGCAACTTTGCATGCTGTGGATGCTGGCTGTCAATTTGCAGTATGCAAATGAAATTGTAGCTAGTTCATAAAAGGCAGTGCTTCTAAACACAATGGGTGAGCTCAATTTTTAAATGCAAAGCTGCCTCTGGAACTACCTTTTTTTTTTCCCTTCCCCCTTAGCTAGCATACTATGCCAACGCCCCATGTTAAAAATGGAAAACATAAGGTGGATAGACACTTTAACCTAACTCACTGTTGTGCTGTGATTTCCTGATCAAAATGTCTCAGAAACACGTCTCTTGCCCCCTATTTGTTTCCTTATTATCAAGCAGAAGCTTGCACTTGCAGAGCTCTCACACCCACCTGCAGCTGCACAGGGCAGTTTGGCAGTGGGACAAGCACTAATTCAGAGGGTGCACAAGATGAAGTGGCTTGGGTGCTGCTGAAATGCTAAAATCTTAGCTTAGAATAATTGCTTTCTAAAGATTATTGCAGGCATATCACAGAATCACAGAATGCTAGGAGTTGGAAGAGACTTCTGGGTATCAACTAGTCCACCCCACCCTGTCCTAAAGCAAGCTTGCCTAAATCAGGTTGCACAGGAATGTGTCCAGCTAGGCTTTGAAAATTTCTAGAGAAGGAGACTGCAAAAGCTCTCTGGGCAGCCTCTTCCAGCGCTCTGCCACCCTCAAAGGGAAGTAGATAAGTTTAAGTGGAATTTCCTGTGTTCTAGTTTATGCCTGTTGCCGTTTGTCCTATCATTAGGCCCCATCTTCTTGACCCCTGTCCTTTAGACATTGATAAGCATTGATATGATCCTCTCTCAGTCTTCTCTTGAGGTCTTTCAGCCTTTTCTTGTAAGAGAGATTCTCCAGACCCTTAGTGATCTTTGTAGCCCTTTTTCCAGTAGTTCCCTGTCTCTCTTGAACTGGGGAGCCCAGAACTGGACATAATACTCCAGGTGTGGCCTGACTAGGGCAGAGTGAAATACCTAAAATATATAAAACTAAATTATGCCAAGATGTGGGAGCTCTCAAAATGGCTTTATGCTGATTTTGCCCTTATTTTACTGCCCTTCTGCTGTGTCAGCAGATCTTGGATGCAACCAGTCATCTAACCTAAAGTACCTATTTGTAATTAAGGTGTCAAAAATGAAGTGATAACAGCAGTCTAATTTCAGTGGGTCTATCTACCTAAAATGCAAATCTCTCTCCATTAAGCTATGAAATTTAGAGTGCTCAAAGCCTTTGATGTTTTGAAGTAATTAGCAATAGGGGGAAAGATATTTCTTTCTGCAAGTACCAACAGCTGATTAATAATAAAACCAACGTGTTTGGTTTTCTGTTATTAACTAAGTTGGATTATTCATTATTTACCAGTCTTTTGCCAGCTGCCAACATTTGTAAAAATGTTTGTATAGCCTAAATGCACTGCAAAGATGCAGTTGTTAATTACTGTTTACATGACTATAGCATGTGAGCAATGAATCCTCATCATGCAACAGAGCTCTATCATGCGAGGAGCTGTACAAACCAAACCAAAATTATGTCAAATTGGAAATACTGAATAATGAACAAAACAAATATTCTGTAAAGAATTATAAACATCAAATCCTCTGATGAAGAATTATAAACATCAAATTCTTAAGGGGTGGTGATAAAATGCTGTCTGTTCAGAATTCATGGAGACATACATACTCTCAGTGACTGTTACATAGTTTGCAAAGTGTTGTATATTGTATTCCTGGGCCAGTGCACAAAGCACTTGGAGAAAACAGACTGGCTTCGTTCCTTGGACACTGAAGTGGTAGATAGGATCTTCTGGATACTGGGCACAGAGAAAGGGACCAGAGGTGGTGAGTCAGGAGAGGGAGTGTGCCCAGATTTGGAGGAATCATGGCAGAAAGCAAACAAGTACAAGACAGGATTAACCCATCTGAAGGATTGCATTCCTTGTTGGGATTAGAGGAGTAGATTTAAATTGGACATTAGGAAGAAGTTCCTCCCCACGAGGGTGGTGGAACACTGGAACAGGTTGCCCAGGGAGGTGGTTGAGTTCCCATCCCTGGAAGCATTCAAGGTGAGGCTTGCCAGGGCTCTGGGCAACCTGATCTAGTTGGGGATGTCCCTGCCCACTGCAGGGGGGTTGGACTAGATGACCTCCAAAGGTCCCTTCCAACCCTAACCATTCTATGATTCTATGATTTAAATGCTTCACATTAGAACATGTGCATTTGTCCAGCCCAGGTGGTTTCTCCACTGAGTTTTGTCTCTTGCTAACTGAGTATCTGTGAGCAGCCATGTGCATTGGGAAATATTTAGCACTCTCTCCAGCTTACTAAAATGCAAACCCCTGCCACTACAACTCTTCATACCAGCTGGACTAGTGTGCACAATGCTCATAGTTCTCATGTGAGGGTATGGGAACTGCTGGTTTTACTTCAGACTTGGCAAAATGGAGAACTTCTACAGGTTCATCTGGAAAGCGAACTGGCCTGAGAGCATACTTTCATTTTCCTCTGTTTAAAGTATTTGTTGCTTGTGGAAGTGGGAATCATTTATACAATTGGTTGTGTCTTTTTATTATCCTGATTATTTTAGAAACAACTTCTAATGATCACAGGCCATTAGCAGTCTGCAAGCTAACAAGGGAGCAATATTGAGTTCAGCTGTTCAGCTCCTGCAAAGGCAGCAGCAGGTTAGCCATCCCTGCCTGGTCTTTGTCTAAGCTGCTCTTAACATCTTGCAAACATGGACTTTGAACATCTTCTCTGGGGGACCTGGTTGTCTGGTATTTAGCTACCATTTCATCACATAAAATTGAGCTTATGTAACACACCCAGGACAATAAATGATAAACTTTTAACCGAAGAATACTATTGTAAAATATTTGGCAAGGTTACTGAGGAGTAAACAGTCTTATTATTTTATTGGTACTGAAATTATAAATCAATTTGGAAAGAGGTTTTAAAGCATTCTGAGCTGTTCATCATGTGTTTTGTAGATTCGCATATTTGGATGTTGATGCTGCTATCTAACACTGAAATGAGCATGTTTAGGTAGGGATCTGGGCCAGTGAAACATTTCTGATCAATCACAGCAAATCTTAAACTTGTCTGTGAATTGAGGCTCTTTATAAAGGTATTCATAAATGCTGGGTATGGATCAGAGTTCAGTCACTTCTACAACTTATGTGTTGTATTTATTTCTCACTTTTTTTGGTATTATTTTCAAAACAAAATCAGAAAATGCACGTTTTGCACTCTTTCACTGATGGAAATTATATTTTAATTAGCAGTCTAGTGAACTGATTCTGGGAATGGCATCTGCCTTTTAGTGTAGATAGGCAGGGGTGAGGAATAAGGGATTATTGTTTACCTCAGAGATCTAGGAATGATTTGCCTATGGTCCTGATGAACATAAAAGACTGCTGATGGGGGTGCCTGTTTACTTAAGCAGGTGCACAAATCCTACAGCATCTGTAAATCTAACAGATAAACATGTTCTCTTACTATTAGAGTATTTCAATCCTGGAATATCTGCAGAATAGCCTGATACATTTTTGACTTCATATATCATGTGCACATAATGTCACTTAGACAGGTAGTGTCTGTACTGCACTGTTACACTTAGTGTTACCTTCTGTGATTGCTAGCAACATGGATGGGAATGGAATAACAGGTTCAAAGATGCTTCACAAGAAGATAGATAATGAGAAAAGTTTAGAGGGAGGTTCCCAGAGGACTAAATCACAATTTCCTAACTCACTCCCCTTCTCCTCAGCACCTCAGTATCAGCTCTTCACAGGTTTTAGAGGTTGGTGTTGTTTTTTTTCTTTAAATAAATAAATTAAAATAACACATTCATACAAAGGCAACAGTATTCACACCTGAAAGAGTGCTTCTGATTATTCCTGCAGGTGCAACATCAGTGCATAAAGATGGCTATTTCCATACCCAGCTACAGGTGCAAAACAAGCTTAGTTTACTTGCAGATTTATTTCATTATCTCCCTTATTTAGTTCAAGGGCCAAGTCCTGTCAGCACTATGGTATCTACAGTACTTACTCCTCTGATGGTTTTCTTTCAAACTGAATGTCTGGCTTCCTGGTACATGAGCTTGGAGCACACTGTGAGTCCTGAAAGATCAAACCAGTTTAAGAATTGCTGATGAGACACTGGAGGTAAATAATGACTTTTCATATTGTTTTTTTTCTGTCATTCAAGTGAGATTCAGTTACTTTTGCAACAAACTGAGACTTTTCTTTTCTATCCAAACCCAATGCTGCTCTCTATGCTGTGAGCAAAGCTCTCACGTGTAGTCTGAGTTTATTTTCAGAGATATAAATCAATTGTTTAGATGGGTGATGTGTTAAAAGATAGAGGTGGCCTGTGAATCCTCAAAGTGAGGAGCAGGCACTTTGAAATCCTGAATGATAAAGAAGAGGTATAAACAGTGGCTTGCAGCAGCATTAAAAAGCTTTACCTACATAGAAACCAGGACAATATTTACTGCCAGTAATAAATACTTGTAATTGTTATGTGCTGCTTTTCAAATGATATTTCATGGCTAGTTTTATTTTGAGTTATTTTTTAAAACTTCAGTTCCTCATGAAAACAAGCTGTATAGCTTATGGTATTACTCCAGCAAAATGATTTCCATAAATAAAGCAAGAGGCAATAGAAGGGAACATATATAAAGATTAATGCATCAGACTTTTAGGCTTACAGTGACTAACAATAATTTCTGAGACTTAAGTTATTGGGAAGGAAATCTCTCATACGGAAACAGGCAACAAATCCAAGACTACCTGAGCAGCATGGGCAATTTACTTCCCTTCCACTTAAAGAACTGCATTTTTATAGACATTTTCCTTGAGCTTATTGATTTTGTATGCAATTTTCTCCAAAGACACAAAGTAGCTAGATTTAGCACAGAAATGGCTGTAGACAGCGATTAATGTTTGTGCTGTTTGTCATCCTAACGCAGCTGGGGAGCACTGCTGTGGCCTTCCCTGCACACGTTGGGAAGGGGACTCTTCCCCTCCCACAAAACTCTATGGAAGGTGACCAGGCAGCCATGGATTTGGTCAAGATAGGAGATGTATATACAGAGACAGGCAGTTAATATTTCCTGCTTTAAAGAGAGGAAAGTCACAATTGGATGCAACGAGAAAACAGCACTTTACCTTCTGTCACTTTCCAATGAATTTCCATTGAATTAAGTGTGGAACAAAGAGGTGAAGAAAATGACTTTCCAGTACTTAAAGGGAACTTACCTCTAATTGCACCACATCTGGCTTCTGCCTACTTTCCCTAGACTTTGCAGACAAACAGTAGTTTACTTTGCAAAAGCATGCAGAAGACATGCCTCATTAGAGGCTCAATTCAGAATCCCATCGTTCCTGAAATGATTAAAATATTTGTGTGTGGAAGGTGACTCTTTGGCCTTACACTTGTACACAATTGCCAAAGCAGAACTGGTGAGCAGCATTATGGGACAGAGTGTGTGCCAGCAAAAATAATAGCTGTAAGGGAATGTAACATCTCTGAAGTAAGACATGGGAAGGGTTTAGTTTGGAGAAGAGTCTGGTGGAGAAACTCATCCTTCTGACATAGACAACAGAGACAATTCCTGCTACGGCCTGGTAGATATGCTTGACAGAAAATGCATTACCTAGCAAGACAACTATATATAGTGCTTCCTGCAGAAACTAAGTGTTCTGTGAAAAATAATTCCCAGATTTGGGACTTCATAGCATAGAAATATCACAGTTAGAGTGAAGGATTTTTGTCCTCACCTGGATGTGGCATACAAAAACGGAGAGCATGTTTAATTTGTACTCATATCCAGTCCTGCTGTTCCAATATTTTATATTTGTGTATATTCAGCTTTCTTCTAATTAAGGAAACTAAATGCATATTGACTCTTTGAAATGCATATTGTCCTGATTTGAAGGCTCTTGTCACTATGCTAAAATATGCTTGAAATACCTCCCATATGGTATCTATCAGAATAATAAATTCTGAGGTTTTGATACCCATAATCCTTTTCTAAAATAAATCAGAGAGCTTTTGCATTTTTTTCTGTGATAAAGCTCATCAATCATACTGGTCTTAACCATATAATCTCTCATTATTGCATCGTGAATTTATTTCCTATAGCTCTGTTGCTTCTTAGTGTTATGTACATGCACTTTCTGTCCCTAGAAAATTTATACACCTTGGTCTTGACCTTCACAATAGTTTGACAGGTATTTAAATAAAATTATTTTAAGTAAACATCAGAAAAAACTGTATGCCATTTACTGATAGGGAGTCAGATAAGGCAGCTGTACAGACAGTTGTAAATTGTCTTTCTTTGCAATAAAGTAACAAATCATATCATATATACAAGTGGTTCACCTATGTGAACACCAGACAAGTGCCCTGATCAGACAGGGGAAGGGCATGCCTGTCCTACAAGTTACAGTTCAAGGGGTGTGTTTAACCACAGCAAAAATTAGGATTATCCACAAATCATTGTTTCTTTTAGGAAATAAGGCATGTTTCAACTAAATTTACAGTTATATTTCTTGGGAGATGAAATGGAGGTGTGACCTAAATTGGCTGTAATCTCTTTACCCCAAAGCCCAGTCAGAACTGCTTTTCCAAGTATGTAACTGTCTTAAGGTTTATTGAGAAACTTAGCAAACCTAGTGCATTTTAAGCTGCTGGTAGCATCAGCTGGATTCCTAAACTTTAATTTAAGCCTTATTCTTTCTTGGACACAATGATTTCAATATGCATGTGTGGTGGCTTAACCTTGGCCAGCAGTCAGACACCCACCCAGCTGCTCTGCTACTCCCTCTCCTCAATAAGGCAGGGAAAGAAAATATGATGAAAAAGCTCACGGGTCAAAATAAAGACACCAATTACTGTCACAGGCAAAACAGGCTCAACTTAAGGAAAATGAACTTAACTTATTGCAAATTAAAGTAGGCTTGGATAGTGAGAAACAAAGGCAAAATGAAAACAACACCATACCCACTCCCCCTTTTTTGCAGACTCAACCCCTTTATGGCTCAAAGGCTGGTGCCATCAGGGGGATGATGAGTTTTTCACTCTGCTGGTGGGGGTCTCCTGCCTCAAAGAGGGGAAAAGCATTCTAGCTCTTGAGTTAACAGGGCTCACTGAGGGAGCTTTAAACTAGATTTGAAAGGGGAAGGGGATAAAACCAGGCTTGCTAGAGATGAGCCTGGGGGAGTGGTACCACTGTTGGAGGTGAGATCAATAGCCCAAATGAACTGAGCACACAGCATGGGCAACAAACAGGAGGAGCTAGAAGCCACTGCACAGCAGGAAACCTATGACATAGTCGCCATCATAGAAACATGGTGGGATGACTCTTATGACTGGAATGCCACCATGGATGGCTATAAGCTCTTCAGGAGTACGCAAGGATGGAGAGAGGCTCTGTATGTTAGGGAGTGTGATGGTAATGATAAAGTCGAGTGCTTGTGGGTAAAGATCGGTGGAAGGCCAACAAGGCAGATATCCTAGTGCAAGTCTGTTATACATCACCCAACCAGGACAAAGAGGCAGATAAAGCATTCTACAAGTGTCTGGTAGAAGTCTCACAATCACTAGCCCTTGGTCTGGTGGGGGATTTCAACTTACTGGATGTCTGCTGGAAATACAACACAGCAGAGAGGAAAACAGTCTAGGAGGTTTCTGGAGTGTGTGGAAGATAAATTCCTGACAGTTGGCAAGTGAGCCTACCAAGGAAGGTGCCCCACTAGACCTGCTGTTTATGAAGAGAGGCCGGGTGGGTGATGTGCCTTGTTAGTAGCTGTGGCATACTGTGTAATGGAGGTAGTTTTAAGAGGTTGTCCATCTTGTTATGCTGCTATTAATGCATTGAAGTAATCCTTTCTCAAAAATGATCAAGAGCCACCTAAAGCAAATCTGCTGCTAGGAAGCTCTTTGTGGTTCCCAAGGACACTACCTATAACAGGACACATACCGAGATGTTAACAGGTTTGCATGCAAGATTCAGTGAGCATAAATTCTCCCTCATGAAAGTACCCTGAATGTATCTCCCTTGAAGATCAATGCAAAGGGTTAGGGCTGGGCTAGCCACTAAATGAGTGACAGATGCTCTCTATTAACCCTTCTCCCTTCCCAAAGGGGAAGAGAAAGGGAATAAGGGAGAGAGACTTAAGAATTGGAAAACTAGAAGTGCTCTAATGAAAATAATACCAATAAAATGACATATATACAAAAGCAATATAAAACCCAATCCTCTGATGGCAATTATGTCACTATCACCACTGATGCTGTAGCAGATGTCCCAGACTGGACTCAGCAGCAGATGGGAACTGGATTTGGGATGGGGATCAGAAGGCAGAACAGAATCCTCCTCAGACACTGGCCATTGAAGAAGATATCTTGACCCTCATGATGCCTCAGCTTTATACTGAATATGACATATATGGAATACCTAGTTGGTCAGTTTAGGGCCATCTGAAATGTCTGCTCCTCCCTGCACGGTAGTGCCTTTTACTGCACCCCTAACAGGGTCCACAAGAGTTAGCAGTGACTTTAGTGTGCACACCAATCCTTGGTACTAACTCTAAACATCGTTACCACTACTACAGCAGAGACTTGTCTGTGAAAACACGCTGTTAACTTCAGACAGTGCAGTTCCTGTGAAGAGACTGAACTGAAAAGTAAAATCATTGAATGGAATTAGTTCTGTTCTAACTGAAACTAGGACAATCTTAATATCAGTAGTCTTTGAGAAATGATGATTTGTTCCCTGGTGCTATAGTGGCAGTGTCCCAAAGGAAGAGATGGTCAATGCCCATCATGCCTTGCACTTGATTGTTTTTCCTTTTTCTTTCTTTCTTTTCTCCCACAAGCTGTAAACCTCTGAAGTCCTCTTTTACAGAATCCAGTGTGTGACCTACTATGAGGGGCACTATCATTTCATTAATCAGTAAAAGCAGAAACAACACATGGAGCTCATAGAAAATTATGAATCTGACTTGCTAACAATTGGAGCTCTCTTGACAAATAAGATGAGCAGTTGTTTCTCAAGGCCTTTGAGAAAAAGCCACCAAATGTAATTAAGGCTTTGGGATGACTGCCTTTATACTGTGTGTGGTATAGTGTTGGCTGCACAAAGACTTTATTATCAATGCAAGTTATGTCAATAACTGTTACTGTACATGACATGGCTCTTCAAAGCCTTCTCAGATCCAGTGTATGTTGAGGATGCTCAGAGGGCAACAGGAAACAGAAGATTCCTTTGATTTAGATATTTCTTTGTTTTAGAAATAAGGATATAGAATAAACCATACCTGAACACAGTCAAGAGACAAGTATGCAAAGATAGAAGAACCAAGCTGAAGCATATAGCATATGGAATGGTTTAGGTCCCTGGCCTCCTCTCTTATCTATTTCTGAATGTTCCCTATTGTGCATATCTTGGTGACATTCTAAGAAAACCCTTTTTGTCACCCATTTTTATTCTGCTTTATTTTTATACTTCAAGATAAAACACTGCCTGTTATCCCAACTGTACTGATTAATAAGAGGTGGATAAGTCCCCAAAACTATTCCAAAGACTGTCAAGTTAAAGTTGGTGAAGTAAAATGAGTGAAGCTTTCCTATTGACTTTAGGCCAGATATGAAAATAGCCAAAGCTCTTCAGCCAGCTTTAGAGGTAGTAGAGGGAGATGGGAATAGAAGTTTTCAGACAAAATTTGGCTGCTCTATCTCTACTAATTGTAGGGTTGGGGGTTTCTTGTTTAGGGACTTTTTGTGTGTGGTTTTTTTTGTTGTTTTGTTTGGGTTTTTTTTCCAGTTCATTTTACCATTCAAGTCTGCACAGCTACTAGGTAATTCAATAGTTGTACACATTATGGACAGCCATGACCATTACATTTATGTTATGTCTTCAGTTTTGCAGGGTTTGTCCATTTAATTATTTCCCTTACTGCAGGTATAACATGGCTCTCACTGTTTGAATCTGCTTTTCATATGATATTCTCAGTTGCTCACAATCTTTTGAAGGTGTTACGTATCTATTAGTCAACTAGGAAATGGTCAAGCTGTATGACTTTTGAACCTATTTCTGTGAAGATAGCATTTCACTTAATTTTTTGTGTGATCAGAAGTCAGTTGTGAAACTTATTTGGTATTTCTGTCAATGTATAGGTCTGCATCATACATCTTTTAGTGCAGGAGGGCTTTTCCTCTCCAATGTTACACAGAGTTACTAAAGAAAAAGAGCTACACTTAGCCATTTTTTGATTGAAGGGATAAATATAAATTTAAATCCTTCCTGCCATAATAAATGATAATACACCTTCCAGAACTACATCATGACAAGTTTACAGTCACTAGTTAAGAACTGGCAATATTTTTTACCCAAATAAATCATAAGTAATAATATTTCTAGGTGTCCTTTTAACCTTATCCTCTATTTCTGTAGCATGCCCTGAGGCTTTTCTGTGAGACCAAGAAACTATGCATGGCTCTTGTTCCTTCTCTTGGAATGAGTCCTTGGTAATTACTGGATGGGTTTTTCTAGTATAGAATGAGATGTTGTCAATGGACCAAGAGCAGTGCAAGGACATTTGGCAAGTAGACTTCAGTTTAGATAGGATAGGACAATCTATTGATATAATGAATGGGCAGTGGCCTGCAAAATAAAGCCTTAAGGTGGCATTCACAAATAGTTCACCTCCTTTTCCCCTGTTCATTATGCTTCATCTACTCAGTTCTCTCTCCAAAATGAACATATTGAGTGCCCAAATTTACAGATTGGAAAGCTATGGATAGTCCTGCACAGTATTTGGCACTAGCTTATGTATACACCTGAAATAGTAAGGCTCTATAAATAATAACCTACACTGCTTCCTCAGCATGTCAGCTCATTTAATGAGACATATATGACAGTCCCACATGCTTTACAGAGTGTGTCTAGAAGGAACATCTTCTTGTCAGCACAGCAAAAATAGTTCTGTCTTCCAGCAATGTGAGTCTGTTTCAGCCCAGTGCTATTTCAAAGGCTGGAAGCCAGGAAAAGATTGTGTTTCTAAACAAAACACACCTGAAACAATCGCCTCTTTTGGGGCTCTGTTGTGCTGTCAAATCTAGCTGCTGACAAAAAAATTGTTACATCAGCTAATGTCTGATATGACCAAAAAATAACCTCATGCAACACACACCAGCAGGATTGGATTATGTTTCTTTTATTTCTTTCCTCTGAAAAGAGAATGTGCTGTCTTTAAGACTCCTTATCTAGCCTTCATTTATCTATAAAACACTGACTCACAGTAGTCACACATTCTGAAGGATGCTGGACTTCTATTTTGTTTATTTATCCTTCCATTCTGAGCAACAAGTTTTGTTTTGTTTTCTTGTTTCTTTTTAAAGCTTTTATTAAGTAACTCTATCCAAGATCTGTGGCAGAAAGATGACAAATCCCCTGGGAATGTACCAAACAGATATTGTGGGGTATTTGCAGTGTGAGGCTGACAGAGTAGCTCTCCAGGATGCATTGTAAGTAGGACACAGGGCTGGCACTCATACTCTGTGGGGGGTTCTTTTGAAGTTGACGAAGAATCCTAACAGGCATCTAATTCCAGGTTTGTTTGCACAACACAGGGCAAAGCACCTTTAATATTTGCATGTCCAAAAGTGTAAGTTAATGCTCTTTTTTTTACTCCAGATATTCATGCAAATCACTCTTCAAGTAATAAGGGAACCCATCTGTATAATCTGTTCCCATGTACCTCCTATGCGCTCTTAAAACATTTAATTCCCAGCTTAATTTCTTCATTGCCAACATCATGCATCAGAAAGGTGTGAGCATTTTTCAGTTGTCTTCTGCTACTTAAGACACCAGTGTTCCTAGTTTAAATGTGTTTTGTGTGCTGCCATTGAGGGATAGAAATCAATTTATTTTATTTTAGTGGAAACAGAAATGCAAGGAAGGAAATAATTAGAGCAGTTGGAGGCTTTATGAAAAAAAACCACTAAATCATGAGACTTGCATTGAAAGTGAAAAAAAATCACATCAATTAAAAATCACTGAAATTCATCTAGCTTCTCTTCCCATCCACTGGCAACATATTGCAATGTCTGCTTTTATTAGCTTGATGAAATGTCTTGTGTCCTACTTTTTTCCCCCACTTCTAAGTATTTGTAAACCCAGATGGATCATTTTGTAATCTTCTCTTGGATAAACTAATTAAGTCAGGGATCTCTGATTTCTAGACTGATATTATGTAATCGATGCATTCAGGATCACCACAAAGCTCTTGCATCTGCAATTGCCCCAGTGGTCCCAGGAAGCACAAGAACTAATGTAATCACACCCAAACTGCACAGGCACAACAAGTCTAACACGTCCTGGCTGCCCTCTGACTCGGTTCACTTGGTCAGAGCTAGTGACCTGATGACACCCTGTTCAGGTAGATTTCAGAGAAATTACTGACATGCTCTGGGAAGAAAAAGTACAACCCCACAAGTATTCCACTTTGTGGTTTATCTGGTGTTAACCACAAGCAGCCTAGCTTCTGTCTGAGTGAGCCATCACTTAACTGTAAAGCAAGTACATTTTTAACGAATCTCCAGACAGTACATTCAGTAGTTTCATTAGTCTTTCATTTAAAGCATCAGCCTTTCATGTATGTATGTATGGCTAGGCTTNGATTCTGTCAAGCTAACCATAGCAAGTGTGTCTCCTAACATGCTATGTTTAACAATTTCAGTATAAAAGCAGGGTCTCGTTGTGGGATGAAATTTTGCTGCACTTCAATATTCTGTTGCAACAGAAGGTACAACATGTAACCATTTTGTGCTTCAGACCTTCATCTGTAAGGGGGTAATACTTTTGCTGGTACAGGGCTCTGGGCAACCTGATCTAGTTGGGGATGTCCCTGGCCACTGCAGGAGGGTTGGACTAGATGACCTCCAGAGGTCCCTTCCAACCCAAACCATTCTATGATTCTATAAACCCTTAAGTATGGAACATAATGTAGTATTGCAATTAGAGATGCTAGGAAAGATCTTACTAATAACAAGTGGAGAATCCTTGCTGGAAATAGAAAAGTTCTGATGTCTGCATTCAGATTTTAACAGGATAACACAAAACAACTTTGAAAAGTAGCTTGTGTTGTGGTTTGTTTGTTGTTTTTTTTTCTGCTGTGCAAAGCTGCATATGTGGTAACGAATAAAAGAAATGGGTCATAGTGATATTGTGCAGTTCATATCTCCTTGGACACTGAGCTTGGATGAAGTTGTTTGTTTAAGGGGGCAAGTTCAGTACTGCTTTCCTCAGCCTCTGTTAAAACTTTGAACAATGCACAGGTTGTTTGAAAGTTTCAATGAGTTTAAGGCTTCCTTACACATTTTTTTCATGAGTTTAATCAACGGGTCAAACCACAAGATGGAAATTGTGCTGTTTGTCATTGTGACTTGTGCTTTTATTGGATGCCAGCCTTGTCAAATTCATTTAATGCTGTGTTATAAGAAGGACATTAATGTTTACACTCCCAATTCTAGGTTAGCAATGGCAGGCATTGAGAGAAATTGCAATAAAATATACTGTGCAAGGGAATAAAAAAAAAAGAAACAAAAAGTTCTGGTTGAGGAGTTAGCCAGGATGGAATGCACCACATTTGCTGGGGAATGATATATGAGGTGGAGATGAAACGTACCAAATTTATTTTATTACTCCTTGGAACCCTCTTTGTTTAAAGCTCCTAATTTGTGCATAAATGTTTTGTTTTAGAGAGCAAGCGAGAAGGGAGGGAATGATGTGACAGGTTTAATTGTATTTAAGAGAATACAAAGGAGAGCAAAGCTAAAGAGATAAAAGCTGCAACTACTGTATGGGCTGGAAATTTCTTCTGAATCAAAACCACCCTTAAGTGTAATGCTTCAGAGGCAGTTGCCCAAAATTCAGGACACAGTCACAGCTGAAATGGAAATCCTGTATTACAGCAGTTTATGACCTGCATTGGCTGCTGTTGGTGAGCCCCATACTTATGCAGGCACCAAAATGTCTGGGAGCATTCACAAGAAAACAGAAAACCAAAAAAAGTGCTGCCTAGGTCAGCAGCTCTAAAATAACCCCCCACGGGCTGTATTGCTGTGAACTGTTTGCAGAGATGGCAGTTGACTGTGGGCCAAGAAAAATCAATCTTGTATCAACAGATGTAATCAGAACCCCTACGGTGGTAATGACTCTGGCACAGTTTTCATTAGCTGGGAATGTTTTAGCTTTGAGAGGAATAGGTTTCCCCACCACCACTACCTTTTTATTGGTGCTATATGATCTATTATCAAACTAAAGTTATTAAAGAAGTGCTGCATCTCTTTTCTGAAACCATTATTTAACAAAGGGAGCACAAGGCAAAGCATGATGCTGCCAATGTTTTAAGCAAAGGTCCCTCTCCACAGTTTTTTGCATCTGTTGATTTGCCCTAAATCCGCTAATCCTGTGCTCTGCTTTCCTCAAAGCTTTGCTGCTGTATTTGCACTCTTTAGAGAGAAAAAAAACCCAACCAACTAAACAAACAACAACCAAACAAACCAGAAACCCCACACTCCTTGCTGGGAAGCTGCTCATCCTCTGTCCCTTCCACCTCTGCACTCTGATTCTCTAGCCCCAGCATTCTGCAAGTTTCTAATGGAAATTTCTTGTCTTCCTGAAGAAGTGCATGGTAAGATGTCTATTGTCTCTGCTAGCCTATGGTAAAAAGAGAGAAAAGACATTAGGTTGCCTTGGGCTTGGGGGCATTTGGTTGACAGGGAAGAGCATGCATTTTTTATGGGGGTAAAGAAGTCAGATACCTGGTGGTATCTCTTGTTGGTGCATGAGTGCAAAGTGTGAGAAACAAAGTGGCATTCGGTGTTGCTGAAGGACTGTTGGAAATAACTTCTCTGAGCTCTTCTCCAGGCTCTTTGTTTTCTCCTCTGCCATTTTTCAGACACAGGGTAGTTCAGATGGCTTTGCCACTTCTCTGCGTATCTGAAAAGCCCAATCAAGAGGATGAAATAGGAATTCTCATCATTCTCTTAATTCAGTCCCAAACTTGTAGAAGTCTTCACACTAGCAAGCAGGGTGTATGTATTTATTTTTTTCCCTGCTGATGTTTATAAATACATATATTGTAACTATGCATACCTGGTAAGTGCTATCACATCCATACTATTCACACAGTCACTTGAAATGGATACACCTAGACTGAAGTGTCGTCTTTTCCCTATACTCAATAAGAGCAATGGTATTGCTGCAGAAGCTATTCTTCACAGCTTACTGGGCACTGGGGCCTTGTAACTAGCCATTTAAAACATCCTTTATGCTTCTGGGGATTATTTGCATGTATGGGCAGTGAGAAGAGGGTGTCAGAGCTGCATGGAGTGCACCACTGCACTCAGGTACAGCAGCTCACATAAATTGTCACATCAAAGCTACTGCAGATAGGCTTATTGATCTGTTATTAGAGATTAGACCAGCACATCTGAAGCATAAAGAAACTGCATTGCACTGAAGGCTAAGCTTTCAAACACATTCACAGTTGTGTCAGTGGAGCCTGGATCAGAATCCGCTGCTCACCAAGTTCATTGCAAACTGGCCACGGAAAACCCTGAGTAGACTAGATGGCCATAGGTGTTCTGATCTCACTTTCTTTTCATACAGCAGAGAGTGATTTAATGTGTATAAATTTGGGTCAAGGTTTGCCCAGTTCTCCCAAAAAGTCAATGCTTATCTACAACATTCTGTGTTTCTTCTCAAAGGCATTTTTTTTGCTATTTGTGTTTATGCCCAGCAGAATTATCCAATCATTTATGCATAGATAACTGGGTAGGAAAAAAGGGATCAATCTGTGTGATATTTTTAGTGGTACTTATTTACTGCAGTCATCATAGATAGGCTGGTTTATGGTATATCAATACCACTGGTCATGAAGAATGTGAAGGTTCATGAAAATGAAAGCTCTAGGAGTTTTATGAAGTAGAACTGATAGGGATCACTTCTAATGTGAGACAAGAACATTTTTTACACATGATATTTGAGAACATTGAACAGAAGTCCATGGGATTTTTAATGTAGCTTTGCCAGACACTATTAGATAAAAAGGTGTGTGCACACACTTCGAGTGGCAAAGTATATACTCCAGCAATATCATAGCTAAAAGGTGTGTGTGTGAATGATGCAATATATCAAACCACTTTGGTTCTGCAAGACCATGCTTCTATAAGAGGGTGAGGTTTTTGTTTTGTTTGTTGGGGTTTTTTTTGTTTGTTTATGTGGGGTTTTTTTGGTTACTTGTATGTAATCAATTGAAAAAAGCAGATAGTCTTTTGAATAGCATAGGGCACACTTCATACACACAGAATATACTTTCCTATGTACACCTAGTTCATAGACATTGGATAAATATTGCAGCTCTAACTTTACATAGCAATGTTACTAAACCCATTAGACACAGCTTACAACTTCAAACCAACATTGTAGCATCTCAGCAGCCCACACAATTTTTCTTAGAGGTGTGTGAAAAAAACCACATTTTCACAGTCCCTCTAGGGTTAACTTTCTGTAATCAATACAGGCTTTTTCTTGCCTCTCCACTCACTGACAGGATCGAGAAGACTAAGGCTTTGGATTTGTGTCCAAGTTAGGAAACACTTATCCTTTTTCTTAGAAGGTGTCAAAGGAAGTAAAATGATATTTCCAAGTTCTTTCAAATGGCAAAAAAATTCTCTTTCTCAAGTACCTTCCTGTCCATGGTGTGGAAGATAAGGGAAAGCCTGGAATGTGGGGCTTTCAGAGCAAGTGCCAGCAGAAGTCTCCATGGGACTGCCTGGGCTCAGCATTTGTCATTCCCAAGTCCACCGGGGCATATAGTCCAGTATTAAATGTAAAGCCCTTAAACCTCCTTAAGACTACCCAGCTGTTTTGCAGGCACAGACTCAAAGACTTAAAAGTCATGGTGTACAATGGGGATTTTATAGCAAAACCAAGATCCAAGCCAAGCCTTCAGTGACTTGAATGCATGGATAGGCTACAGGAGATTTCTAAGATGCAGCACAGGCTGCAGAAAATTCTCCTGAATAGAAGTAGATAGGAATTAAATCTGTGCATTGTTGGAATACTTTTTTACCTCTATTATAAGAGATCCATTAATCATATTTCCTAAAAACAAAGGGAGCACATAGATTTATTATTTCCTTATAAAGGCAAGAACTTCTGAAATAAGGTATCTCTGCCACAATTCATTTACTGACAGTGGGGAAATTTCTGGTAAACCTTTTGCCTCCACTATATCCTTACAATGTATATAATAAGCTCCCCCTACTAAATGTTTAAAATTCATACTCCAAAAGAGCTGAACAAATTAATGGCTGCAAGTATTGCAAATCATCTTTTTTCAATGATGTAAAAAATGGTATTGCATATCTTTAAGAAAACTGCTCTACCTCAATGGCACAGAAATTGTTTCAACAAAAAGTTTCCAGCCACTGCAAAGGAATAGGTGAATGCTTGAAGAAAAGAAAGTAAATTACAGCTAAAGCAAGAAAACCTTTGTTTAAATAGATGCTGTCACAGCAAAAGATCATTAACTACATGTTTTTTGTTTGCAAAGTTTTCTGTTAGGTTATACTAGTCATCACATATGTGGCTGTGCATACAACTATACCCTGATTTCATGCCAGAGGTAATAATCCATGTTCAGGGTTGGCCAGAACTGGTGCTAGTGATGGGGACAGTGTGTATGGGAAGGGCAATACCAGCTTTAGGACTAAACAAAAGAGACTACACTTTTCCTGTATGAAAACATGATGTTAGATGGATGATTTTCACAAGAGAATTAAATGCTCATTCAATATCAGACCATCATCTTTATGTAGCTTGGGAGGTGCAGATAGATTTCACTCCCTTTTACAGCATTCTGGTTCAGTTGTAGAAATATTTTGTATTCTTGGCTAGAGAGTGTAACAATATCACGTAGAAATACCTCAGATATTATTATTAATAATAATGGTTAATTAATTTCTATTGTGGATTGACTAATTCATACACTTAAAAGAGTATACAAGTACTTAGAGCAGTGGGGCAATTTCACTATGTCTCTTTGTTTTCACGTGTCTATCATTCACTGGGCTGAGCAGGGGTACCCAACACATAGAGAGAAGTACAATTCCCTGGTGGTCAACGAGGGTGTAAGGGTTGATGTAGTCCTCATCTAAGGAAATACCCTAGCACAACATCACAGATCATGTATCTTTAATTGCATTACTGGGAAAAACAACTTCTGGTTCCGGCAGAGTGCAAGCAGGGAGAAAGTGATGCTGTTTTTTGTTGACAGCTGTGCTGCCTGCTGTACTTGATCCTGGACTATGACATTTTGGGGTAGTAACTATAGGAGTCATGCACAGATTCCCCCAGGGATAACACCCATGTACTTACTCAGTGTAAGTAACAAATATGCTACTTGGTGATTTTCTAGTGATGAAAATTACATGAATTTAACAAAGCAAAAGCCAAAGCTAGCATACTTTGCAAAGCAAGAAGCTCTCTCCTAGCTTTCCCAGGAGGGTGAGCTTTATCCTACATGCTTTGCTGGATCTTTGAGAAACTACACAAAGTACTCCTGGTAAATCCTGATGAGCTTAGATAGGCTTCTGGAAGGTCTCTTTCTCTGATAAGGAAGCCGAGAGTTATCGCAGTCCTGGTATGGGAATAACACAGGAGAAAGAGAGTCTTTGTTGTACATAAACTCCTTCAGATACAAAATCTTTTCAGAATTCACTGAAAAATGAAGTCTGGGGGCAAGCACATTATTTTGGCTTTTTCAGAGTCATCGGGGCCTCTTGAGTAGATACTTTGAGCATCTGAACAGCTTTAGGAGTGTGTATTGCTTAAGACAGAGGGCAGCCAGTGCAGTCTATTGATTCTGCTTTAAAACACAGGCATTTTTCTCAGTTCTCTGGCCATGCATTTAGAACTGCTGTTGAACTAGGAATGTCACACTTATGATTACAAAGAGATTCACTTTTACTGTAAGAGAAGACTTTACTGGTGTAGCCATTTCCAATGTTTTCCAATCTTTGTTAGAGAGCTGTGTGAGGCAGATCATGAGCATGAGAACAGTCTGTGTTCAGGGCATTGCAACACTGTGCTGCACCTGAGTGCACCGTAGGTAAGCTGAACATCTCTCTTAAGGTGCTAGTAAATTATGTGAGTCTTTATAATCAGAGTGTCATGGTTTTAATGAAATCCCCAAATCTTCTCTACATGATTGCAGGAAACAGGCACGGTCTGAAAATCCCTTGTGGTCTCCTGTGGCCCCTGGTGCCATAACTGTGCCGACAGCAGAGGGAGCATTAAACTCATTGCCCACGGGAAAGTGTGGGGAGTGATACCCATGTTCCTAGAATCCTTGGATGGGTAGGATGAGCTCATTAGCCTTCTGGCAGTCATCCTAGGAGAAGGACAACTCTGATTCCAAACCCGGGCAGATGGAGCTCGTTTAGCCCTGTAAGGCCTTCCATCTAAGAGGTTAAACCTCCATCCTAAGGAGCTCACTGCCAGCGTCCAAGCTTGCTAGGCCCTGGCAGATGAACCTTAGGACTAAAGGGTGGGTCCAGCTCTGCGCATGCTGTGTCTCACCTAAAAGTAATCCATAGTGCAGGCTCGAGGGTGCTATCTGCTATCCTCTTTTTATCAGCGTGCTTGGAAAAGGCGCTGAGGAGGAGCGTGGATGGAGCCCTCCCTGGATCTTCGTTCGCGAAGCCTAGCCACGATGACGACGACGATTGCAGGAAAGCATTATTGTTGCAAACACAGAGAACCGATTCACAGATTTTTGTGTCAGAATTTTCTTTTCTCTTTAGAAAGCCACTCTTTGGAAGTTCTAACATTCTCCATGGTTTAGTTTTTAAGGCAAATCTTTCTGCAGTTCTCTTGCTGTAACTGTAACAATTCAAAGCAGTGATTAAACAGACATCTCCCGCTGGCTAAGATTTCTCTGATAGTTTCTGGGACTGAATGCCATTTTATTTTTAAATGTTTGGCAATTAGATGGCAGCGAGTTAAATCTGAGAAATGTAGTAATGTGAAAATTAAAAAAAAATACAATGTTCTAATTGAAATAGAAGAGGTAAAGCAAAAGGGTATTTTTATACTCAGTAGAAAACAATTAATGGTGTTTAATATGAGAGAAAATCTCATGGATTTTGAAGTGGATTGTAAGAATCTACACATGTGTTTGTGGTGGACACAGAAAGACACATTTTTGGCATTATTCACAGTTCCAGCCATTTTCATGAAAAATGTTTTATTTCGTTATATTTAAAGCAATAATGTGGAAAGACTGTAACACTACTTGCACAAAAATTTCTGTAGGAATAGTTGCAATTGTTCATACACACAGTTATCTCAATAGCAGTCAGATAACCTGCTCTAGGTAATCCTGCTGTTGCAGGGGGGTTAGACTAGATGATCTCCAGAGGTCCCTTCCAACCCCTAACATCCTCTGATTCTGTAATTGTTCCAAATGAAGAGGAAGCACCAGAGCTGCTGTTGGAACAAAAATTACTCCTTACTAGAATGTGTCATAAAGTAATCCTTAAAAGTGCTGAGAATTCAGGAAACTTCTTGACATACATGATCTAGAAGTGTCAGCCATGTTATAAATGGGTATGAGTTTTGGATAATAGTAAGAGATGAGTATTGAGGCAGCACTAATAAAGGGGTAAAACACATTTGGGAGAGTCCACTTCTAGTGTTGCTGATGTGGCAACTTGGCAGGTTAGCACTGTTAAGAGCTACTGGGCTTCAAGTCCCAGCATTGTCAGAATGAGAAAATGTATGCATATGCATGTCTTTGTACATAAAAATACATAAATATAGAAAAGAATTAACCCCCCTGGTAAAAAATGATGATTGCATTGGAGTGCTTTACTCCCACAGTGTCACCCAAGTAATCAGATGGTTCAGCAGCAATACTGAAATTTCTCTGGGCTTATCATTAGCTCTTCTCATTTTCCATTCCCAGCAATTAACCCCTGTGCCCTGAGACAAAGCCTCACAATGGGTGACACAGAGACATTGCCACCAGACCCTAAAGCTCATTCTGCCAAGGACTTTGGAAGTGGTTGCCTGAGTCTGGATGTGGTAGTGGTCAGGATCCTGGCTTCATCATTAATCTGCAGCCCTCCATGTCTCCCACCCACGTCCACCCTGCCTGTTTAGACAGTGGGTTTCCTTGTGGGCACCTTCCTATTGCTGTACTGGTGGGTATGTGCACTGTACTATGCTACTATATCAGCCTCCTTCCTTGCCAGAGTTTGGAGCTGGTAATGCAACACAAAGGGAGAACTCATAATACCCTTTTCTGACCTATACTTTCATCTCCTGAATTATTTACAGTTAGTTATACATCCATAAATATGGGCACATTCAAAATACAACACTAAAAGAAAAGTGTGAATCATCCCCTGACACCTGAAGGTCTGTTAATCTTGGCTCCTTTGGGCTGAGCAGCTAATACTTTCTAGCTAGTGCTGGTGAAGTTGGGCACTTGTCTGTACCGTTAGATAAGATGAGGTATATTCATTAAGTCATGAAAAGCCTTTGCTTGTTAGTTTTACAACTGGGGAAGCAGACATTTAAGGGCACTGCAACTAAACATTTGTGTGGGACAACATGTACAGTCCTCCAGTTCAAGTGTGGTCACAAGGTCTAGGGACAACAAGGAGAGGGGCTTTTCTGTTGTCACAACAGCAGCTTGAGCACTGACATTGACAGCAGCAGATGTTCAGCATCGTCTGTTTACTGATGTGCATGGCAAAGCCTCATCCAGTCCTTTAAAATGCCTGCTGCAATGTTTCCAAAGAACAATACCTAATGTTTTGCCTTCCCAAGAACCTTACTTTGATGTATTATGTTCTAGTTATACTTCATATTATTATTATTTAATTTTATAAAAATTCACTGGCTTAAAGGCTTCAGAGGATTATAGATAATGGGAAAATAATTGTTTGCTTCACCTGATTGCCATGAAGGTAAATGAACTGAATGCACAGACTATGAAGCACATGAAATACAGATTTGGATTTTTCAGCTTGTGCCCATTAATGCCAATAGCAAGTGAAAGCTCAAACTTGCTCTAGGGCAGCAGTGCTGATAGAAATTACCTCATTTTTGTAATGAGCACACCTAATGAAAGTAATTCACAGTTACTGTGTTATTTTGTTAGTGAGCTTTCTAGCCAGCTAACAATTTTTAAATTTATTTTCTTATTTCAATTACTTTGTTATCATGTAGGTTCCTTTATTTTTTTTTTTTTAAAATAGCTATTCCTGGTCTTCCTTAGCCAGGCTATTTGTACTTTTGTAAAGTCTCCTACTACTCAATACTTATACTATTCCTCATCACAAACCTCTTAAAACAGAGTGCCCTTTTCTTTTTGGCTTTAACAGGATCAAATGTCAATTGTAGATTTTCCTCTGTTTCATAAGTCCATCTCATTTTATTGAAGGTTCTAGACAACACAGAGAAACCCAAACCAAAGTCCTTGGTGAATGTTGCATTCCTCAGATGCAGATTTTGCTTGCTCAGTTTACTGTGACAAGTTTACCATACTAAACCATCACTGTCTACCTTGATGCACAAATAGGTAAGTTTAAAACAAAGTAAGGTAACATAAGATGAAGAAAAAAAAAAAAGCTTTCCTGACCATAGGAAAACTAGTAATATTTCCAGATTTTAGCACTGCTAACCAGAAGCATTTTGGGTTTGTGCAGTTATATGATACTGCAGGAAAAGTTGCATACTTGAACCCTGTGCATTGCAATGATCCATGGTTAAGCCTACCTTAAACATCCCCATTGATATTAAGGTATTAAAAGTATGAACAGCACAAAGAGATGGCTGCTCCTATGCTTTTTATGTTTTCACTGACTTGGATTTTTTTAAGCCCAAAACCCTTAATGGGCTTATTTTTTTTGTCACCGTGTATGGCTCATGTGATGTGGAAGTAAGCCCAGAGGGGAACATAATGGTCCATGACAATCCAGAGCATCTTTCTGATACTTGAGCCCATTGTCACTAAGCAACACAACAAAAAACAGAACAGTAGTTCATAACAGTAGCAAACTGCATTCTGATATCAAAGAGATGTGAGATGCTTTGGTTAAAATAGAAACAGAACACACACACCTTTGTCCAGCTTGTCCTCTGAACTTGTCGTGTGCAGGTTCTCTCTACAGGTGAAGCAACAATGTGCTTGTTCTTTGTTTGAGGAGATTTGTTTGCTTTTTGTGGAACACCTTGACAATAGCTAATAGTTTGCAAATGTCTGGGAACTAGGTTTTATGAGTGACACTTAATTTTCTGGAGCAGCCTTCTAGTAAAGAGAGAAGAAAGCTAAGACATCTAACCAATGTTAAAACAATTCTTGATGCATTTATGCATGTTATTTATGTTTACTTACAGCAGTAGGGACCTGGATTCAACCAGTAAATCATAGAATTCTGTATTGAAAAGGTATCCTTTGCCTTAAATTGTGTGTATTTTCATTGCTATTTCTGTGTCTTGCTTTTCAACAAGAAGTAGAGGGAAAAACAGGTTAGGTCACTGTCAATTGCATCTTCAAATTAAACTTAGTATACCTGAAGGTTTGGGGACATTTACTGATACAGGAATATAGCTTTAATCTCACCACCTAAAGCTATTCTCACCTTACCATAAGCCATATCCTTGAGATTTGCTTCTCTTTTTAAAGAAGATTCATATGACACTTGGAACATCTTATAAGCTTTTGGAGTATTATCTGACATGAGGGTTGGAGTGAGTTGAGAAAAAGGAGTCACGAATCTTTTCCTAGCCCTTGCCCTGTCTTGCTGTGTGACCTTGGGCAAACACTTTAGGAGTTCTCTCTGATCTTGTGCTGACTGTTGTTTGTTCACTTGTTTATCTAGACAATCTTCTTTTCAGGTCTAAGTTACAAAACGAAAGGAAAAGGAAACCAATGATTTTCAATGCCATTAGCAGCCCAACTGCATGGGACACTAACCAGCATTACTTTAAAAATGCTGTATTAAACTCTCTGCCTCAGTTATGCCACTGCTAAAAGGGGGAAAATAATGTGGTTAATAAACAGCTCATGGTTTGCAAATGAAAAAAAAATCACTACACAAAAGCAAGATATACTTTATTTTAAGGCTTCTGACTGCTGCGCATAAGTCAGGGAATCTTCACATTTTCATGAATGACAAATCTATCTTCTATTTTGCCTCCTACGAAAGGGAAAACTTTGGCATGCTCAAGTATGCCTTAAAGGCAATGCTGCCTTTGGGATCTCACATTAACATAATGATAAATGTGCTGTGTATTGCTTGAAAATGCTATATGCCAACGTGTCAGAAGATGTTTTCCCTGCACACCTCTCGATTAGCATCTTATTTACATATTGGCAGGAAAAAGATTCTGCGAAAGGCCTACAAAATAAATTATGTTTTAATATGGTCTTCTCTAAGGCCAAAGTATTAGTTCCAAAAGCAGTTATCTGCTGGCAGGTCTTTCAGAGGTAGCAGGGATGAGTTACACGTTTCGAAGTACTGAACTTGTGTGTTGCAGAAAATAGTAGTAGTGGTGATTCATTTTTCCATCTTATGATGGTTTTGAATTTACTATATAATTCAGACTCAATGTATATCTTGGACAAAAGCACTTCCCCCATTCCCTGATCTGTCACAGGACAAAATATCTAACTTTAGTGGAATTTATCATTGGTTTCATCCTTTTGGCTCCCTAGTAGTATGAAAATGTGGAGGAAGATTGTGGAAGCTTCTATTATCACTAGTGATTTGTTTCTTCTTGGGGTTTTTTTTGTGTTTAAGTCATAGAATATTGATTATTCTTTGTTTGGTTGGTTGATTTTTTCTTTCTTTTTTTTTTTTTAAATCACTTCCAAAGGTTATCTCATCATTCTGCATTTCCAGTATCTCACATTACTCAAAAGCTCCACATTCTAGATATTTATTTTAGCAGTGGCAAGCATGAGAATGTGTATGCAGTAAAAAAAACCAACAACAACCCACTGAAATGATAGTTCTTATTCCTTCTATATAAATTAAAGATACTGTTGACATTATAATTTATACTTGTGCAGTGCTTATAAATTCTTGTTATTAGAAACCCTTCAGGCTAGGGCCTATATGAGTGAAACAAAACCACCATGTCCTACTGAATAGAATCTAAATAAACTTAAAGAAACAGTGTACAGACAATATAAACAAGTAGGAAACTGCAAAGAATACATAGCCAAAATGATGGTGAGAATCATACCATGTTAATAGACTAAACAATTTTGTAGCATCACGTTAAAAAATAAGTGTATTATTTCACATTTAGGCATAGATGTGAAAAGTTAATGAAATAGCCTTAGGTAAGGAAGATGTTATTTTCAGGAAAATGCTGCCCATGAAAGACACCCTTTTTTCAAAACTGGTGAGCAGAATGAAGTAGCACTTGAGATGCAGTCAGAGTAGATGACCCTATTAGACATTTAGAGAAGCAAAAAAGATTGTATTGTAGAGCTTCTATCACAGTTTAGGGACAAAAAAAAAACAACCCCTAAACCCTTCTCTGAAGCAGATATAGCCTAGATGCCATGCATGGAGAAGCCAGAGTGGAAGAGAACATGGGAGGAAGGAAGAAGGGGTTTAGGTCACCATCTTCTAGAAAGGGGATAGCAGAGCTCGAAGGGAAAAATCAGATATTTCAATTTGTTCTTTCTGAGTTTAACATGAAAACTAGAAAAAAGGAGGGTCAGGGGCACAGACTGAAATTGCACTTTAAAGACAGCTCGAGAATGGAGATACAGCTTTCTGAACTGTTAGAATAGACTTGGTAGATTAATTTGTGTTCTCACTGACTTTTACGAATGGCTTTGAGCAAAGAGTTGGTTCAGGCTATGATAAATATTATTTTGACTGTTACAATATAATGCACAGTAAACTAATATCCCCTCAAGCAATGAATGTAAATACAGTTGTTGATATTATATTTCTGGAGGTTATGTTATTTTAATCAGCTCTAGAGAGGAGTATCTCTGGGAAATGTCCTCTGATGTTGAATGTTACTGGCTCCTATTGGCGACCATGATGTCTGAAATAAGAATAGTTCAGTTCAGAAAATCTGGAAAGCTGCCAGATCTAGCTGAACTCAGTGGATCAAATTCTGCTGTTTTTACATGTGAGCAGCTGTGTTGACTTCATTAGAGTCTCATGTGTATAACAGAACAATTTCTTCTAATATGATTATATCGGGAAACTGGGATTCAGCTGTATCTAATTTATTATTGCATTAGGTATCAGTTTGCCCACATCATACCTGTCAATAACATCTCAAAATACAAAAAAAAAAAGTAATAATGCCTGGAAAGAAAATAACTTCAGTAGACAGATGATGTCTTTAGAAAATGAAATAGATTACACAGACAAAAGAAGTGAAAAACTGATAAAAATGTCAAAGCAAAGAGCCAGGACCAGAGAGTGTGGCTAACATCTCTGCTGCCCTCTCGCTGAGGGCTTGACTTAACAGCACGCTGAAGAACTTCAAATGCAGTAATAGCTGAAGCAAAATAGCTGAAGCAGAGTCATTACAGACTGTGGGTGAGATTTTTTCAGCACAATTTGAGCACTGCCCCCAGTCCTTGATGGGTTTAGCTTTGAATGTTAGTAGATGCACAGTTGGGTCAACCCTGGTATTTCTGAAACGACTCTCAGAAGCTGAAGTTGGGGTGTATATTTCCAGCCACAGAACCATGTTTTCTACCTTGTGTTGCACTTCTCTAGTTTTCATGCAACTTTACCCTAGACAGCCAGACTACGTAGATGGACTCTTATCTTGCATCATTACCAGGGCTGAGACCTCAACTTCAAGGAGTTCTTGCAAGAGCTGTTTTAAATTGATTATTGTGCTGCTGTTCAGAGGCTCTAGTTACACAGCACGCATTAGTGACAACTGAGGCACTGAATAAAGCAGTCCTGTCAGACTTCCAGCCTTTGAAAAGACAGATAAATTAGTCTGGGCAGAGTGCCATGCTAGTCTGCTTACATTACTCACAGTACTTGAACTAACTCAGAGAGAGCTAGCTCAGGTATCCCTTTATGACAGGATAGTGTGCTGTCCAGATTTTCCCTGTGTACACAAACAGTTAATAACATTTTGAATTGGCTTTGCTTGCTCTGCTTCAGTTAAAGCATGCTGGTAACTCCAATTTGTAGACTAAAAGTGGCATCTTTTGTGTTTTTTTGGTGTCTGTGCTCTGCAGGAGGGTAGTGATGCTAACCTACTGCAGTGCAAATGGTGGGTGGCCTTTAACCTTTCCAACTGGCATCACTATTACTCAGGTTCCTCCTGAGACTCTCTCGTTTGTCTTCTGGCCCTGGGGGCTAGCAGGAGAGCAGTGCTGTCTCAGCAGAGCACTGGCTGGGGGTTGTGGATCAACCCTGTTTCAGCTAATGCAGAGTATGACATTGAGGTAGGAGAAGAAAGGGCAGAGTCATCTTGCTGCTCTCTTTCTGTGCCAGACTCCAGCTGGACCTAGAAAGGGGTCATCACAGTTGAGTTGATGTAAAAGCTGTAGGATGCATTTACTCATCTTTCCAATAATGCTGTATCTCCAGAAATGTTATAAAAATGTTAGCAACAGGTTAGTCATAGATTTATAATTCCACCAGAAAGTGTACATATTCATTCACCCAGACAACCCTAAGATAACCAGGTGAAATATGTCCTGGAAGTACAGTTTCTCAGAAATTGGTCTCTCTTCCCACTCGTACTTCATTAGGTATTTTTCTCCCTTTCTACATTAAGATAAAATCAAAATATTTCACAGTAATGTCTTTCTCTTCCCCCCCATGAGTGAAAGAAGAATCAGGGAGCAGGACACAGACTGTCTAATACCTCAGTATTGTCCAGTGGTTTGTGTTAGCACAAGGCAAATCAATAACAGCTACTTTATGCAGGGCAGAACATTCCCAAAAGAAGAGACCTGTTATCCTTGACATTAGCCCTCTATAGGTTCCTGGATCTCTGGTCAGCATGGCCCTTATCAAAAAATGTTTAAGGTATAAATCTGATCATGCTAATAATCAGTGAAGTAAGTCCAGGGGCTTCTGGTAAACTCTGATGTAACAGAATAAACCCAAGTTGTGTCTTATTTAAACATCCTGGTTGTTTAGTATGGAGCTACAGCTGTGGAAATCTGGGCAATTTTCCCCAGGAGCCCTTGACCAAGTGCTCACATGGCTGCTCTGTGTGGATGGGGAGAGTGCTGAATACCTGCAGAATATCACCTCTCACAACAATATTCACCCAGGATGGTTTGGGTTGGAAGCAACCTTAAAGATCAACTAGTTCCAACCCTCTTGCCTGGGCAAGGACACCTTCCACTAGATCAGGTTGCTCAAAGCCCCATTGAGCCTGGCCTTGAACATTGCCAGGGAGGAAGGAGCCAGAGTTTAACTCAGTTAAAGTTTATTTTTGTACTGCTCCTAATGACTCAGTGGAGACTTCCAAGACTCTTACCAAATGCTGCTAAATAAAATTTTACACTTCAGCAACTTATTCAACCAGAGGGAATTCTGTCTGCAGTACAACTGAAAGTATTCTTGCTCAGAAAATAGAAATCATTGATTACTCTGCATTTGTGAAGGCATTGTTCTTCACCCTGCCCAATGGTCTGTGCTTTGAATAATCCTTCTCGATTGCTACTGAATAAATCAGTGTTGCAAAAGCATCGAGCAGGGAACAGATTATTATTTTAACCATTCTGTCAGATGCAGTTGTTGGCACAAAGGTTAGGTAGAAACAACTAAAACTCTCTATTAAAATGATACCATGTGCATCGATCTAGAATTTGGGGGTTCAGTAGTCAGCTTTTAAAGTACTCTAAGTAAAACTGTCATTTATGAGTAATAATGTGTATAAAGAAAGAAACAAAAACAAAAACCAACTTAGTGGAGAAAAAAAAAAAGTAAACAGGGCAGCTTGTAGAAACACTTCACAATACATCTGTGAAATGAAAAAACCCTAACCCTTTGTTCCAGGACACACTAATGAGTTATGTCTGTTCATCACACTCCAGTGCAAACATCCAATAATCAAATATTCTCTCATCACTGTGTTGATCCTCCTTCCTTTCCAGAAAATCCTGCAATGTTTTAGTCTCAGTGGACAGTATGATCCCAAAATGGAGGTGTCCATCCAGTGCCTATTCCTGCTCTGTTTCCTCATCCTGCTATAGGTATTTCAAGTAGTAGGGTTCAATTGTATTTCCCATGCTATGAGGTTGTCTGCAACAGCTCTTTCTGGGAAATAGTCAGTATCACATCACATAGTGAAGTTCATCATAGTAGTCCCATTATTGTATTGCCATAGTTCTTTTGAGTCCCAGGAAGAGTCTGACACCACAAGACCATGTTGCATTTGGTACTTCACAAACATCCTTTGAGCACTTCCATCACTACAGAATGAACATCTTTTGTCTGTCATTTGGTTAGTGATCAAAAGGGGTTTTTAAATTCACATATGTTAAAATGGCTCCAAAAGCTTCACTGAGAATTTTTTGAGTAGAAAGCTTTGGTCAACAAAGTTTTTCCTATCACTAAAATCCCCAATTGCCACCAAAAGCTTAGTGACTCCATCTCTGTTTAACTGGCACTGTGCTTAAATAGTTCCTGCAGCTAAAACAGCTGTGACCATTCCTTGATCTCTTCACCCTAGAAAGGGCCAAACAACTTCCTACCTTCTCAGAGGCTTATATTAGTATTTATATTTACATTACAGCCATACCTTGGGTAGGATGAGCTCATTAGCCTTCTGGCAGTCATCCTAGGAGAAGGACAACTCTGATTCCAAACCCGGGCAGATGGAGCTCATTTAGCCCTGTAAGGCCTTCCAGCTAAGAGAAGGACACTCTAATAAAACCTACATCCTAAGGACCTCGCTGCCAGCGTCCGAGCTTGCTAGGCCCTGGCAGATGAACCTTAGGACTAAAGGGTGGGTCCAGCTCTGTGCATGCTGTGTCTCACCTAAAAATAATCCATAGTGCAGGCTCAAGGGTGCTATCTGCTATCCTCTTTTTATCACCGCACTTGGAAAAGGCGCTGAGGAGGAGCGTGGATGGAGCCCTCCCTGGAGCTTCGTTCACGAAGCCTAGCCATACATATTGAGCTGAAGGTCTAGGTATGGCTCTATAAGGCACTGTTGGCCAAAGTATTATGCAAAAACTGACAAAGAAATACCATACCCCACCCTGAAACACCAATATCCCCGGACATTGGACATGCAGAAGGAGGGCAGAGAAGGCCAAAGTCAAACTCATTATAAGTCTTATACTCATTTACAACTTTTCTGCTCGTTATAAATCCACAGGTAACATGCTGAAACACCCAATCTGTGCCTTAAGGTATTAGACAGGGCCTGAGGATGCATCTGGAAGATGAGATTACAGTGACAACTGCAGGGACATTGCAGGCTGGAGGGGATGCAATATGCAGGAATGGTCACAAGTTGTGTGCAAGAGATGCTTGGAGGAAGGAGCTTGTGTCAGGTGAAAGCCAGAGAGCAATAGCAACCTTCCTGAAGCACAGGGCTGGAGGGACAGCCAGCAGTGCCTGCAGCCTGGGGCACTGCAGGGTGATGGGGGTCAACCTCCCCTCCCTCCACTCACTGCAGGCCAGCTAGCTCTCAACACCATGTCTGAAACAGCATCATTCTAAAGGCTGTGCTGGCAGGTTTTAGCCAAGAGCAATGTCTTCAGCAGCTACGGAGGGTGGCTGGTGATTTCAGTTCTCCTATGAATTCAGAACAATCCTGGCATGATTTACAGAGAGTACAGAGGCAGTTATGGCATGGAAAAAGTGTAGCCTTCCTCAAATTACTCATATAAGCATTCAGATGTGAAGAGCTTATCCAAAAGGAAGTATCAAAGCTCCTGTGACTAGTCTCTGTCCAATAATATATTTTTATTTGTTTGACTTCAACTAACGTATTATTTTTACAGAAAGGATATCTTACTTACTGTCTTAGAGGAGCTGCAGCTATCTGTAAGTGGCAAAAATTGTAAGATCTGCTGTAAATGAAGCATGGGATACACTGTCAATATAAGCTGTCCAAAACATAATGAGAGTATTTAAATATTTTATGATTTTTTCCAATGTTCTATCAGAGACTGAACACTGGAACGAGTCTTAAGTGAAAGCAACTTACCAGATGAAGAGCATAATGAATGTCTTTCATAAAAATGAATATTTAAACAGTGTATTATAATTGTTCAACCTCAATAAAATCATGATGGTTCACTATTCTTTCCTCCAGCATAATTCTAATCTGAATATTATATATATAAACTGTACTGACTAGGAATCCATCAGGCATGAAATCATCTCTTAGAAATGCAACTCTTTGGTCATCTGGGATGGTTAATCTAGCCTCATTCTGTGGATATTGAATGAGTGTGTGTGAATATATATATATATATATGTATGTATGCCTTTTAATATAATTGAATTAATACAATTGCATATGTTCATTTTAATTCCAAATCCAGAGAAATCAGTAGTAAAACTCCTATTGGCTCTTAATGCTCCCAAAACATTTTAAAAGAATGCTGACTCAAGAGTTTAATATTGCTATTAGCCTACCTTGGTTGAATATTTTCACATAGACAAGATTTTGCATGCTAAATCAACAGCAGGTTAATCCACTCTTGAAACTATTGAGCCAAACTTACCAAGAGGCAAATATCTGTAGGTTGCTCCAGCATGGACCTGCACCTGCGTATTTCTTCCTGTCCCAGGACTATTTCACTGAAATTAAAAAGAAAAATAGGTTTAGTGAATATTCACTGAGTTTATGGCCATGCAGGTCCATGGAAACACACACACACTTACAGAAAGCCTATTGCAGGTAACAGAACTGCCATAAATTTCAGTGAGGCTCAACTGGAGAACTAAATCAGTATGTAAGGTCATCTGTGAACACTTAGCAGCAAATTTAGTTATCAAATCTTTATTTTAATTATCAGCTACCTTCCTATTCAGCAGAACTTTTAGAATTTATTAATCTTTCTTAAGTATCTTATTACTTGGGGTTTTTTTGAGAACCATCTTATTTAAACAGCTTTTGTAGTTACAATTCAAATTTGGTGCTAAAGTCAGAAGACAGCTCTGGAATCTATGTCTCTGCATGTTAGGTGTGAACCCTCCCTTGTATATATGAAGGATACCAATGTGTATAGATTCCTGTTTGCTGTAGCTGACCAAATGAGTGGGGATAGATCAAATATGCTAAGAAACTGTTTTCTATCCACTACAAAAAAAAAAAATACAGAGGCACAGCAACTTTGGGCTCCTCCAGCTCCTAACTTCCCAGAAGGGAACAATCATCACTGTTAATATTATTGAATGTATCATGAAATTTAAAATGCACTGGACACTATATTTGAGAGAGAGAGGGATGAAGAAAGCAGAATAGGGATATTTTTTTTTTTAATGAAAATATTTCAGCTTCATTTCATTCATGTGGAATAAGCTAAGCAAGTATTTGGAATGAAGGTAGAGCAGGATTTTGCCGATTTGGACCTAGCTAATTTTGAACCAATTTTATTGCACTTGATCCACATTGATTAGAAGCATGCTGCATATCATTGAAATCTCTCATATATTTGCCTCTCTACTTTTGCAAAATTTCAGTGTACTTTAAAGGATTACATTTTTGTTCTGGGTTAGCACATGCATTTCTTGTTTGGTGAACACAGAGAGGAACTCACAAATGGAACATTTAAATTAACTGAAACATCTGAAAATATGTAAGCCCCTCCAAGTCTATCAGTTTAGGCCTTTCTTAGAAAAAAAATTATTATAAAGAAATCTCTGCAAGCACTAATCCCTAGTAATGAACATGGCATGTTATTTCATTTAATTGATTTTCTTTATTGCAGCCAAGTTGATAAAAGATTGAAAATCATCTATTGAACTTGTGTAAATACACTAAGAATCCTTTTTAATATGCACACCAATTAGATTTTTAACAAATTCAGGCTACAAAAAAATCACACTTTGAGATGTGATTCCAGCTACTTGCATAAAAACTAATCACCTCAACCTATGTTCCACAAGAAGGAGAAAGATTATTAGCACATTTGTCTACATTTATAGCACTCCTACTGCCATGTTTATGGGTTGACTGGTTTGGTTATTCATGACTGAGGAATAGAGTAGAGCCAGGGCTGTAGTACGTGATCAGAGAAACCAGCAAAATCTAAGTCTCACTAGAGCATTTTCCATTTCTATCTCCTAACTAATACTTTGCCAAGGCTCCTCCTATGTTGGCCATGGTGTTGCACTGAACAGGACAGAACCTGCAGGCCCCTACAAGGCAAGAGTAATGTCTCAAAGTCATCCTTATGAAATATTCTTTGACTTCTCCATCAATTTCATGATGTGCTCCTGCAAAGCATTCAGAGTCTTTCAGCTCCCTGTGGCTCCAGTGAAGGATGAGAATTTCTCAGCTCTTGGAAGGATTATGCTCATGTGTACCCTGCAGTGAGGAAAGTCCTCTGCTTCACTAGTGCATTTAATTGCCCCCAGACATGGTTTTTACTCTCTGCTATGAATACAGTCCCTTAAATGCACTTGACAGTGGGCAGCATGAAAAACCTTTCCTCCTCCCTTGCATTAAAAGTGATTCAGTGAGTAACACAAGAGTGTGAACAGTGAGTAGATACACAGCAAAAAGCAAGAGTGAATATAGGGGCAGATTAAGAGGGATGTGATGAAGATAAGTGATGCCAAAAGAAGAGAGAGAAGTGGAAAGTTAAAGAACATAATAGAATTTCCTTTAAAACACTCAAAGGAAAATGAAGTACATGACCAAAGGAGATAAGAGATGAGAAAAAAAAAGATGACCACCTGCACCCAGTCAGGGACATTAACCAGGCAGCTACAGGACTCTACAGAAAGCACAACTAGCATGCATGAAGGATAGCTGCACCAATTATAAAATGAATTATGATTGACTTATGAAGTTGTATATATTCTGCTAGTAAAGCATTTGATTAGATCTTTATCTTGCAAAGGCCAAGGATCTTTTTGGTTTACTTTCTTTTATCTATGGTAGATGTCATTTCACAGCCTACTCTATCACTGCTGACAGCCTGAAAGCATGCTAAATACGTGCAATAGGTACTTATTTTTATTTATGATAATTACTTACCTGCTTGAGCGTATCAAGTTAGACGTTACTGGGTAGTAGAAACAAATTCTTATTGCACTCAGATTTAACATGGCAAATCTGATTCTTCCACCTGAATTCTCATAGGATGTAATTTTAGACTTGACATAACTGCTTTTACCTCCTCAAGTCCTTCACCTCATGTTTCACTGCATAGTTCTTACTGTCTGCTCATACTAATGAGAAGTTGTACTTTCCATGTCAAAATTATCTTATGGCATGGAATGATGAAGATTTAAAAATCATTATATAACATGAATCTTAATTCTTATTTTGTTTTGACATGTTTTACTTTTGTAGATATTTGAACTCATTATATTGAGTCAAATCCTCAGCAAATGTAAACTGCTACAGGTCCTGTCCCTGCTCCCATTTAAAATCTCAGGGTTTTCTGTCTTCTGTATAATCTACAGGACTAGCAATAACAAAGCTTGAGGAAGAGCTTAACAAGCAAACAAATCATAATTAATAACCACACCAAGAACCAGCATATGAAGAAATCCCAAACCAATGATTAATTGTGACTCTGTTTATTTTGACAGCCATATCCTTTAACATTTGGGGACAAGGAGCGTAAGTTTCAGCAGATGCCCTGAAAAGCAGGGAGACTTGGGAATTGCTCGAACTTGAAGTGCAGCAACAGGCCACTGTTTTACTAACTGGCCATCAGAGTGATTCATTACAAACTGAGCTGCAAGGTACAAATAACATTTGAGTGTTACAAGAGACAGAGATACCAGAGAAATGCTTATCTTGGTGTCAAGGATACCTCCCCTAGACCACTCTCAACAGCTTTTCCAAGCACACTCCCAGACTTACACCATGGCAGTGTTGTGCAGTGATACCCTCCTTGATCTGGGTGCAAAGTTGTGTGTAGTCTGTATTTGTCATCGTCGTCATGGCTAGGCTTCGCGAACGAAGATCCAGGGAGGGCTCCACCCACGCTCCTCCTCAGTGCCTTTTCCAAGCATGCTGATAAAAAGAGGATAGCAGATAGCACCTTCGAGCCTGCGCTATGGATTTTTTTTAGGTGAGACACAGCATGCGCAGAGCTGGACCCACCCTTTAGTCCTAAGGTTCATCTGCCAGGGCCTAGCAAGCTTGGACGCTGGCAGCCAAGTCCTTAGGATGGAGGTTTAACCTCTTAGCTGGAAGGCCTTACAGGGCTAAACAAGCTCCATCTGCCCGGGTTTGGAATCAGAGTTGTCCTTCTCCTAGGATGACTGCCAGAAGGCTAATGAGCTCATCCTANGGAGTTTCTAGACAAACATACCCACAGAATGCTTGACCATTAAACTGAGTTTATGCAGGTTTGGCCATATGATGAATATCACTGTGATTCTTTATGGCCCATCAAACACAGAAAGCAGGATCACGGGTTTTTTACATCTGTAAAACTCATTTTACACCAGCTTTATTAAGACTGCAGTACTATAATTTCTCAGATTTTTGCCTGCTGTCATCTAATACTACTAGTTTCCATAGCTCATAAATTTAAACCAACAAATTACTTCTAAAATTTTAAAACATAAAAGTAGAGAAAGAAGCACAAAGCCTGGCACCTATTTTCTTCCCCACTACTTGTTGCAGTGTACACCACAGTCTCTTGGCAGGTCTTCAGTGTAGCCTTTGATGCCAGTTTTGGAAACTCACTGTGTGCATATTTCAGAGCCCAGGAACTGGCTGTGGACATGGATCCACTCCAATCTGTGGAGGGCCTCAAAGTCACCTGCTAAGCTTTGTCTCAAATTACTCCTCAAAATAAAACAAACATCCTGCAGCATCCTACCAAGAAGCATCGACAGCTCTTGTCTAATTTACCTGTCACCACTTCCACACAGTTTAGTTTTTCTCCTCATAGAGGAGAAATACTCCTGGCAGTTTTGGTGGTACTGGAGTGAGACCCTCTCTCCAGAGTCATTCATGCTGGTTACTGAATTAACATCAGAAGGCAACATCATTTGGCGAGTTCTGACCTGCAATAAATTGCTACTTGCAGCCCTTTTTATGCCATTATCTATCTCCCAAGCCATCTGGCCCCTGTTGCAGGATACCTGCAGATGTATTAATAAACCAATCTAATAGAGCTGTACATATTAAACATACAGCAGAAGCAGCTGGTGAGTGTTTGTTGTGAGCTTTCTATTTTTCCCTAATGTTTCAGTCACCATAATCTCAAGTTTCTTTCAAGGAAAAGAACAGATTTTTTTTTTTTCCCTCAGCCAACCACAAACCAAAACAAATTCCTCTTCAATAAAAGAAAGCTGTCATTGAAAAGGAAGTTATAATCAGCATAAATGTCATTTTCCTCCTTGGAGTGGAAACTTCAGGTTTAGCCCTTCAACAGCATTGTCAGATCATCTTATGATAATATACCCCCCTGATAGCTCTCATATTAATTGCACCAGATTGCCTACAGTGTGCTCATTTGTTTGTTTGCTTTCTCTTAGAGAAGAACAATTTGAATGACTTTAGGAAAACTTTACTTCCTTTCAGATACAAGTGGGGTCAGAGGGAAACAAAACATACCTTAGGAAAAAGATCCTCACCAGGAGTGTGGTGGAACACTGGCACAGGTTGCCCTGGGAGGTGGTTGAGTTCCCATCCCTGGAAGCATCCAAGCTGAGGCTTGCCAGGGCTCTAGGCAACCTGATCTAGATGGGATGTCCCTGCCCACTGCAGGGGGGTTGGATTAGATGACCTCCAGAGGTCCCTTCCAACCCAAATGATTCTATGATTAAAAGACTTCAAATGGTAGACTGTTAATTTAATGATCAAACTAGTGTTCTTTGGGATAGTGCTTAATTACTTGAACTGGGCCTACAGAGGTAAAGCCACATAAACCAACAGATAGGAAAATCCAGCTGTACACAAATAAACAGAATAAACAATTTTTTTCCTCTAGAGCTATCAAAATCTATTCTGATTTTGAATTTTTCAGCTATGTAGACAGGTGGTTTGAAACTCAGACCTTTTCTCTATAAAAACTAAAGAACACACAGTTTGAAATAGATAACACATTTTAAAGTGAGATTAAAAAAAAGCATTTAAGGGAATCTTTAAAGTCAATTAAATATTTTTTTTTAAGTAATTGACTGCATCAGACTCTTCTGAAACTTGAGTCTTTACATGCTTAGATGTCACAAAGTACTGTTTTAAGTAAAGTTGCTATCTTATGTTAAAAACTTAAAGTTCATTCATAGATATTTTTTTCCTATTTAATCTTACTTGACAATTACTGTCTTAAAAGTTAATGCCTAATAACATGTTCTTTTACATATATAACTCAGATACACCACAATTTGTGGACTAATAGTCACAGTGGTTCAAAAAGAGGATGTTTTGGTTTTCTTCTTCATCAGTGACATCTGAAAAGTGGGAAACCAAATAAGTCAGTTGTGGTAGCTTGGGGCTGGGACAGGAAATAAAAAAAGCTATCTGTGGCAAAGAAGAAAAAAAACCCAAACCAAACCAATCTGTAAACTCTACCTAAAATGCTACCAGAGCATGTAGCAAGTACATGAAGATATTTAAAGCAAACAGGATTAAATCCCCCCCTTCCCTCCTTTTACAAGCTTAGCTGCTTTTCTGAAAGCTCACAGAACATGCTTTTGCAGTTTTAAAGATGACTTGTAGAAGCCTCTCCCCTAGGCCTACACAAAAATAATAGGAAAAAAAATAACTATACAGTTTGGAACACTTTTGTCTAAAATTCACAAAAGATCATAAGGAACTGGTAGATGAGCTGTAGAGTAAAAAGCAATAATTCTAAATATCCAAGGATAGCCCTGTTTATCAAAGCCATTAGTGCTCAGGCTTGGAACATTCCCCAAAAGCTAATTTTCAGAGAGAAAAACACTGACTGCCCCACAAGCCCCAAGTATATCTAAGATGTCCTTTTTTGCTCCCTAAACTCAGGGTCTCAGCTCTGAACTTCGTTTTTCTCTTTTTCAAACCTCTGCTTCATGATCATCTAGACATTTCATACGTATTTTCTTCTGTACCATGAGAATCAGCTGTGGATGGCTACTGAGGGGAGAATACACTCCACTGTATGCAGATGCTCCTCTCTCTCTGCATGAAGCAAGTCCTTAAGTACCTCTTGCTAATGAAATACAGGCTTGTTGGCTACCAATCAGCACAGAAACACATTTTTGCCTTGAATTTGTAGGGAGAAATTGTGAGGTTCCAAGAGGCAGGCTGCTTTGTCCAGGGCCATCAACTAAGCAAGGGCTGAGCCTTAGAGAGAGGAGGGTGTCCCTTTCACACCTGGGCTCTTGCACACAGGCCTCTCCATTACAGCTGTCCCAGTCAAGAAGTGTTATTGAGAAAGGGAAAAGAAAGAGGTCAGAAGGCCACTAGATAGGACAAAGAAATCAATCCCTTCTCATTTCTCACAACTACAGAACTATTGGCTTTTTTCTTTAGTCCCCCAGGCAAATATGACTTACATGCACTGGAACTCATTAAAGGCAACTGAGTTAAGTCCAATTTTTAAGCAAGCAATATCTAAGTAACACTGTCCTAAAAATGAAAATGCATCCTGTCACTCCAGTGCAACTTTGGAAACCAGCCTGAAGTGATTTATTTCTCCCCATTTGTGCTGCTAGAGCTGGCTGCAAACACTTTGCCGACCAATGTACAATTACCTTTATTTTCTTGATGACACAGGGAATGTGAGCTGACAGATCATTTGTGGGGTGCTTGCAAGGTCATGCCAGTTAATTAGGAGCAGTCTGTGCTGGGATGGGGCACAGTGAGCAAGTGGCTCCTTATTGTGACACATTCCAGTACTATTCCCTGGATCAATCTTTCTTTCTAATGAACACTGTATTTTATACATGCATTATTGTGAATTGTTTCAAGGAAAATAAGCAGTGTAATGAAGCATCTTATTACAAGTGAAATGTAATTTGTATTTCTCTTAAGATAGGTACTACTAGGTACCTAGTACCTACTAGGAGGGTTGGACTTGATGATCTCGGAGGTCTTTCCAGCCTGATCAATTCTGTGATTCTGTAATTCAGTCACTGATTCAAATTTTCCAAAAACTGTAAATTTTTCTCAAAATAATAATATCCTCATGATATCAATTTTGCTCAACTACCTCAAAGCAATTTAACATAGAAGGTAAAGATCTTTCTATTTAGGAAATCCCTGAGAAACTTAGAGACAGTGACTTCCCCATGATCACACTCTTCCAAGCTGAAGGAAGTGGCTTGGTTTGAAGATTATATACTCATGATTTTTTTTTTTCCTTTTGGGTATCCTGATATAGCCTAAAAAGTCCCTCAAAGCCCTTGAAAGGCATAGCTAAAACCAATGTTACAAGTAACTCAGTGACATCAGAGTGCAGTTTTTGAACTTCTTGCCAGAAGCAAGTATCAATTTTGAAATCTGGACTGTTAAGGGACTGTCTCCCACAGAACCATGTTTTATACAGTACTTGCTTTTCTGCTGATAAGGAACACTTCAGGGTTTTTTCCTCCTTTTTCTCCATTCCAGTATGAAAGGTTGAGTGCCTAAGAACAGAAGTGCAGATGCAAACCCCTTTCACCTGCTCACACATTCAGCCTGGGCTTTCTAAATCAGGTTCATGGCAAGAAGAGTCTGGCTTTAAGTTATGGTCTGAATATGACAAAACCTTTTGGAGAAACTTTATTGCCTCTGACCCTGAAACCTAATTTTTACCAGATACACTTAACATGAAATCCAAAACCACCAAAAGCCAGCAGAGTATACTCTAAATAATCTCTATCAATTTAACTGTTTGCCTCTCTTAATTTTCATTCTATTTTCATCATTCTATTCACAATGTTAACAGTCAGTGCAATCTCACCCTGCTATTAGAGCTACTGAATTTCCATCCTATCAGTAAAATTTTTAAAAATAGCATTTTATTTTTTTTTAAACAGGCATAAATAGCACCACCATAGCACAGTTCACTCCATTTGACATGTTAGAAAAATCAAATTACTTTACCTCACTCCTGTATTTAGTCATGATCCTGATAATATTGATCAGAAAAAAACCACTAGTAACTAGTAATTTAAATTAATTTTAGAAGACAATTCCAGGTTCAAACACCTCTGAAACTTTGAAGAAATACAGCTCTGCATTGGATCTAGGCATTCTACCTTGTGCAAAGCACTAAGGATGATATTCCCCATCAGCAGTGCCACAGCTTAAAGTCCTAAACAGAGATGCTATTAGGCTGTTTACACAATGGTTTTCTTTGTTAACACTTTCAGATGCATGGCTGAAAAGTACATTAAGTAGGAGCAGTAAATTTCTGTGGGTAGCTAGTTAATTAGAGCAAATAGTCAGGGCCTGGCGACCCGGAAGATTACGCGCTGTACGGAAAGATAAGATAAATCCCCACTTGTGATGCTTTAATAGCCAATAGTGTATGAGTTATGATGTGAGCAGACGGAAATTACGCTGTGAACCAGGGGTATATAATATCATGTTAAGTATAAATAAACGCCATTTTGCCTTTGACTTTACGGGTGTCTGTGGGGCATGTGGACCGAGCAGTCTGGGTTTGACTGCCGAGGCCGTTCGGTGAACCAGGTCGCTGCACCCTGAAGTGCAACAAGTGGTGCCGAAACCCGGGATCGAACCCCTGAAGTGCAACAAATTTCCTTTGTTGTTGAGCAACTACAGACCACTATACATGCCTTAGCTCACTTAAACTTGGGTTCAAAGTGCTGCATAGTTCTGTTATGCCATATTCCATCTGAGTTACCTACTCCTGAAGTAGCAATTACCAATTCAAGTTCCAAAATATTCTTACACTGAAAGTCACTCACAGTTACCATTGCAGCTAATCAGGTACCTCTGTATTTCTTTTTGTTTCAGGACATGAAAGAGCACCTAACTATTACAGGAAAAAAAAGAAAAAAACTTGAAATATAGACAGTTCTCTTATTTCTGATTACATCTGATACTTCAGCAGTGAACATCTCAGAAGAGGTTTCTGTCCCTCGTCAGCCTCATTGGAAATTAGACACAGTGAGAAGGACAGATGATGGTGTGTATGTCTGCATGTATGTTACAGGAGAGCAGGGTGGGGGGTGAGTAATGAGTAGCAAAGGGCTGGAAAGGGAAAGGACATGGCTTGTCTCCTATTCTTTGATTGGAGGCTTGCTTATCCAATGGATCAGTGGGCCACAGCAAGCAGCCGCAGCCAGCACGGCTTGGCAGCATGCACGCTGCTGAGCCACTAGCCTTTGTCTAGGGACTCACTCTACAGACTTAACACCTACTTGTCACTCATTCCCTCATTCCTCTTATTTAAATAAGTGGGTTTAGTACATATACAAGCATAATTATAAATATATATTCTCTCACACATGCACATTCACAGGGGGAAAGGAAACCAACTCATCCTTGATGGAATTCTCCTTACTTCAAAGCATTTAGTCTCACAGACAAACACAAGTACAAGAGAATTAGGCCTATCTGTCTTTGGTAAGTTTACTCAGATGAACAGTAAAATCCTGTAGTCTGAAATAGAGATCCTCCTCAACTCTCATCATAGTCTGATCAGCAATGGTGGCAAAAAGAGAGAAAAAAATCCCAGTCTTTGGGAGAGTATGGAGAACATAACTCCACTGTTTTCACTTTGAAAGACAATCACTAAACTAATGAGAAGCAGCTTATTTTCAATGCCACTTACACTTTGGCACAGAAAGTATAAATGCAAAAGCACAGCTTGCCCCTGAGATAATATGAGTGCTTGGTAGAGCAAGACAGCAAGTGAGATGTAGGCTTGCAACAAAAAAAAAAATATGACTTTTCTTACTCTTGGTCAACAAAAGTTAAAGTACAACAGAAATTATACTTGGGGAAACAGTGAAGAAAATCATGCTTACTTGTTTGAAAGTCTCTTATACTCACGTAATAAGCAAAAAAGTCAGCACTCACAGATACAGCACAGGAGTAAGTGACTGCAAAAGATACCCAGCAATGGAGAATAAGACCCAGCAGCAGTGGATGGTTTAACTGGTGTAGGAATCAGTACAACAGATTGAGGGGACTAAGCCACATCCCTGGGCTTCCAGGTGTTCATGCTGTCCCCAGCAGAAGGCTAGCAGCCATGGCAGATGCTCAATGATTCAGACCTGCTTCAGTATCTATGCTAGACTGCTGCAAAGACATGCAACTACCATAGTGCAAGTCTGCCTTACTTACAGTGCTTGGGTTGTGGGGTTTTTTCCATGTCGGCATTCAGGCAATCAAATTAAAACCACAGAATAAGCTAAACTCCCTGGCCTGTGGCTAAGCTTGTGCTGATGAGTTTCACCAAATGACCTTACTAGCCTAACCTCATTTAGTCTACACAGATAACTGTGCTTGTTAGAAGAGACAAATTCTAAAAATATGTCTGTGCTCTCCTTTTCTTTTCCTAGATATTTTGAATTGTGCTCACCCAACTTCCTTCAACCTTTGTCCCTTCCACTCCAGGATATCCCTGGCACACTACATCCCTAAGGCTAGTAGCACATCCCTCTGTTTATCCTAAGTCCCCAGATAATATTGTAGAAGAAAATATGAAAGGGTCTATAAACCTGAAAGGAAAACATGCTCTTTTGTTAAGATATAGTAATATGTAGTGTTGCCACAGTAGCTTGCTTCCTTAGTCACTGGTGATACACAGGACTTGGTCACAGTGGTAACCACAGCCTTTCTGCCCTCCTTGCTATCAACAGCCCCTGAGGCATCTGAGCTGGAAGAGGCAGAGAGAGAAACAGAGACCTTTGCAGCAACTTGCTTTACCCAAACTTCTATTCTTTGGAGATGACTTCCTTACCTCTCTCCTAGCTATGAAGGGATCAGAGGCCAACAAGGCCTTAGTGCACCATTTTGGTGTCTAATGGCAAGAAGGATTACATTCAGCCATATAAAACTTCATAAAGTTCAAATTAGTTTTTCATTTCACTGCTTTAATCTTAGCTTTTGTTATAGACCTTGTCTCTATTATTTTTCACTATAAAGCTCCAACTTCATGAGCATCACGACTGAGCTGAGAGGTGGATAATGGACAGCAGAAGAAAAATGACCCCAGATAAGACAAAGAACTTATCCCTGAGAATAAGAAAATATTTCAAAGAATTTGAGTTCAAAGTGTCTCTTCATAGACAGTGACTACCAACCAGTTATTAATTCAGTTTTTGCCTATTTAGATTCCTGAAGCTAAATTCTCACATAGGAGCCTTTGTGAATTATGATTTCTGTCTCTGTTTGGCAAGGGACTTCTATCTGATGAATGATAACATGGCTTCAGTTATTCATTCCTTGATCATCACTCAGTTGGACTACAATCATACACTATATCCTTCGCAACAGAAACTACTTCAAGCACATCAAGCTTGTCTTTTGATTATGACAGGCTATAAAACTATGAATCATTATATCTTGAACTTTATCTACAATCAATATATAATATTTCATATATATATCCCCCACAAAGTATTAAAAAGGAAAAAAAAGCCCTTATACTTTCCTGTAAAACACTCCGTTGCACATGCTTTTCCTCTGAGAAGTGACAAAACATCCTATAACAAGGTGTTTAGCCATGTTTCTTTATAGTGTGCCCTTCCAAGCATTAAGAACATCATTTTTTAAACTATTAACCAAATTTCCTCTCTGCATTCTACAGTACCAGACTGATGAAAGCTCAGAGGATTAAAATACATACAGCATTTAAAAGTCTTGCTCCTTCACCCTATAGGCTGAGGTAGAAACCAGAGAAGGCCTTTTTTAATATTAAGCATAAAGGCTTGGGTCCTTTGTTCCCTCAGATAATGTATGTTGGTAGATTTGCCAATGTAAATACTTTACAGAGGTAAGAAGGCAAGGAGAAGTAAGAGCTCAGTGGAGGCTTTTGTTTTGTTCAGAAATAGGCAGTATTCCTGTCACTGTGCATCTACTGCACGTATATACTTGTGAGAAGCCAAAGGAATATGAGCTGGGCATGTTTAGTCTGGAGAAGAAGAGGCTGAGGGGGGACCTTATTGCCCTCTACAACTACCTGAAAGGAGCTTGTAGGGAGGTGGGTGTTGGCCTCTTCTCCTTAGTAACTAATGACAGAAGCAGAGGGAATGGTTTGAAGTTGAGACAGGGTGGGGTTAGATTGGATATTAGGAAGAAATTCTTTAGAGAAAGAGTGGTAAGGCACTGGAACAGCCTTCCCAGGGAGATGGTTGAATCACCATCCCTGGAGGTGTTTAAGAACCATGTAGATGTGGTGCTCCAGGACATGCTCTAGTGAGGGCAAAGGAATACAGCTTGCTTTGCCATAATACAGCTTGATTTCCCATACCTATCTTGATTTTGCAGCTAGAAAAATACAAAAACATGCTTCAAGAAGATAAACTCCATGTAGAAAAAAGGGATTAAATAAAACCACATCTAGTATTCTGACAGTAGATGTACTTTAAATTCAAAGTTACCAGCTAGAATTTAGAAGTTTAAAAAAAAAAATGGTAGGAGATTAACTAAGAAGTTACAAACAGTGAAATCTCTGCTGTATTGGATACAGAGGGACTGCTAGAGAACCTACCACTTAGTGATACTACTTCACTAGTAATTAGTGCAATATTCAATATAGAGGATCCTTGAGTCCTTTGTTCCCCTTCCCTTTCCTTTTTTTCTTACTGCAAAGATGCAATACACAATGTTTTCCTAATAGCTGTGAATATTATAGGAGAAAAACAGGCATTAATCCAAATCACTTTGGTTATAGAATGGAAATACATATATGTGTGTGTATATATATTTTTTTTTTTAATCAGTTTTATAACTAAAATCCATCTATATGTTTTCATAGCTACCTGGGGCAAGATTCCCCTACAGCTATGCAGGAAGAAGGAGATATTTGAGGCAGTTTCTCTGTTAGGGAATTCTTCAGTTGGTTTATGTTATCACATATTGTGTATAGTTGTATACAGCTAGGGATCTGCTTCTGAGGAGGCAGAGTCATCTCACTGGGGAGACAGAGGAGCAGATCAAAAGTAGAGTAGGAATATCCAGCACTTTTAAGGAAATTGGTAAAAATTATCCAGCCTACGATTTATCTGCCTTTTGAAAACACTTTTTCCTTAAAAATTGAGTATTCCATAAAAAAAACCCTGCTGGCCATGAAGTCAGATCCTGATGAAGAAAGGAGGAGTCTCTACAGCAAAGAGCCTTACTCTTGGTGGGAGCCTCACACATCCCAAGGATGGGACCAGGAGCACCAGCTCATATCCAGGGCACAGTAATCCTAAATCAGTCCTTACAAAGAGGCTGTAGAAACATCTCTTCTGTATGCTGGTGACCTTATTAGTCAGAAGAATGAGGTATCCAATAAGGAGTTTGTTCTTTGGCTTCTAAAGAAATGTTTACAAAATGATGAAACATACTATGGATTATAAGCAATATATGGATTACAACAGATATTAGGTAACTATTATTAATGTTACTGCAGTCTTATTTACCTAAGCTTCAGAAACATTTTAGAAGAACATCTACTTTACAACCTGCCCTTGCAGTTTTTCAGCAAAACAAGCAGTGCTTGCTGCATTTTTCAAATGCTTCTCTATGCCTGAGAATTAATTATCCTTAAATTATCAAGCCAAGGCAACATCTTTTTATGTCTACATATACACATATAAACGTGTATATAAAGGGATGCTAGTAAGGCTGTCAGATAGGAATAGTGAAAATTAATATAAATGATACAAGTATAATAGCTGCATGTATAATAGTCAATAGTGCATAATCTAAAGGCTGATAGCTCCTGTAATGTGCACAGCACTGATGAAACAGCTCTCTGGAGTAGTCTAACTTCTGTCAAGTACATTCCACAAAAAAAAACACTGCTAGGAAAGGCTTTTTCATGATGTTTAAAGTAAAATAATAACTAAATTATTTTTGTATTGGAAAATGCATTAATATCTTCAATTAGATGCTAGATGTAATCAAACTCCCCTCTTTCCCCCTGCCAGGTGCTGTTTAACATCTGAGCCAAGCCTCAAGCTCTACTCCCCATCTGGAACACAGAGGCCATATCACAGGCCATGCTCATATTGACTTCATGGAGACTGTGCCACCACTCTGCAGACAAAAACCTGATGAAGATCCTTCTCCTTCCAGTTCCCACCAACAAAAGCTCTCACCTGCTTTACTTCCTCATCATGCCTTCTGCTAAACACACCTCTAGTCCCTGTTAGAAAAGGAATGTAGTTTCACAAATGCAGTTTTTGAGTGCCATAGATGTTAAAAACCCAGCCAAAGGCTTGATTTGCATCTTGTGTGCCCAGTACATGGCAGGGGTGGAGAGAGGGTCTCTCACTCACAAAAAAACCAAACCCTTTCCTCATTTGAACTGACTAAAAAATGATGCCTGCTGGTATCCCAGGCTTATATCCAGTCTAGTATATCTCTGGCCAACATCAGTGGAGTGGCAGTTTAAAGAACATGGATAAGATTTCACAGACTCCTTCACTGCCTGTCATTTGAATTGAGAATTCAAGGGATAGTGAAAAGGCTTCTGGAAAATGATAGCTATGCATTAGGGAAAAAAAACCACCCCAAAACAAACAGGAGTCAAAGAAATAATGTAAGGGAAAAAATGTTAAAAAGGTCTAGTTTTCTTAGAAAATCATAGAACATTACATTAGGAGGCTAAGGTATGATAAATGTTAATCCAGCACATAAAGTGTGAACACTCCCTGTGAGTACTCTGCAGACTTACTAATAAACATAACAGAGAAGTTAACGTAAATTACAGGACACAAGCCCAAATTTTGGATTTTAAGCTTTTCAGAGAAATGAAATTTATACTACTTCTATTGCCATAGTGCCAATATCAGCTGTTGAGTTTTCAGGGAATATGTAAACCAGGAAATGAGTGTGGTTCATGGAATGTACCTGCAGTTTTCATGAAGCCATTATGTCTTTTTCCTTGCAGACTATGCTACCTCTCTGCAAACAAACAGGGACTGGTCACTGAATTACCTGATTTTTTTTTTAATTTAATTTTTTTTTAAAGTCCATACTGGACAAGCAAAAAGCAATCAAGTGTACTATAAGCACATCACAGTTAAACCTTGGAAAAAACTTCTAGTCTACATCTACCCAAAGCTACTACACTCTTCAGCCTCAGATTACAGTTTTGCCAAAATAATTCTACTGTAAATACTATAATAATTTGTGCAAGTGCCAAGAGAGAGACAGCTGAGGTATTACAGTTACAGACTGCTCCCACTGTCAGCCAGTCAATCTGGATCCCTAGCCATTTAAAAGTTTCCATGGAAATAAAAGGTAATGATGCCACTACTGCATTAGAGATTTTTAATTATTTCCAATACTTAGCTATCTTTAGCAATGCTCAGATTATGTTGGAATATGTGAATTTCCTGCATTTGTGAATCTCAAGCAAGCCTTTTGGGACCCGGGCTTGTAGAAGGCTTGGGGAGATGAAGTCTATGAGAAGCTTGTCTGGAAAAAGAAGACCGTGTGCTGGTGGTGCTTCCAATTTAAGTTTATCAACCTACTATAGACATATGGGATCAAAGGTTACAGAAGACTGATAGCAGAATGATCAATAACACTAAGGTGACACTAACAAGAATAGCTTCTGCAAGTATGCAGGAGTTCTTTTATTCCCATGGGTGCCCAAATAGAAAGAAGAGGTAATTAATCTCTGTATTAACTAGCGATTGCTTACAACACACAGAGAAGCAAAGGGACATCTTGTCAGCAGGAAAACATTTGCTCACAATAACAGACTGTAATGCTGGAGATCTGCTTGGGATTGCTTAGCTACTCTGCCCAGACCACACAGGGAGGGCTTTGTAAAGTTTTGATCTCATCTGAGCACTACTTTCTTCTCCAGTGTTGTGATGAAAAGCCTCCTCAGGCTCTACCGGCTGTGAAGCTTGATTTGAAGTCTGACATGGATCTGAAGTCACACAAAGGAAGCAGGACCAAGCTTTCAACTCTTATGGTCAGTGGGAGGGAATAAAATACCTTGGTCTTGTGACAAAAAAAAAATAAAAAGAGCTGTTATGTTGCTGCTTGAAAGCTATAGGTTGAAGGTTTTAAACTCTTGTTGTAATATGCTTCTGTCTTGCCAGAAAAGACATAATTGAATTTGTAGAGTCTGTGTATGCTCCAGGAATAAAAAGCACATCAATTTTTTAGAAATGTGAAATGGATTTAAGACTAGGAAGAAAAAGCATTTCTCTCTTCACGCAAGCAAGACACATTAAAAACTGCCTTCTGAACATCAACAACCCTATATTATGCATTAACAAATCTAAATTACTAAAAGGCAATTCTGAACCCGTATTCAATTCCTAAGTATATGACAAGACTTTAAAGATATTTAGCCATTTTATTCAAATATCTGACTTCAAAAAAAACCCTGCAGAAATTGCAGATGCCAGTAGCTTGTACAGCAAAATAAGTTCTCCCATTCAAACAATGCACACAAAGTTTTTGATTTTAAGCATTTCTTTACCCAGTACTGCAATCCCTCACTAAAACTTTACAGAAGTGAATTTCACGCTGACTTCTTGTCAGACACGAAAAAGTCTCTACTGCATTCACTTAAGGTTTTTTGAACAGAGATCCATGAGGAAAAAGAAAGTTATGTTTTTTGTTGGTTTGGGTTTTTTTTAAATCCTTCCCAGTCCATTTTCCATGAGGTTGCATGTGTTTTTGAGCAATAATTTAGAAAAACAAACATGCACTCAGGCTTGATCGAGAATCCAGTCAAGGTATATGAAAGATGAAGGCTAGACAGCCTTTTACAGAACGTGCCTTCCATCTCAGCATTTCATAGAAGTGCAAGGCAGAGTAGGAAGAAGTACATCACTAGCCCTAAAGATAGAATAGCTAGACTCTGAAAGAACTTATTTGACTTTGAGGAAACTTCAGAGACCTAAAATTAGCTCTGTCTCTAGCTCACAAATTCTACAAAGCTCTCAGGAAGAATGGAAGATCCCAGCAACCTATTGGCTTTGTAGCTTTATCATCTTTCACTTCCCATCACAATGTTTTCCATTTCCATGTCCCCTGTCAGTCCTGGCTTTCTGCTTGGCAGGAATCAGATGCTCAAAGACCGTTGACTTCTATCTATTTAAAGTGTATGTAGTAAGATTGTATTTACAGAGCACATGCACCAGGATTGTTTCTTTGAATGAAAGTGCCCAAATACCAGAGTCCATCACCCAGCCCAAGTGTTCTGCCTCTGAGCCCTCATGATATGTAGATTTTCATTTACAAATAATCTCATTTATATATCTGAGTATCACTTCATTTACATCCCAAGTATCTTCTCAGTGGAACTGCATTAGCAGGTCTCAAACTGTAACCCAGCCTTCTACTAGCAAGCTGGTTTTGAGTCTCCTCAACTGCAGCTAAAGCCACTTCCCTTTACCCAAGCTGTACAGCTGGTCTGAACTTTAAAGACACCTCAACCTGCAGCAGTCCAGCAGCACTTTGCAGTGACCTGGTTTGTCTGGAATTGAGCCAGTTTCTACAAAAAAATTGAGTGACACCCTAGTCTCACAACTTTTCATATTGTATGAAAATTGTTACCACAACTGTCCTTAAGTTGGGGGCTGTCGCTCATCTCCACACAAAGTGGCAAATTTAAGTTACAGTTCTTAGAATTAGATCCTTTTGAAATGTTTGCAAGTATCCAGAATACCAAGATCACTTACCATACAAAATTTGAAGCATGTATATTTCTATACTGTTTTTACCAAGGAGCTATTTAAGATGACAGCAACAGTAAATATATCAAGAGTGTGTGTCTGTGTGTGTGTGTGACCAAGACAACACAAAAAGTAAAACCAATGTGAAATTTTTGGATTGATTGACTGGTTAGGAATATCTGCCTCATTCTACCTGGAATTCCTTCTGACAGATCCTGCATCATACAACAGCTACAACCCAAAAGTGCCTATTAAGAGGTAAATATTTGGGTCTGTGAAGCACTCACAGAACAAAGAGGGAAATTTTACCTGCCATTGCTACCCATCACAAACATGTTAGAGTTATCAGAAGCAGCTTGAGCACCTGAAAAAAAAGCTCACTGGCTTATTTAAAGGTTGCAATGCAAAGGATGAACACTACAATGCAAATAATAGTCACTGAATGAGACAAACTCCCCACTGGTTGGGATAAGGATGGGCAACAGCATGTCCAGTCACCTCTCTACCATCAGTAGAAGCACCATGAGGAATATGCAGCTATCTGTAACCAATATGGTCTACACTGTCAAGGGTTAGGGTTTAGCTAACCACTAATCCAGTAAGAGATGCTCTCTATTACCTCCCTTTCCTCCCACTCCAGGAAGGAGAAGAGAATTAACAGAGACTGACTTTCATGGATTGGAAATGAAAACTAAAACTACTTTAATGAAAATAATAATAAAATATATACAAATATATACAGAACTAATACCAAATCCACCACCACCCCGCTCCGAAGGCAACTACATCACCATCACCACCAATACTGTGGCAGAAGGACTCAGCAGCAGACAGGAATTGGACTCAGGGGCTGGATCCTGGAACTGCATTCAGGAACTCTTGGATCCCGATTGAAGGAGGAACAGGCAAGAGCTCTGCAACAGCAGAGCTGGGCTTCTAATCCTCACCAGGAGAGTTACCAGTCCACCACCCCAGATGGGTCAGGTGCTCAATCTTTAAGGAGGATGGAGGCCCAAACTTCTCCATTTTGTATTTACTGTTAATTAGGTGTTAATAGCTTGCATCTCCTTGCTTGGGTCTTAGGCTTTGTGTAAGAGACCCCCCAAGGCCCAAGTTTGGTGTGGGAGCTGGCTGTAGTGAGCAGCTGAACCTCAGTTTATACTGAATACAATGTATATAGAATGGAATACCTTGTTGGTCAGTTTAGGATCACCTCAACTGTCCACTCCTCCCTGCAGGTATGACCTTTTACTTTGCACCCCAATGTGGTACAAAACATTTAGCAGCAACTTAGAGGAGCTTTAGCTGAAAAATAAAATAACTGAACAGAATTAGTTCTTTTCTAAATCAAACCAGGACAAACACACATATAGAGAAAACTAAGTCTCAGATCCTGACATATGATATATTTTGTTTAACAGGGAAATGACAATTTTAACAACTACATGCTTTAGTTTTGCAGAAAAATGAGAAGCAAGTTCTTGGATAGGGTGCAGAACAGACAGGACAGATGGGGCAGTGAGGTATTTGGACACTTCTCCTTGCCCTTCACACATCAGGTGTCTGAAGCAGTGCATGATAATGAAAGCCACCTGCAATGACAAGAGGCCACTAACTGATCCTTGAAGACTAAAGCCAGGCACCCTCTGAGCAGCCTCCCTGATTGAGAAATCACTTGTGGAAATCTGAGCCCATATGTACATTTTGTGAGTCATGTAGCATGTATGGTGTTTATTGCTCCTAGCAAAATAATCTTCTTCACCCTTGAATGATATATGGTGGGTCACTTAAGATGCTGATCTTCTTTCATTTGGAAAAGAAAAAGATCACATTACAAATGACTACCCCTGCTAAATCTTTTTTCCTCAACACCTTCCTCCCCAGAGTCCATAGGCAATAATGACTAATTATTCCTATTTTGTCTTGCTCTTCATCACACTAATACATTTCATGTCATCACCAGAAAGCAGGAACCTAGAAATGTCTAAAGGAGCATTAAAATCACAGCTTTCAAATGTGTGCAACATTGATTCATGTTAAGAGGGCTTCTGGCATACTGAAGAGCTACTTGTAGACTTTGGGCACTTTAAATCATAAATGAGCAGAACAGTTATATAAAATCAGTTAATATTAGATTAAGTGGTAGCAAGACTGGGAAACTTCCTCTGGAAAAGCTTTGAAACTGATTTTAATCAAAGTTATTACTTACTACAAAGGAAAGGCAGATTTGGGGAAATTTGTGGTTCTTGCCAAAAAAAGCATAAAGGAAAGATCAAGTGATCAGCTACATGCAGCTGTATTTCAAAAAGGGTCACCACTATGTGCTTTCTGAACTTTTAAAAATGTACTGGTTTTTTTCAGTGTTACAAACCATATAGCTGAAGCTCCTGCAGCCTCTTTGAATTATGTATAGAGTTTCATACTTGCTCTTTTCTCTAAAGAAACAGAAAGAAACTAAAGTTTCCAAAAGCAACTGAACATGTAAAGTCTTTATTTACAACTCGTGATATGAGAAGGAATGACAGATTTTAGGCTTTGGAAAAGTTGGGAGTCTTCAGTTTTTCCCTTGGAGAACTGCAAAGAGTCTGTAGCTGATCAAAGATGGGATATTAAATTAGTATCAAAGATGGAACATTAAATTAGCATCTTGTGTAAAAGCAGAATAGCAACTCAAGGTTACCTATGGGGTGTCAAGATTAATTAGTGAATGTTTGCACACTGTGCTGAAGATGTAAGACACTATGCAAGTGTCTTAAGTATTACTAGGTATTACTAAGTAGTTAAGTATTACTACAAAGAGGAACTGTGGTAAATTCAGTTTACATAGTTGAAATGACTTTATAGTTCTGCTAAACAATTCTGCAATACTTTTACCAGTGTTTGCCACCATCTAACTGCAACAAATGAAACTTTAGCTGTCTTAAAGGCAAGAAGAGGATGAGATTTTACAAACTACCAATAATATCATAGTGTAAGGCAGAATACCCCAGAAAATTTTCATATCTGTTAATCAGGATGAAGGTCCCTAGTGTGTTACAGTCTCTTAAACATGATTTATGCTTATTTCAGACTCTTTTAGCAATGGGACAGGGGGGTAGGGGGAGAAAAAAACCTGACGTTTACATTCATTTGTATCTTTCCAAAAGTCAAATAATGGAAGTGCTGGAAAAACCTAAGCCTGTTCTGTCCAGCCCTAACCCCATATAAGTCACTAAAAATCTCTACTGGCAGCGTAGCAGAAGGCATCAAAGTCTTTTTTTCTACTCAAGAAAAGCAAGTTACACTCGATAACTCATAGGTGATTTGGAAAACAGCATGAACACTGAGGTGACAAAGGCAGCTGATGATCCTCATTTGCCCGAGGCAGTAAAAAAGGGAAGTAGCTGTGCAAAGGTGCAGAAAGACCTCTGGCACCGACTGGCAGATGAAAAGGCTGGAGAAATTGAATGTAGATAAAAGTATATAGTACTGTACATGAGAAAAAACAATTTTAACTCTATGTGCTCAAAAATGGGCTTGGATGTGACAGCTAACCATTAGATAGTTTTAGAAAATACCAGTTGGGGTTGTGGGGGGGGAAGTTATGAGTTGTTACATCAGGGAAAAGAACCAGGGAACATTGCGTGCTCTGATACTAGCTTATAGCTCTGCTTTTGCAGTCTAGTCCCTCCACTAAAACCTACAGAGGAAACAGACCAAACAAAAAGAGCAACAAGGAGAGACATGCATCTGTATAAGGATCTAAATGAATGCCTCAGCCTAGAAAAATTCAACTCTGAAGCTCGTGATAAAGGTTTAAAAACCATTGAGAATCATGAGGTGTATACACAGGGATTAGAAACTGATGAAAAAATTATTAAAACGAGTGGTGGCACCAAAATGAATCTAGCAGGGAGGCAGGCAGGTGCTGCCCCACATGCCACACACCCAGGCAGTGGCATGCATCCCCATTTCACAGAAACAGAAACCAGCATATCTAAATTGGTTTCAAGAGTAATAACAACAACAACAACAAATAAAAGTCCATCTAGGGATATTACAAGAAAACTAACTTCTTGCTCAGGGAATCTCCAAGTTACATATTTGCCCCCTTTATATTCCTCTCTGAATATATTCCAGCCACTATCTACATGGCTCTTGCTGTGCAAACTCACAGCTGCTACACTGGGCTATTGCTTATGTGTCTTGCTGTGTTGCTTATGTATGTTTAATGGTGGGGGACAGAGGTTTATGGTGCAGCAGTATCCATGTGCCATGGTCTACCCTGACCCAGACTCCAGGTGACACCAGGGTGGTGTGGGCAGTGCTGCTTCACTTAGGGGAAAGGAGGGGAAATACCACAGAGAGCTGCCCCTGAACAACCTAGCAGAAGCAGGGATGGTCAAGGCAGCAGGGGGATTTAGGGGTACAGGTCAGGAATGTTGGAGGATCCTCTAGTGGGACCCAAACCATCCACTACTGGCACTTGAAGCATTACTTGCTGGCAGAGGGCAGAAGCATCTCCATCAGCATGTGCAGGGGCATCTCAGCAAGCTGCCCTGCTTGGGCTGCCACATGTGGAGCTGGTGGGGCAAGGTGCTAAAAAGGGAAGGTTGGAAGTGCTATCTGACTGGACCAGCCTTACTTACTGATGCTCACAGCCCCTTATCAGGGCAGGTAACTCCCATAAGCCCCAAGGCAATCTGCAGCACACTTCCTGCACTGCCTACCCCTGCTAAATAAGTCACAGGCAGGAATCACTTTGATGTGAAAGTTGTTCCCAATACAGTACTAAGCACACAGACAGCATACTTAGGCAAGCAACAAAAACATGACCAAAACCCAGGTTCAGACCCAGAAGTCTGACAAAAGCGGATCATTAACTACAACATCCCAATGCCTTTTCACAAGCTAACATGTAAAAAATAAGGAGCACTTCTCATTTGAAATAACAAATGTATTTTGTTCCAAAATCATTGGTTTTTCTCCCCTTCACTGAGCAACTAAGACATTTCAGTGAAAAGCTGAATAAAGATGTGCTTAACAACACCAGATTTGAGGGATTCCTCCATTATTGCAAAGAAGAGAGGGAAAGAATTGTTTCTGAGAGAACACGTCCTTGTGCAGTTCTATAGGGCAGGGTCCTGTTACCCCAGGTATTATGCCAAAATAATGGTAGACTTTTCAGATTCAGGTACCTTTAGAGACAAAACTTCAGTGTTTCATCTGCAAGAAAAGCCTTGGTTTAGAAATGAACAGAAATTCAAATATCCACATATATCCTGCTAGCTCACTTATTGCTTGCTTTTTATCTGGATGAGTTATCTAAAGAAATTAATGAAAAGTTGGTCTGAATATATCTTGTGCTGGAGTACAACCTTTTGTTCAGTCTGTTTTGTTCCTGCTGACAGGATATCCCATTTTTAGGAAGGCAATCTGCTTTTTGACTGCTGCTTTCCTTGGAGAAGGCATGGCAAGGTGGTTAGGAGGTAACTTCCTTGTGTGTGTGCAGCTGTCCACAGGAATCACCAGCATATGGTGAAGCACATAATGGAGAAGAGAAATTGTGAGTGAATTTCTGACTTGCTTCTGTCTAACTGTGCTTTAATGACTTGACTACTAACTCTCTTAGCCATCAGCTGCCCTCTGTGGCAAAACAGGCCCCCTGAATCAGGCATATCATCTCAGCAGGATATTGCTGTTTATAAAAGAGAAATACATAATTTAATAATACTTCAGACTAGATCCTCAGCTGATGTAAACACACATAGTCTGAAGTCAATCAATCCATTATGACTGGCTTTAGGTGTGAAGCAGGCTATCTGTTCATAAACATCATAGGAAAGAGCCTTTATTCATGCACTGTTGCAAGGGTAGCAAAATCCCACACTCCCATTAGGTTGCCTCCCTGAACACCAGAGTTTCTCAGAGCTCTGAGCTAATTTGAGGAAACATGATTAGAGAGTGTCATAACTGCAAAAGGATCTGTAATTCATCACCTGCAGAACAAGGGTAGTCAACACTGAAAAATGCATCAGCTCTTCTGAGTTTTTTTGAGCCAAAAGAAGAGTGAATCACAGCAGTGAGTATCCCAGACCTTCTGGGTTAGTGGCAGTGGGCTGTGAGCAGAGTTCTTTCTCTGCAGAGATTCTGCATCCTTTGCACAACAGCATAGTTTTTCCATAGTTTTTACTTAGAGCATTTTCATGTCAAGGTCAGTATCTCAGGAGGTGACACGTGGGTGTCTAAAATCCTTGTACAGGGAATACACTGGATCAGGATCTCCATCTTCACAATTTGGTAATCTCTAGATGCAGTCTCACTTCAGAAGCCTTTGAGGGCTTTAACCCATTTAAGCCAATTCAGCAGGTGCACTTGAAAACTACCCTCTGGAATGAGCTCTTCAAGGACAGCCTGGTGTCTAGCAACAAACTTGCTTGCACACACACTTGGTGCTGGGAGTCAGAGTCTGGCAAGACTGCTGCGATGATGCTAAGAAGCAAATCCAGGCACCTGAGGAACTGTAAAGTGCAGAAGCAAGTTCTTTCTCAGACCTCTAAACTTTCCAGATAACAAGTGAGCAAGGAGACCTCAGGATACTAATTGGACCTCAAGTCTCAGAATCCATTTTTGCATTTTTATAGTAGTTTTTGACAATGGAATCTATTAGTAGTTTACACCTCAATCATTACACAGAATCACAAAATGTTAGGGATTGGAAGGGACCTCTGGAGATCATCTAGTTCAACCTCCCTGCAAGAGCAGGATAACCTAGAGCAGGTTGCACAGGACAATGTCTAGTTGGGTTTTGAATATCTCCAGAGATGGAGACTCAACCATCTCCTTGGGCAGCCTGTTCCACTAGCCTCAAAGTAAAACAGTTCCTCCTCGTGTTAAGATGGAACTTCTTGTGTGCTAGTTTTTTCCTGTTGCCTCTAGTTCTGTGACTAGGTACCACAGAAAAAAGACTGGTCTCATTCTCCTGTCCCTGATTACTGCAGGGAGGGTTGGGCTAGATGACCTTTAAAGGTCCCTTCCAACCCAAATCATTCTATGATCCTATAATTCTATTATTCTATGATTCTAAAGAAAAGAGCTCAAAGCAAAACACTCCACAACTTAACAACACTCTCTCTGCCCCACCCAAGATCTTCCAAGACCTGGCAATGTACAGACAAAAATTTGTAGAGAAAATAAGAAGGCTGTGTATTCCTTGATGACTGGAGAAGTGATGACTTTCTCAGATTAGATATACATGATAGATGATGTGATGATGAGAAAAATTTGTCCAGTTTTAAGGAAGGTGATTAGTATACCTTGTGAATATAAGGTAGCAATTGCAAGCACTGAGCTTGTTAGTAGGTAAGGAATCTAATATTTTTTATTATGAGGTAACTTTTGATGATCTTTTCAGAGAAAATCCTAACTTACATATTAATATTTTCACTGTTAGACTCAATTGACCTGACTCTGCTCTAGGCAGCAGCTGTGAGAGTCAGAAGAAACTCCTCCTGGATCAATGTAGTAGGAAAGTTGAACCTGGCAATCAATGTAAGTTGTTAAATGTAACCACATTTACTCAGAAATATTTTGTATTCTTCTGATAGTACCTCTTTTGAGCTGTAGCTCAGCTAATGTTTGAAGTAAATCTAATGACACCCTTCTGATATAAGGAAGTATCTATGTCAGTGATGCTGCATTTATTGTTGTCAAAATCAATAGTCAACCATTCAAGTTTCACAGCTTGGAAATATGATTTTGATTTAACACAAATTTTAGTATCCAGAAAGGTGTTAAAACAGACTTAAGTACTCTCCTTTTTAAAGTAGCTATTTTGTGGTAAGCAGTCCCCTTTAAATGAAAGTCATAAATTGTGCATGTGCTCCTGCTGGCTATTAGCTTCTAGTTAGTAGATTCTGAATTACCTTCCCAGAGTGAAATGCTTATGTGAGTCACAGTTCATAATATTGCTTATTCAGCTACATCTTTGTAATTTGAACTAATTGAGTTAAGTAATAGTGTCACAGGACTGATGCAGACAGTTTCTGCTCCTGCTGTAGCTCCTTGTCATTAATTATCAACTCACACTAATCAGTATTACTGTCAAAACTGGCATTAGTGTATGGCAGTATTTATCTTACTGCTGGTTCCTATTTCAAAAGGCTCATTTACATGTGGTATCTATTTCCTGCATTCATACCTTATTCTCATTATTCAAATGGCTCCCACCCACCCCTCCTTCTATCCTTTCCTCTTTCCTGTATTAGCCATAGCCTTCTTTCATTATTATGTTTTAATTTATAGTATCAATCCCATTATTTTCAGTACTGAACCACAAATGTGGGTTCCCTAGTTGTCTTCTTTCCTCTCCTCCTCCTAATCAGTCATTACCCTAACAGCCTTCTTGTAATTCTGCTTGCCTGCTCTGCACGTGTCCAGTGAAGGCACTGGAGAGGCTCAACAGCCTCTCAGCAGAGGACTGAACTGCTGAGAGTCCAAGGGCTCAGCATCATTGCAAATGAGAGGAAGCCTTGGCTGATTGTGGCTTTACCTTGCACTACTCTGCGGAAGCTTTCCAATTTACATGTAGTTGCTGCTGATGATGTAGTACTGGAGAAGATTTTACAGCAGCAGTATATTGATGCTATAAATAAGATAAACCACAATTCCTATTAATGATGAGGCTTAATAAGGAGGAAGACATAAAAAAATCTTTCAAATCCCCATAGTGTTTCTGCATTTTGTTTATTCTCTTACTTCCTACAGATTGCTTCAACGTTTCATTTCTCTTATGATCCTTTGTTATCACTTTGATACACTTAGACATCTGACTTTCTTTTAGGCCTTATTTCATATTAGACTTGTTCTTTTCCTTTCCGTGTCATATTAGCATTATTAGTTTTTCTTATACCTTTCCTGTTCTTTATTCTTTCAACATTTGTTTTTCTGCTTCCACCTTGCTGCATGTCTAAAGCAATATGATGCTTGCCACCTTCTAGTGCCTTCTTTATCTGTTTTGTCTTCCCTCTGATTTCTATCCCCAGTCTTCACTCTCCTCTTTGCTCTCATTGCTCCAAAGTCATTTTCCTTATTTGTTCAACATCTAATTATTTACTAATTCACTGCCTATTGTAACTCATTATTATTATTATACCTTCCTACTGAGCAGAATAATTTATATTGATATTCTAATAGAATACAGATTGAGATCCAGATGCAAAGTCAAACACGTTTTCTACAAGATCAACAAGTGACACTGCTTTTGGTACTGCTGGGATTGCTTCACAGAACAGCCAGTACAAGCATGCAGTGTCACTGTGTTGCTGAAGGCTGGTTGAGATGTCATACCAAATCCAAGCAAAACCTTTTTGCTTACTTGATCACAAAGTGGACTTCCTTGAGAAAGTTAGTTTCAGGACTACTTCATCAAGTTTAGCCTTCCTGCCACATGCCACTGTGGATATTATGTGAACAGTTAGATTTATCTGGAAAACATGCCATCACTTCAGGAAGTATTGCAAGAGGAATATTAATCAATGATTAATTACTTTCATAATGCCAAAAAGCAGACGCAGCAACAAGTCCATAATTTTCACTTCAGGGGTAAAACTTCCTGGTTCTGTCAAACAGAAGGGGACAGCAACAAAGAGATGGCATACTAGGAGAAGAATCTCCCTGACAGACGAAAGGAAACATAATATGTTACTTCAGAGCTGATGGCTGACTCCACATATATGGATCTTTCCTACCTACAAGGTGTTCCTATACTTCATTTAGATTACTTATTTCAGAATACAGTCCCTAAATCGATGCATAATAACCATAGCTTAAACTCCTCCAGCATCAGGATTTAATACTGGCCAAGAACTTGTTTAGCTGAATTTAGATAATACAATTAGTTGGCTCTATTATGCAAACCCAAAATATAATCTGAAAACTAACTGAAAAAAAAACAAATTAAGAATAATGTAAAGGTGAAGATGGTCAAATATGTCACCTGGACTGCATTTTCTTCCATCAGAGATGCAATGCACAGTATCACAGCTCTCACCAAAGAGATAGGTGCTCCACATCTCTTGAACATCTCATTTTCATTTTGCTGAAGGCCATGCCCTAAACCACTGCACTTGGTATTTTCAACTGTGGCTTGCAGCCTGCACTATGGCACATCTTCACAGAAGACAGCATCTTTCACCCCAGTCTTCCCCATGGGCTTGGGAGGCTCTCCTTCCTGCTGAACCAATTTGCAATGCACAAGGAGGGTTTACTACTGACAGGCTTTTACCAGTATGTGCAGAAATTTTGAGGCCTGACCTTTGCACTGGCACCTGGCTGAACTCATTCCTCCTCAGAGCCTCTGCCTGCAGGGCAGGGCAGTGCCCAAGAGCTTCTTCTCCTCCCTGCAGCAGCTGGGAAGCCACAGAAGATGCTACAGCAGTCACAAAGTGCTGCAATCATCCTTTCTGCCTGGGTTTTGCAGAAGCAGTGATAGCTGAGGTGTACACACAGAAGTATTTCACAGTGTGCTGTGAAGTTAGAAAAATAAGCCTGCAAGTCTATCACGTCCTCTCTGTACTGAGTGCAACTGCCTGGGATTCTGGCTGGCCTCCTGGCAGCATTGCTGATTTCCCTCCATAACTCACCAGCACCCCTAAACCCATGCTGCTCCCACAAAGAGCACTCCTGCCCTTACACATCTTCTGCCAGCCAGACAGCCTGATAGTATAAGTCTGAACTTTTCTCAACAACAGAGACAATTCTGTCAATTCTAGTATAAATTGTGTCCTAGTCAAACACTATATCAAACATCTGTCCCCATGGGTTCCTCCTCAGTGCTGCTGCCCACCACTGCCTCACAGGAACTTGTTACTAATAGCATTTTTTTCAGTTTCTTACCTGTTTTTTTGGTCTTTGAATTTCTATTGCAGTGCTTTTGCAAACAGTCAGGTTGTAAGGAGCACTGCTGACAGGCCCTGCATCAGTTCTCCCTGAGTGTCATGATTCAGAAAGCACAGACAGAGCTGAGGGAACCAATGATAAACCACATACTCCTGAAGAACAGGCAGGGTCAGCTGTGGGCTTTCCTACTAATCAGTTCTGGAAGGGGCACATGACTTACTTTTCATATACTCACATGCAAGAATTTTGTGCCAGTCTTTCCCAAATAAAGCAGTTACATTATACACACTGATATTTTTTGCTTCCAAAATGACCCTTGTGTATATGGGTCATATATAGGTATATATACATCTATATGTTTATATACATACATACCCACACATGTATATGTATATATACATATATGATATATAAAGATGACCACTATAGCTGAGGGAAAAGGAGAGAAAATAACCTCCAACACAGACTGAACAAAGACTCTGGAGATTGAGTGCACAGTTTCCAATGTAAAGTGTCCTTCAGCAGCAAAACTGGCTTAAAATGTTCTTGGTTTTAACACCTTTGCACCTAGGTCCTCCATCTATGTCTGACCTAGCCTGCATCCTCCTCATCAAGTTAATACAACTTTCAGGGGTATGGACTGAAATCATTGAGGTTGCAAAAACTCTTGAAGGGAGGCAGGGCAGGGAGAGCAAAGGCAACAAGAAAAGTGATGCAAAAAAAGAATTCACTTTGTTTTTCTAGCACCCTCTCTTTTTAGGGTGTTATGACATGCAATTCTTTTTGAAAAAATGCTTTGTGATCATGTCAAGTATTCTGTTAAAGAGTATTGTTGAGATCTGCACTCTGTGCAGATAGGCTTTTGTCAATGACTTAAAAGTAGCATGACTTCTGTATATAAGTAGTAGTTTCCCTATATGCACACAGGGAAAAACAGGAAATGAGGCAATTTTTTGTCATGGTTCAACCCCAGTTGGCAGCTAAGCCCCATGCAGCCACTCGCTCACTCCTCGCAGGTGGGATGGGGGAGAGTAACTACAACATAGAATCATAGAATGGTTAGNAGCACAAACCCAAAACATAGCTCTGTACTACCTACTATGAAGAAAATAACCTCTTGCCCAGCCAAAATCAGTTACTGAAGGCCACAGCAGGAAGTAGTGTCAGGTTTAAATTTTGAACTCCAGAAGACTCTGAATAAGACATTTATCTTCAGACCATAAGCTTACATTTCTGTCAAAAATATTTGGAAGTCCTGGGATTTCTGTCAGTCAGTCAGCTTGCTCCCCCATTCACCTTCTCTTTAAACAGCTTTAGATGACATACTTTGTGCCTGCCTCTTTTCCTTCCCTGTAATGAGATGTAGATACACCACTGAAACTCACAAGCTCCTGCTCAGAAGAAAAAACAGCTTGCAGAAGTTTGAAACATGCATGAAATGTTTAGCAAGCTTGAAATCATTATCTCTGCAACCAGAGGTCTAAAGGGCAAGGTTATTATCTGTATATTGCAAAACGTTTTCATATATATTTAATAGATTTTGTCAATTTAAGCAAGTAAGTGTCAGATAATTAGGACCAGTTGTACAAAAATATTGCAGCTATAGTATAATTTTGGTCTCTTTTTTTAGCAAGTTGAATGTTGAAGAAGATTAGGCAATGCAGAACATTTTTTTCCCCCCTCTGTAATTACCCTTTCCTTCACTACACCTTTACCACAACTTCATACAGTATGGTAGGATGCTTTATTATTTCATCTGTTTCCTGTCACATCCTAAACCTTGGCTTACTTAAAATGCCTCCCCTTTTGGAAGTGGGGAGGAGAAAAGGACCTGCTGGAGGTTTTATAAAGATCCAGGCTGACAGGCTAGACACAGGAAAAATAGCACATGCCTGCTAAGATTTAAAGTGCAGCAGCCTAGAGGGAGGCCATCTCGGGGGAAAAAAAGGGAGACGCAGTATCAACACGAAGCCTGCACAAGGCAGTGAGTGACAGATAGCAGTGTCAGCCTTGTCCCACATAACAGGAACAAATGCTGCCACCAGGACTTTCCACAGACTTGTGGCAGATCATGTCTGATGGAAGGGAAGCCTTTCCTTGTCAAGATTGCTATCTATTTTGTTTTTCCAGGGTGACCTCTACAGTCCTGACAGATCCAGCCTGCGCTTGAACAGTAGTTTTGATACAAAGAGCCATATAGTTAAATGACATACCATAAAGAAGGTAATTTATAAGGGTATAATATGAGAGAAGATTATGGATCACTATACGTCCACAGGAAATTCATGGATATACTATTCTGACATACCAATTTGGAGCCCATGCCTCCGGATGACTTTTCCCCTCTGTTTTTCCTCCAAGCCTGGATGTCCTTTAAAGGAAGCCATAATAAAACTAATTTCTATCATCACCAAGGGCACCACAAATGAAAAATGAGGATACAAGTTGAAATGAACATAAATATTAGATGCTAAAATATATCACTGTTCAGAATGCAGTAGGGACTGAGCATTGTGGAGTCCTGCATATATTTTGCAGCTTGTGACAAAGTCATTTCTGTTTCTTTCAGGAAGATAAATAGGTTGCAGAGTTCAACTATATAATCAGTTAATATGTATAGGGTACAAGTCTCAATAAGAAAATAGCATTTGCTCTTGCTAGATCAATCTTTATGGAAACAAATAATCCATAAGAACTTCCAAACCATGAAATTCAAACTGAGCTGCATTTACTCTCAGAATTAGAATTTAGAAACAAAAATCACAAATCCTGTTAGCAAAAGAAGGAAAGAAAATGAAAGATGAAATTTAAGAGCATGATTTTCATACTGATTCAGCATCTGTAACATGAAGTGGAGCCACAGCAATTTGTTATCTAGTACCTCTGAGACTGGAGACTAGATGGCTATCAGGAATTTGTTGCTTTGAATCTAAAAATAAGGTCTTCTCTTCATATTCATTTCAATTAACATTTAAACATTTAAGTCTGGCTATGGCAGGTGTATGGGATTGGGTTCCATGCTTTTACAAGGAAGATACATGTAAATTATCTGAGAAGAAAGAAAAATGTGGGTTTAGTTTATCATACTCAAATCTCTGCTACAAATATTCTTCTATGTCTATTTATAACATAATTAGCAAAAAGCCCTAAAGAACTTGAGAAGAACATCTGAAAACACTATTTGACCCATCAGTAGATGATACTAGATTTTTATAATCTAAATTCATTCAAATCTTCTGTGGTATAGCAACATACACAACACGTTAGAAGAAAGAAGGTTTGGAATGAGGATGAGAAAAGCAAAAGTTTTCCATTTCCAAACTCTCTATAGTATGAGGAATGTTTACATACTTTTGCTTTAATATGTTTAAGTATAATTACTCTGGTAAATCTTACCATGTAGGAGAAAATACAGTGACAAAAGAAGATACATAAAAAAAGATAACACAAAGATAAAGGAAGAAAAAGAGAGAATCTGTAGTATCATTCTCCATGTGATTTATTTCACTATCACTGGAAAGTTTTAGAAAAGGAAGGGGAGGTGAAGATCTGTGCCAGCATCCTCAGATAATCCTAAAATAAAAATGGAGGAAGGTAACATACTAAGATGAGTGGTCATGAAGTTCAGCATGACTAGTGATGGGTCTAGGAAGAACCCTAGTGCAGGTTATTTTGAATGTATCTGAGCTTAGAAATACAGCGAGTGCTTAGGTGTCAGTGGTTTCTGTTTGAATCATTTGGGACATAAAAATACCCTTAAGAAACTTAGTCTTTTGCACGAGGCAACTATGTTCTGTCACTGTTTCCCATGCTGGGCAGTACTTCACATATTTTGGAAAGTAGAGAGGATTACCAGAGTAAAGAGGATAATTTAGGAAGCACAGCTGTAGCAATGTGAAAGAAAGGTGCAGATTCTGGCCCATATTTATAGTTTTTTAATGGGACTTCATGACACATTCAGGTAAAATAGGAGCTGACAAACCTTCACCCTAAATTTGCTTTGCTGCCATGTACAGTCTTGCCTGTGTAGATGATGCTGCCTCAGACCCCATCAGTATGAGCAGAAACTGAGCAAAATGTTTTTAACCTCTGTAAAAGACTTTCCCAACCAAATCATCTCACCCTCCTCTCCACATAGCATGAGACCCAGAGGGAAAAGGTGTTTGGTAAAGGTCTGGATGAGGCTATTTTTATTTAAAGTAACACACAGTGTTAAAAGTAGGGATAGTAAATTAGGCTAAAAGCAAACTGTGGTAATGGAGAACGATAAATCATGCAACAAAACATGACTATTAATGTGCATAAATTTAGGCATATAAAATAAACCAACCTTAAACCATTGCCACCGAGCTTACAACTTCATTGAATTAATTCACAGATATTATGTGAACCTGATCTTTAGTTTTTAAACCTGTTCCTAGCTGTAATAAGAATGGAAAGGCTTTTTGGGAGTTTGTTGCTTTATTTTTTTTTTTAGATTATTACATTACAAGAGTTAAATGGAAAAATGACTCAGAAATTTGTAGCCCATAAGGGAATTTAAATGGAGTGTGGTATGGAAGGCAAATTGCATGATGTTGTCTGACTTTTTATAGCAAGAAGATTTCAATGAAATTAAAAAGTGCCCTGAAATCATATCTGAATGGAGAACATACATTTTGCCATAACAAGTTGTATTCACAACATGTATAGCAAGAAGTCCTTGGAAACATATGCTGCAGTAATGGCAGATGCCAAAACTCCTTCATTATTGCTTTTCCTCTATAAACAAGAATCTGCTGGCCTCTTTGAAATAAAGGGATATTTAGAAATCATCAATCATTACTAACCATTGTTAGCTCAGGTGACTGATAACTGAGGTTATCTCTAACTGTGCCCAACCTTACCTGAAAGGTCTTGAGCTGTGATAGCATCTTGCTCTTCAAATAATCTCATGAAATGGCAATTTGGGCTGAGCTTGGGTGTGAAAAGAGCTCCAGTCACAAGGATGCTGTCTTCTTTGTGGGCACAGATAGAGAACAAATGAGTGTGCTCATACTTCTGAATCCAAAGTCTCAGCATCAGTCTCTGAGTATCAACTAGATGGGACTGCAGGAGTATGTAGGGAAGCTCTTGAGAAGTTCTAGTGCCTGTTTCCTGAGGGTCCTCATTGAGTCATGCTAGCCTTACCAGGCCCCACAATAGTGACCCTTCTCAAGAGGCTACAGACACAAACTCATGCTGGCACTGGGATACCCTAGCAGCTGGCTCTTGACAGGAAAAAAACAGGACAGAAATTCAGTGCTTTTACACCTTGGTTCAAAATGAAAGGCACTGTCCATGCTTCCTTCACCCCTCCCCATTATTGCAGTAACATAAGGAATTTGCTATTCCTGCTTTACATTTGTGGGTGGGTTTCAGTCTGCATTGGCAAACAGGGACTCAACAGTGAAGAAATCTCTTTGCACAAATAATAATAAAATCTAGATCAAGCCCTACTGCAGCTTTTATTGAGACATTGCAGGTCACTGTCACTCAACTGGGTGAGAGTCAAGGGTCTGGAAATGTGACTACAATAATAAAGAGGATGCAAGAAGTCAGTAGTTGCTACCATATCTCCCTAAAAAGAAACAACCAAGAACTTGAAATTGATGTGTGCGAGAGTAGATATCATTAGGGTTGTAACTTAATTACAGTTGTGGGCAGAAGAAGGGGGAGGGGTCCTTAGGACAGAAGTAGTTTGCATACAACATGAATACTTAAATATGATGTTTTCCTGTTGATGTCACTCACATACCCTTCACACTGTTTTCCCTCCAATCACCTGTATCTTATCAAGTAAAAATTTATCATTATCAATTGATAAGTGGCTCTAGGTAATAAGCATCTGCAGTTTTGAAAACCAGACCTTGGACTACATTTTCAGATCCTTCCATCTCTACATAACAGCAATGGAATACACAGATTACACCAGGTACAAAGTGTATGTATAAAAAAAAAAAAAACACACCAAAAAACCCAAACCTACCAAAACAGCAAAGTAGCATCTGGGATAAATTGTCTTTGATAACTCAAGCAGAGAGATACACAGAAAATACACAGATTTCCACAGGTGTGTAGATTTTCAGAGTTTGCATTTACAAATTTGGCTATTGGTTTTTGAAGAGTTAAGATTTTTACCAAAATATTAACAAAGACTGAAAATAACTATTTATATTCTGCTGTGTGTATAGATATATCCATATTACCTACACAAATGTCTGCAGCTTCTTATGCAAGTGATATGGAAATTAATTTAGTATTGTTTGCAATAATTTGTGTGCACTTCTAAATGGAGTAAGGGATAGAAAGATACATCATAACAAATCTTATGCCTGCAACAATATGTCAATGTGACAATGTGACTCGTTCACATATGCATTAATTGGTCTGTATATTTCTAATTTCAGTACCGACTCTAAAGAGATGAAAATTCATATATATCTAAAACTGTGATTTGTATACAAGTTTCTTTTTTTTATTATCTTTATATTTAGGACACCCACCTACCATATGTTACAGAGTTTTATGTCCATATGAAAATATTTTTATCTATGTATTTTCAATCTGCCACTAAGAGAATCACAGTTGTTCTAATTATGAGACTCACAGGGCTGTAATGGAACACACAATCAGACAAAGAAATTCTTTAGGAGAAAATAATTTGGTTGATTTTTAAAAGCTCCACTTAACCCTTTTTTTTACAGCAGTACCCTGAAAAATCTATAGGTTCACTGTATTTCAGAAACCAACTAGTTTTCTAATGGATCACCTAAAACGAGGTAAACACATACATACAATATTATTATTTATAATCCAGTATTCTTGAAAACATCAATCTTGATGCGTCCTTCACTCTGCACTTTGTATCTTCTGTTGAAATCATCAACAGAAGACCAATATAAATAAACAAGACGGAAAAAATTGTGCCTAGAAAGAGCTTCTCTCTTCTTCATCTTGAATCTATGAGAACTGAGTGGTAGAGCTGGACACAACAAAAGATCTGGTGTTGCACTGAGGCGTTACAGAGAGCATTTGCCTCTCAGTTCAAAAATGCAATTCAAAACCAGCTACCACTTCAGCCTCACAGTCAGAAAATCACTTGGGCTCTCCTGTGGCCCCTGGTGCCATAACTGTGCCGACAGCAGAGGGAGCATTAAACTCATTGCCCACGGGAAAGTGTGGGGAGTGATACCCATGTTCCTATAATCCTTGTATGGGTAGGATGAGCTCATTAGCCTTCTGGCAGTCATCCTAGGAGAAGGACAACTCTGATTCCAAACCCGGGCAGATGGAGCTCCTTTAGCCCTGTAAGGCCTTCCAGCTAAGAGGTTAAACCTCCATCCTAAGGACTTCGCTGCCAGCGTCCAAGCTTGCTAGGCCCTGGCAGATGAACCTTAGGACTAAAGGGTGGGTCCAGCTCTGCGCATGCTGTCTCTCACCTAAAAAAAATCCATAGTGCAGGCTTGAGGGTGCTATCTGCTATCCTCTTTTTATCAGCGCGCTTGGAAAAGGCGCTGAGGAGGAGCGTGGATGGAGCCCTCCCTGGAGCTTCGTTCGCGAAGCCTAGCCACGACGACGACCACTTCAGGCTGAAGGGACCTATGCTCTTCTTACTCTTGAATCCCCTAAGCACTGAGGTTCACACCTAGGTGCAACTGCTACTCTCCTCAGGCAAAGCAGAGAACCCTTTTGGTGCTTCCCTTCAGGCTGTGAACCCTTCTAGCTGTGATGGCAGGTGAAGCTCCAAAGCAGCAGGAGGAGTGCTTACACACCAGTTAGGTGTTTTTTCTTCATCCTTACCTAGTAGCTCTCCCTGTTTGCAGTCCAACTGCTTTCAAAGCAACTCAAAGCTGTCCTGCTCCTCACACACTTTCTTTGGGATACAATTCCTCTCCCAGGGACCAGGACCTGAAAATTTGAGTGTTGAAGATTTGACAGTTGTCCTGGTTTGGGCTGGAGCAGAATTAATTCTGCTAAGATGGTATTGCTTCTAGCCAGNTATATTTTTCTGCTGCCGCTGTTTTCTGTTAAAATAGCTAAAGTTACTCTGCCTTTTCCAACCCACAAGTCTCGTTATTTCATCCAAACCATAACAACCATCAAGACAAGTTGTTGTTTTTTTTTTCTTTAATTCTTAAAACAAAACCTTGTGATGGATGCAATTCTCTAGCTTTTAATAATATATTTTGTGAACATGTTCTTACTACTATGACCTTCTTTATGTCAGGTCATTTCAAATCTACTTTTTACCTGAAAACGTTAAGTGATTGTTTTTTAGGAAGAGAGACACTTAAAATAATGTTTTAACAGCAATATTATTTTTCAAGCTTTTTCTGCTCACCTCCCTTGAGCTCCATGTGTCGTTCTGAGCAAAAAAAAAAAAATAGAAGGACAAAGATGAAATCTATTCTTAATTTAATTTAGGTAATAAATCATTTTATCGCAGTTAAACAATGAGAACACGCAGGGGGAGAAAGGCAGCAGAGTCCTATTTTAATCAAATAATAGCTCCCTGCCAGGGCTCAGAAACATAGTGCACATCAGAGTCGTTCCCACATTACTGGTAGCCTCATATGGAAGCGCTGCTCAGCAGTAGCTAAAACATCTCTGTATTATCAGCACTGTTTCCAGCACAAATCCAAAACATAACCCTATACCAGCTACTACTGACAGAATTAACTCTAACCCAGTCAAAACCAGCACACAGTCACAGAAGCAATTGTGTAACTGACAGGATAGGAGAAACACATGGCCAAGGACCTGACTGAAGCTGAAAACTGAACTTATGTCTGTGGCAGTGTGAGGAGTGATTTCCCAGAGGACAGGTACTATAAGGTACCAAGGCATGATAAAAGCAACAGTTTCTTGACGGATCCTTAAAGTCAGGAAAAAAATTAGTAGCAAGATGAAAAAAAAAAAAAGAAAGGGGGAGGAGAACTTTCCTGAGTAGAAAACACAATTGGAATTATATATATGGTAGGAGGACTAATTTGGAATTCTGTACATGACAAGTGTATGGTTCCCTGTTGCCTGGCCTGTTTTGAGGCAGATACAACATAATTTTACCTGATGCTTTAAGCTTGCTCTGAGGACATCTACCCACTTGCAGGAGTCACATGGCTCTGCTTGTCCTTCAGGCATAAAATAGTATGTATGCTATTCAGAGATTAGATGCTGCTGAAATCTGATGAATTAACAATTTAATTCTGCCAAACTATCCTTGAAGAGACTTTCATTCCATGAAGGAATTTCAAAGAGATTTGCTGGTTTTGGAATATTTGGTTTGGTTAAGAAAAAAAGCCCTTGCTTTTAAACATTCTTTGCTGTATGAGGACACATAGCAGCTTCTCCACTGGGTCCTTACTCTCTGCCCAGAAATCATGTGGTTACCAAACTTTAATGCTTTTGTTTTGATTATATTGAATTTTTGGCTTTCTCTGAGCACTGCTGTATGTTGAAACAGTTGTTGTTTGGAACTGAAGTATTACTGCAGTTCATTATGGATATGCACACTGTGTTCTCTCTTGTTTTCCTTAAAACAAAGTAAAATATCCAAAATTAATTTAAATTGAAATTTATATTCACTTTTCTTCAAGGGAAAAAAACCTCTAAAATAGATTTTCATCTAAAATAAATTGATCTGTTTGGGGGTGCAATATGTGTCTGAATCATGGTTGATTTTATGTGCAAAGAAGACTCATTAAAATGTCTAGGAAGATTTAACTTGAAAAGTAGTACTCCAAAGATTTCTGAAAAAGCACTCAATTTATGTCATTGCTCTTCTGCTTCCCAGAGAAGTAGATGAGCTGCCATGGTTTAACCCAAGTTGGTATCTAAGTCCCACACAGCCACTCATTCACTGCACCCTGGTGGGATGGGTAGAGAATTGAAAGGGTAAAAGTGAGAAAACTCATGGGTTGAGATAAAGACAGTTTAATAGGTAAAGCAAAACCCATGTGCACAAGCAAAGCAAAACAAGCAATCCATTCACCACTTCCCATGGGCAGGCAGTTGTTCAGCCATCCCCAGGACAGCAGGGCTCCTTTATGTGTAATGGTTACTTGGGAAGTACGTCCTAAGGACTTGGCTGCCAGCGTCCAAGCTTGCTAGGCCCTGGCAGATGAACCTTAGGACTAAAGGGTGGGTCCAGCTCTGCGCATGCTGTGTCTCACCCAAAAAAAATCCATAGTGCAGGCTCGAGGGTGCTATCTGCTAGCCTCTTTTTATCAGCGCACTTGGAAAAGGCGCTGAGGAGGAGCATGGATGGAGCCCTCCCTGGAGCTTCGTTCGCAAAGCCTAGCCATACACACTTGGGAAGACAAACACTATGACTCCAAACATCCTAGCCTTCCTTCTTTTCCATCACAGCTTTATATGCAACGAATGAGATCTTGTGGTACAGAATATCCTTTGGGTGAGTTGGGGTCAGTTGTTCTGTCTGTGTCCCCTCCCAACTTCTTGTGCACTCCCAGCCTTCTCACTGGTGGCGTGGGGTGAGAAGCAGAAAAGGCCTTGGCTCTGTGTAAGCACTGTTCAGCAGTAACCAAAATATCTCTGCCTTATCAACAGCGTTTCCAACACAAACTACAGCCCTATACCAGCTACTATGAAGAAAATTACTTCACCCAAAACCATCACAAACATAAAGAGAGAAATTGTGGAAAAAACCCCAACCAAACCAACAAACCAAACACATAAAAGATCTAAGAGCATGGGCTTCTTCTAGAATACAGGCACCAGAATATGTGCAGCCTATAAAGCCACACAGGCAGCCTGCAGAGTTACTTTTCAAAGGCTCTTGTGCTCCTGGACATGCTTATTGCAATAGGTATAAACCACAGCTCAGTGCCCACCTTAGAAGCAACAAACAGTCCTCAACAAACTGTGAGAATAGCAGCTGAGGAGGAACCGAGAGCTGTTCTCAAAAACAAAAGGTCACTTTTTGTGATGTTCAGTGCACCACTGAGAGTTAGAGGAGAATTGCCAATTCTGAACAAAAGAGTTTTGCCAGACTAACTTACCAGATCTGAGGTGTAAACCAGCTATTTTAGACAAATATGGAACATTTATGCAATTTGCCTATACGTGCTGCAATCTTACTTCTCATCTGACAATGTTAATTGAAATTAAACAAGTCCTAACAAACTCAGACACATGGCAGCACCAGCTCATAATGGTACATCAAAATGGAATAAAGGGGGGCTGATTTTCTTACCTTTTGGACAGTTATTAATGCCCTTTTATATATATAAAGTATTTAATACAAGCCCACTACAATCCTAGAGTCAAGCATGATAGATCATTATGAATTATGTATTAATAATGATTAATTGCAATGATTAACTGCTGCTGCTCAAGTCAGTGACAACTATAGTTGCCATTGTTATGTTAATTTGCAACACTGTAAAAATGATGATGAACTAAATTGACTTCATTTACTTTAACATAACTATACTCGGTTTTAATTATTGTAAAGTCTGTCCAAACAGTTCTATAAATACCTTGCTGGGAATCATTTCAATCTCCATTCTCCCTGTTCCTGTATTACTAAAGCTTGTTTAAATGAAGGTCAAAACATATATATTTCTAAGATAATGTATACATAGCAGTACACTACAACTCTTTTCTTTTATTTAGGAGTTGAAAAGAGAACACTTCTTAACCCAAAATCCCTGAACAGCACCAGGAATTACTTATATTACCTGCCTGGATGAGAACTACTCATGCATCAACCCAGAGGGAATATGATGACTCCTACAAAAGTCTGATGCTACAGTAAACAAGCCAGTTACTGAAAACTTGAAGTTCTTACTCTGTAGCCATTTGGACAAACAAAACCTGTGCATCTGCACTGTGTCTTCTGAAGGATTCAGAAGGATGTGGGGCATTAAGGAAAAGGGGCATGCACACAGAAATAGAGTGCTCAGGGACAAGAAGGACTGGTGATGAGAGGTTAAAGGGTGATGATCCCCAGCAAGGCCACCAAATAGAAGACAAACGATACAGAATGATGACTTTGGGGACCAGACCACTCTTGTCACTATAGTGTCACTGCAGTTCATGCACCATAGAATGAATCAGTAACTACTGAGAAGTGGCTATCACACTGAGCATTTGGTGGCTTCTGTGAGAATGAGCAACTGTACTGAAACTACTTTGACACACACTAAGCAATACCAGGGACAAGGATAACAGGATGAAGATGATGAGATCCTGAAGGGGAAAGCTCATCAGGACTGGTGTGAATAACAGAAAATATGAATTTTTGCTGGCATGTCTTGCATGAGTGGCCTTACTCACGTGTATAAGGGCTTGCACAGCTCAGGATAAAACAGTGATATTTGAAATGAAGAAAAGATTTAGAATGTTCAATCTGGTGCAGCACTCCTGTGCATTGGCTTTCTGCCAAAGCCCTGTGTTACCTTCCTCCTTTTCTTGCTGCTTCTCCTTTGTAGAGTAGAGTGTACCAACAATGAATGAAAGGGAAAATACCCACAACCCCTTTATTTCCTATTGTCTCCCTCAATCTGTTTGGTTGTTGTTTTGGGTTGTTTGTTTGTTTTTTTTTCCACAGAATCCCCAGGAATGGCACAAACAACATACAAGAAAGGCCAGGAACCTCTCACAGCAATGGAAGACAGGAGAAGTCCAATCAGTGGCCAAAGCACAAGCAAACCTACTATAGTGAAATGCAGTTAGCTGCAAAGCTGCCTGGGCTCCATGTTTTCCTTGTACCCTTCAAAACATACATAGAAAAAAAAATACTACAGCATGTAAATAGTTGTCTATCCTAATCTCTGAATAACAGCTTTGCTGGAGGCATACTCCAATTGTTGGACACAATAGATGCCTTGTGTCCTGAGAGGATGCAGCATTTGTTAAGCACAAATGGAAAGCATGGTCCGTAAGATCTCATCTTCAATGAACAAACTGGAAAAGGAAAGTTATTCCAAGTACAGTTTTGTGAGTAAAGATGATGTTCAACAGGCCATACAGCCTTTAACACGTGTCACCTTATGTTTCTGTCAGCCTGCATCTGCAGCACAGGCAAGATATAGGTATATTTCCTTCTTTTAGCTTTTATTACAAGCCTAGAGTTTTGACTGCAGCAACGTATCTCATCAGTTGAATTAAAAATAACTAAAGACCATCTGAAGATTCTTTTCATAATATCTACAAACTGAAAAACAAAATATAATCATAGAGCTATAAATTAAAAATATAGGCCTATTAACCATATGTTTCCAAACTATTAACTGTCTGCCCTTCTCATTTGTACTTGGAAGAGAGATCTATGTTCTGATTTAAATATCCCTAGCTATACTGACTGCAAAATGCCAGCTTTACTATTCCATGTTCAACTAATCAGAGGTAAAATAAAGTAAAAATATTAAGCTAATCATATGCCTTGAAAATTATAACCAGCATTCAACATTTAGCTCCTTGCAAAAAGTTGCTCCTAAGGCTTTCACAGTATTCCCAAATTACAAACAGTTCAGTGAAGATCACCAGCAGAGTCTGACATTGTTGCAATTCCAGTTTCCAAAGACTTTTTTCTTAAAAAAAATTATTTGGTTGCATATGTCACAAACATTTATTAAACATTTGGAGTGGAGGTGTTGTTACATGTTACACAACTAATTATTAATTTTTAGCAGTAATTCATAACAGTTTCAACATTAAGAAAGGTCGTGTTGTGGCTAGGCTTCACGAACGAAGATCCAGGGAGGGCTCCATCCACACTCCTCATCAGCGCCTTTTCCAAGCGCGCTGATAAAAAGAGGATAGCAGNTCATGTGTGGTCATATGAAAAGTGTCAAATGCTTTGTGTAGCCAGGGCTATTAGACCACACAGTGACCCTTTCAAAATTGGAATATAGGAAACGCAGAACCTTCTGTTTGCTCAGGAGCAGCCCAAAGCAATGAGGTCAGGTGGTTGGCCCAGTGTCAAGCCTACAGCTTACTTCTTGAGCTTCTTGACACCCCAGATTTGGATCTTGCTTTGTAGAGGAATTAATTATTTCCTATTATGCCTTCAGGGAGAAAATGCATAATTCTCAAGCATAATATCTAGCACTTTTGTTTTCTTTAGCCTCCTGCTTTTACAGCATCTTTTGTGCAGGTTGATTGTTTTTTTTCTTTTTTGTTTGTAACACCCTGATGGTGCTATTTTTATACAATTATCTGAACCAAGACAGCTTAGCTCTACAGATTATTAATGTTCAGAGCATCTTTTCCAAATTGCACTAAGAGCTATTGGCATGCTAAAGGGCTGACTGCACACACACACACATATCCAGAAAGGTAATTTGAAATCATTGCAGATCCCAGGACTCTCATTTACAAAGGACTTTCATTTACTCTCATTTTCTGCAGTTATAACTTTTCCCCTCAACCCTTATTAATCAACACTCTCATGGGGATCAAATATCAAAGCTTGACTGCTCTAAGACAAACTATCCTGTAAATCAGTAGCATTTAAAGAATAAAACAGAAGTTTAAGTCAGTCAGATGCCTCAAGATTAAGCTTACTCAATTCAGCAGTGCCAGGAGGACAAAGGTCAACAAGGGAGTTTACATGTCCCTAAATTCCACAAAACTGACATGTTTTATTGTGATGTATATGTAATGTTTTTATTGTGGCTTCCAAAATTAGCAAGCATCAATATGTGAGCACTACTATATTTGTTATTTCTTTCTACTTCTATCACTGTAGCTTGTGAGGGCTCAAGTGTGCTGTGCTGTGCTAAGAACCTAACCCTTGACACAAACACAAGAAAAAAACAGAGCTCCTGGACACCAGAAAGCACCATGGTTAACAAACCACATGCTTTTCTGATTTGCCACAATTAAGAGGATGTATCACAGGCAGGATGGTTCCTATCTTCCAGAGACACTGTAACACATAACATTGCTTTCCAGTCAACCCTAACAATAATGAGTGTTTCCTTCATGAAGCAAGGCCCTTGTGTACCTTAAGGCTATAGCACTGTATGAACACACAGGGCAGAACAGGACACGAGAAGGCTCTGGTATAGAGGTATAGCCTGACTGCAGTCACTGCTCTCACCTAATGCAATAAATCAATCTGGCTAGTGCCTGCAGCTGTCAAGCCTCCAACTCCTGGAGTATAAAATGGTGGGCAGAAGCAGTCTACAAGACTGTGACTTTGGCTCATCCCCACCTACAGCCACTGGAGCTGGAATGCTAAAAAGCAGGCAGTGTCACATACCTGGGCAAGCCTTGTCATGATTGTGACACCTTCCCTCAGTGTTTGCACTGAGGTGTCCAGGTGGCTGCTCCCAGTTCAGCACCCATACTACACAGAGTCAAACTACTTCTTGCCAGGTCCCAAACTACTCCTTCAGCTACACAGAGAAATTTATTCTGAGATGAGTTTGTACTAATGACACCACTGAGGATCCTGAGGATAGAAAATATCATTAGCATTGCCTTGGTTTCCTAAACACAGATCATAGGATGTATTTCTAGCAGTTCAGAGTTTATCAGCAGCTGAAGAACGTTGTTATTTTGCCACTCTGAAATTTTTCCCTTCTTAATGATCCCTTCTCTTCTAAGAGTTTCTTGAATTTTTATTTTCAAAAGAGAAGGTAACTGAGAAGAAATAAAATATATTGTGCAGGGCATTTTTAATGGCCTGAGACCCTATTATCCTGATTTCCTAAAGAATGTTCAGACATATACAATATGCACTGAATTACATATATTAGAACAATTAATACTAAGCATTAGAGAGTCAAGAGATTTCAGAAAGCAGAAGTCTTATCCAGTAAGCTTGTTAATACTTGCATTAGGTTGAAATGAATAACAAACTCTCTGAGGTCTCCTGTGAGCTCTAAAATACAGTATTTAAAAGTAATCTCTTTCCTTGGTAGCTATTTAAAATACCATGTGACTTTTCACACTCTAGTTTGCAATGCTTTATTAAACACTTTTTAAAATGTCTTGAATTGAAAGGAGTGCCACTAACATTTTTATAGTTCTTTGCCATGTTAAGCAGTCATCTGTTCCCTGTCTTTAACATATAAAAATATTTACTGTGACTGAAGGAGAACAGATTCTCCTCCCTATGGGTGCATACATATACCAAGGAAGTGCTATACAGGTAACCTTCCTTCAGCTGTGTAATGTAAATAACATACTTATCCCTAAGCTTCAAGCTTTACTAAGTCGTTATTCTCTTGTTTCAAGCCTCTTTCAAGATGAAAGTAACTCTTGATATTTGATGACCATTAACAACAGTGATGACAAGGCTGGCTGGCAGGAAACTGCACGACTGAAGTACAGTTTGCAGTTAGTCTTGGCTCATTCTAGGCAGCTAAAAACAAAAAGGTAGATTTACCCTTGAGTTAGGCTGGAAGAACCCAAAATTTAACTTTGTTCTGTTTTGGCAGAATGGTAATTAGGGGAGGCTTCAGACTTCATTTTTTTGGGAGGTACTTCATCTACCCTAGCCTAAGGATAGAATTAGGGCTTCCTCCCAGACACAGAAGAAGTACCTTCACAGCAGCCTGAACATAAAGGTGTGCTGCAAAACTACAGGCTCCCATAGGAAAACACCTCTCCTGTAGATTAGAGTGTCTCTATTTGGAGGATTACACTTTTAATGCCTCTTCTCCTCCATCATTAACCTGACCTCACTTTGTTGATTCAAGCAGAGATGGAGCAAGGACATGGTGATTTCAGATTACATCATTTTCTGGAAGGAATGAAGTATCAATTATCCCATGAAATCTATCCTGTCCACACAGGAATAAAGATGGCTTGCTTTAATATCCCGTTTGTGGAAAGCCAGCTGCAGTCTAGACAAGCACTTGTATAACAAACAATCTCTTTTTGGCTTCACCCACTTGAAAACCAGAGCACTTTCTACTTCAGATCAGTTTCCTTAGTCTCCATGATCCCTTTGGTGCTTCCTTGAAGGCAGGTATTTCAATATTACTGATAAAATGCATTATAACTGTCAGTAAAGAAACTGAAAGCAACTGAGATGATACTGTCCAGTAATTGAGTTACTGCAGTGGCAGTTAGTTAGTTACTTATTTTGCCCATATTAGTTTTTGAGAGTAGGTGAACAAACTCTTTCACTCAGAGCTACTTCCCATAATAGAAGACCAAGATAAAAGATTGTCAGATTTAAATGGAAATCAGAGCATGTTCAATTTCATAAGCTTACTTACAAAAAAAAAAAAGTTATCCTTTGTTTTAGCATTTCTATATTGAATTTCACCTGCATATCATTACTGGGTTTCAGAATCTCATAATTAAGGACTGTGAATTCCCAGTGAGGAGTAAAGGATGTCACTGTCCTTAGTGAGATGTTAGTAGTCAGCCATAAAGAATAACACACCTAGATAAGTTCTTGCATTTCTGAGGAGGCACCAACCTGCCTTTGGTTTCTATGCTCTTCACCTCAACATCACAGACTAGTACTGCAGATGTTCAGTGCTCAGAAAGCCACCAGTTAGGGATTATAGACCCTCAAGCCCTGCTAATATTTCATTAGCTTTTAAAGCACAGTAATTGTATGTGAGAAAGACAAAAATGTAATGAAAACTACTTGATTTACACTTAATTTGGCAAATTCAAATGCAAAGAAACTTCTCAGAAAACAAAACAAATGGAAAAAGAGAAAAAAAAATGCATACCTCATGCTATTCAAAGGAAGAAATGGCTGCTTAGCATGGAGCCTAATAGCCTGTCCTGATGACTGGTAAGGAATATTGTATGTTTATATTTGTTTCACTTCCAAGCTAAGCAGAAGCACACCTAAATGATCTAGACATTGGTAGTCAATTCTAGTATCTGAAGACAGCTGGATCAATTATATCAATGGTAAAGACTAGGTCTGTAAAGTACTGTATTTCCAGAGTGTAACTAATGGGAAAGGAAATCATTGGCTTTGAATGAAGAGATACATATGATTCCTCTTAATTACACTTCATTACCCAGGAGCAGTCCTTGTGAGTGATACTGAGCAAAACAGTATGCAATCAGTTTAATGTTTTATAAGTTAAAAAAAAAAAGAATCACCATGGGATATAATGCATACTAAGAGAACATAGCCTTACTGTTATCTTCTCATTTATATTTAATGACTACTGGTCCTTTAAATGATGAGATTTCCTTTCTTCTGTGAATGGATGTCCTTTGATAAGGGACTATTTAATTAGCAGTGACAGAAAGCACTTTTTACATTTTGGATTAATCTTCACAGCTAAAGACAAAAGGCATATTTGAATGGTTGGTGTGGGGTTTTTTTTATTGGACAAAACAAAAATCTGTTGTAAAGGAAAATTTGGACTTACTAAAAAACATCATCTAGAGGCAGATGAAAAGAAAAAAGTGGTGAAGAGCATACTTCGCTTAAATAAGAATGAAGTAGGCTTTTGATGATTTTTAACAGTGTAAAAAATAAGTTGATGAAGATGTAGCAAGGCAATTTTTAAAAAGGAAATCAAGGAGATATTTAATTTTCCATGCTTTTGCAGGTTTTCCCCATTTTTGCCGGATACAATTTTAGAAATCAAACAAGGGCTTCACAAATCCTCTTCATGGACTCTGTGGCATTTTTGGTGGATTAAGTCTCAATAGAAAAAAATTCTTCCAATAGTAGAATAAATAATGGGAATTTTGCCATCAGAATAATGAGAAAGAGGCTGATCCCTGTATCTGCTTTGTATCCTCTTTTGGGGAAAAGGTCAGACTTTGGCATCAGATACTTTAATAATTTCTGGACAATAAGACCTTTGATAGTTATATTAGAAGAGCAACAAAACCCAGGAGAACATAAGCATCTATATTTCAAACAAAGAGCCCTTGCTATCTGAGGGAAGGCCAGGAAGAAAATTAGTCTATGGTTGAACTCTTCTAATACATAATTTCCCATAATGTGTTGGCATGCAAGTGGCCATTTTCTGAGTCTGAATGAGTTTAAACAGATTTAACAGCTTGGTTATTCTTATGCCACTAGATGCTTTGTTTTAGTCATAAATCACCCATGGATTGAGTGTAATCTGAAAGTGACACATTACTGCTTAAAAGTTCTCCTGCATCCTGGAAACAATTTGGAAAAATGAGTCTGTAGCCTTGTCACTTATGAACCCAGGTTGAAAACCAAAAAATGAGCACAAGGACTTGATTAAAGAATTCCACTGATTTCAGTGACTACTGAACCAAGTACCTAAAGAAGCCAGCACATCTAATTTCATTACTTGAATTCTTTCCTACTACTTTTGATAGATGCATTTGTGGTGGAAGAGAAGTCCTCTAATGAGACCACAGATGGGGTGACTCTCACCTTGGGGCACTGCAAATCTAATTTTAGTAAAATCTGTCTTCCAATTTTCAAGAACCAGAACAATAAAGAAATGAAGACATTTTTCTTGAGCAAATGGTTGGTTCTAAGACCTTCGACACTGTGGGTTCCATTAAAATCTTGACATTTACCACACCTTGATATTTACCTTTATTGTTTTCTTTTTGTGGTATTCCTATACAGAGAACAGGAAATATTATGATAAATTTAACAAATGTTTGGTGAATGTCAACATTTTAATAGTATCCTCTGTTTTCTGAAGTGGAAGGGATAGAGCTGTCACTTGTGATTGTAGGCAGGTCTGTTATCTGAGAAAGAAACAGCCATTCTGAAGATATTTTTCACATGAAACAGTGCTAAACTAACAGCAAGGGACTGTCTTGGAAGTGTCAGTCCATTCTTAACTCACTCTGTAGTGCCTAGATACTGTCAGAGTATAGTGTAGGATATATGACACAAAAGTCTTCAGAAAACATGCTGATGGGCTCAGCATAGGCAATGGGTGAGACAGATACATATGTTATAATGCAGCACTTCAGTGCAACAGAGCTTAGGCTGGTGCATTTGTCAGAGTTAGTTATAAGGAATCTTGCTTCTGTCCTCAAGAGTTTTCTTTCTATTTGCTTAAACTATTAATTTGTGCTCTGCTTAACCACTCACAGAAATACACATACAAATACATATATATACACAAAATGCATATTTTCTTGAAGAGTATCTCCCTAAGACAATGTAAGGTATCCAGTCTCACGTGCTGAGATACCTGAGTGCAGCAGCCTCTATCATGTTATTAGCTCTTGCCTAAACACTGTAGCCTGGGTGTGCATGGTGCACTGAGTACAAGCAAGGTGCTTCCTCATGCAGGGGTTAGATGGAAACCAGGTCTCCTCACTCAAAGGAGGAAGGTCCCAATCCTACACACCTGTGCATGTTGCACACTTGTGTGCGCACACCCCAGGAAGAGAGGAGAGAGTCCAGTGTCAGAGAGGTGCAAAAAATCTAATTCATGTTTGCTATCTGCAGCATTTTGCTCTTTTTGGGTTTTTGTTTATCCCCTTGGGCAGTGCAGCTCAGTAGCAGATCTAATTTTTCTGAGCACCAAAACTTGACAGCTCCATGACTAGATTCTTAGGAGTTGCAGTGGATGGGAAGATCAGAGACATGTCATGACCTCTGAACATCCTCTTCTTGATTCTCCTTTATAGGAGCTATAAAGCTTCCTCCTCATCTTGTTTTCAGTAACTGCTCTTACTGGTAAGGTGGCAAAAGGCACCAAGGCAAGCAGTTTAGGCTAAATTCCCCACTGCTCTTAGGGGTGGAGTCCTTGAACAGTGGCATTTTACACTTCTTAGGTGTCAAAGGGGAGTTACACTCTTCCTCCTAATGGTCACTATCTGCTTCATAGCTAACAGAGCAGGTCCAGGATCTCTGAAGAAGTAATCAGGTCCCAAGTAATAATGCCCTCTTAACTTTCATTGCTAGTGCCTTTCCTAAGCACTCTGGGAGCACAATTAGAGACAAAAGCAAGGGTTTAGCAGCTGTGGAGCCACTCCTTGTCTGTTTTCTTTCATGGGCATATTTATAAATCAAAAAGGACTCCATTGAGAAAGCAGTGCATTTACTTAGGCATAAAAGTGACGAGAATCTGGCTTCATATGTTCTATTTACTCAGAAAAGTAGTAAGCTCTCCCCAGGCATGGAGCTGGGCCAAGCTATGTGGTCCTGGCAAGGCACCACCATAGAATAAGAAGGGCTAAAATTTGGCTCTCAAAATTTAATCCCGAGGAGTAATTTGATTACTTTTAAATGCAGCTTCGTTTTCAATTATTTTTCTCAGCATGCTCTCCCATCCCTGCCATCCGGAACCTGAGCTCTGCCATTGTGTGCCTGTGCCTGGCCGGAGAAACACGCAGACTGCTGCTAGGCAGGGGGTAGCAAACCCTCCTCTCCCTGCTCATATGGCACCTGATAAAGGTACCCTCACACTGCCTGAGGCCTCAAGGGGCCATGGTTTAGTGAAGATACAGAATAATGCCCGAGCAGTGGAGGGATAATCTGCTGTCTGTGGCTTTGAGTGCACGGCACAGCACAGTGATGGTTAGAGACCCTCACGCTGGCTTCTCACAGCAAAGCACGAGCAGAGCCACAGAGAGCTGCTGGCTCAGGTCCTAGAAACAGTATAACTGCTTCAGTCACCAGTCACATAGCAGCTGGGGTATTGCCTCCTGCTCTGGAGCTAGCTCACTCAGTGCAGTCATTAACTTACTATGCTGTATTTTGTGTGACAAGCATGTTATATATGATAGAATAAAAAAATGGGATGCTGCTGATACTCTCCTTATTGTCCTTATCAATGTCTTAAGATGACAGCTGCACTCCTGCAGGCACTCAGAACTCAGCACTTTTGCAAAACTCAGAAATTAATGAAAAAGGCAAATATAAATGCAATTGTCTACATCTAGACACTCAAAGTAGTAATATTTCTCAACTTTGTGCCCCTTAACTCCTCAACCATCAGTGAAAAATGGGTCAGTTTGCAAAGTGGGAATATTAGCAATACTTCCCCTCTCAGAATTCTGTTAGATCAGTAATAACTGTGGGCATGGTGAAATTTTATAGATATAATAAAAAAATCAGGACATGTAGAATAATACAGTGCCATTAAATATTTGGATTTTCAGGGAAAACAGTATGTTTCTTCAGAAAACTACATAAATACTAGTGAGATTTTTACGACCATTTTTAAGTACATTTGCTACTTGAGGATAATGCCTGAAGTTCTAGCAGAAAAACAGGCATAAGAAATACATAAGGTGAATCCATACCCTGGCTCAGAACTGCATTATCAATGTAAGCTAATTAATTTTTAAAACCCCTCAAACCTGCAAAGAAGAAAAAAAAAAAACCTCTGCAGGATGTTCTAGAAAGCCAATATAGTTATATTAAGGTATCTATCATAATCTTACAACTATTGAGTTTCAAACACTTACGTGCATTAATTCACTCAAATCTCACATTGATCTTCACAGAAACTAGTCAAAGATGAACTACATACCACTGCACTGCTACACTAAAATGTAATTATTGAACCTTCCCCCAAGAGACAGAAATTCACATGCATGCTATGATTTTTGCTTCTAACTACAAAGTCCTTAGCACCACTTCACTCAGTTGCACAACAGTGTTACCTGAAGACTGGCATCCATCCTCTCAGTATGTATGGCTAGGCTTCGCGAACGAAGCTCCAGGGAGGGCTCCATCCACGCTCCTNCTCTCAGTAAGCCACAAACAAGATACAGCATCCAGTCAAGATAACCTGAGGGCTGGTGTGGGATTTTGATCAACAATTTAGAGCAATGGAAAACCAATGGATTCAAATGAGACAATCATCAATAATAGACTGAGTTTTTACCAGTGATTAGGTGTGTTTAGAAGTTTCATTAATGATCTGGAAGATCAGATAAAATCGTGACCTGTGCTATTGATAATTAGAAATGCTAAACTAAAAAAATGGCTGATATATAAAAAAGAGTCACTAGCTAGGTTAGACAAATGAGCAAACACCAAGCATTATAACTCAGCTACATGTAAAGGAATACATCCAGGAATACAATGTGTAAGATACACTTACAGGACTGGGGGAGTTTAATGCAGGAACTTTAGGATTTAGGAATCATAGTGCATAATCCACAGTACATGAGTGCCTAGAGTGATGCTGCATCCACAAGAGACAATACAGACTCTGGAAGAATAAACAGGAGAAATTCTGTAGGCAATCAGCCTGCAGGCAAGCAGAAGGGAATTATATTAAGTCTGGATTTGGCACCAGCACTCCATGTTTGGGAGTTTATGCTGAAATATGGTGTCCCTGATTCATCAGGGATGTTGATAAATTGGAGAGGGTTCAGAGAAAATGAGTGAGAATTGTTACAGGGTTGGAAAGCAAGTCTTTAAACTCCAGAACAGCCAAGTAGCTACTTCAGTAAAGAGGTTAAGGGATAACTTGATCAGTGTCTTAAAGTAATAGGAAAGAAAACTTCAATAATAAAATATGACAGTGTTCAGAAGTAAAAGTCAGAAACAGAGCAGAAATGAAGTCAACATTTCTACTAATCAATGTTAACAGGCTTGGAGATTACTCTAAAAGAGTTTCTTAAGTTAACTAAGTAAAGAATTAACTCAGGAAAGGTCTATATTGCATATTAGGTCAGGCTATTTGATTAAAAATGGTCTTTCCAATCCTCACAGTCTAAAATCAAGTTCAGACTAAGAGGTGGAAGCCAAGGGAGACTGTCTTCAAAAAATCAGCATAGCCTAGAATTTGGAACATACCTGCTCCTTAACTAAAGACTTAAGACTTTAGAGGACAACCATGCTCCTTGCTATCATCTTTCTCTGCACAACTGACTCCCAACTCCTACTGGCCTGCACATTTCTTTAACACTGAGAGAGAAGACTTTAAAAGCAGTTAGTCTCTCTTTCCGTGAGGCTAGCAGCATTGCCCTGGTGACTCACATTTGGTCCTTAGAAAACAAGATACAAGCTCCAGGTCATACTACTGCCATGTAAGCAGCTTGCTAGTCCCCACTGTGTGCAGGATTCTCAGTTCTAAATATAGCACTTTGCACTGGTCTTTTTTGAACATCATGTTATTGATTTCAGTTGTGAACCATCCTGATTGCACTTTCACTTGGACCATAGTTTCTTAGACTGCTTACAAGGATGACACGTGGGAATGGGCCAAAAGCCTCACTGAAATGGAGATACAGCACATCCTTTGCCTGCCTGCAGTACCCACTGGAGGTGCAGTGCTGTTCCACAAGACATTTTTTCAATGTGATTTGTTCTTGGTAAATCCAAGCTTGCTGTCCCATAGCTTCAACCTCTCGGTGCTGGACTTGCTTTAAGGTACAGAAATTCAGTCTCTTAGTCTTTAATTCCCTTTCTCTTCTATTCCTTATTCCCTCCATTTTAAAAGTAAGCATTATGTCTATTCCCTTGCAGACTTCTGGTATTTACCCATCCTTTCAGAGTATTAACCACTACCCAGCAACTGCTCATCCTAATCCATTAAAGACTCCAAGGGTGTATTTCAGCAAACCTAATGATTGCAGCATGCTAAGTGTATCCAAGTATTATCTGACCTGATCTTTGCCTGTTTGGCCAGAGTTCTTGTCCTTGCTGTTAATCATTATCAGAAGAACAACCACAATATCATTTTTTTGCAAGACTACAAAAAAAAAAGCTGAATGTTTCTTCTCCTGTCTCTGTTAGGCAAGAGACTGCATTTTCCTCTGTCCCCCATGAAGGAACTATATTTATAGACATGTCATGCTGCTCCTTACAGCCATCACTACTTGCAATTCAATTTCTTCATCAGTCTTTCTGGTCTTCTCTATGCATGCTCATGTATTTTTTTATACTTCAGCACCTTGTTTCTGCTTATGGTTTCTCTTTGATTTTCATGTCATTCAAGAGCTCCTGGTGTTGCATGCCTTTTGTTTCACTACAACCACTTTATTTTCTTCACATTAGGAGAGACAGTTTTCTGGTAGGCCTTTTGTGTTTTCTCCCCTAGAAACTTCCAACTCTCCTCTTTGTGTTTGAATTCCTCTCTATGAGAGAACCTGCCAAACAATTTCCTGGATTTATTGAAGTTCACTGCTATCATCTGGCTACTCTCATGATGCATGTAAATCCTCAGATCATCACTGTATCCAGCCTTCTGTAGGATGTGAGCCATTGATCTGTCACATCCAGACATTGCTGGCACACCACACCCTATGTCTCTCCCAGAAGTTCCCTTCCTGCATCATCTACTAATGCACTAGTTTCTCCCTCCCACCTCTTCCCTTCTGTGCCTTGATACCATGATTCCCCATAGGTATCATCTGCATGGTCTGAACATCTACCACTTCAGCTAAATGAGGGATTATATTTGTATTACCTCCTGACAATAGTTATTAAAGTCTGGAAGATCAGCCACTAGAGGGAATCTAATACATCCTGTATGCATGTTAAGCTCTCTCTCTTTGATCCCTTTCCTCTTACATGGTGGTACTTAGAATGGCTTTAAGCGTAATGAAAATCTACTTTTACCACCTTTGATAGACAACAACTATTTGAAATGTCTGTTCTTTGCCTTCACTGAACTGCAGCTGCTGTGGGTTATCTCTGAGTGTCTATTTCAGTCCTAAAATGAACACATATTAACTCCCTCTGGCTGTCTATAAATGCAGTACTGTGCTTCCTAGGGCTCAGCTGTCCAGGCATCCCTGACAAAGTGACTTTTGCACAAGCGAAAAATCCAAAGTATGTCACAGACTAGCAATTTTGGCTGGTGTGTTTGCTTTCTGATGAGTTTACATCTCCTGCTGTGTAAGGGAGAACACAGTGACAATTGCTGAAGAAGGGAGAGTGCAGCTGGAACGAGGAAAGAACACTTTCAATGCCTTCTTTAAAAACATCCTCCTCCTGCTGACAACATTAGCAGGGCTGAGGGAGGGCTGGGACATGACAACACATGATGAGGATGGGACACAGACAGAGAACTGTTTTTTTGCCTTGAAAGTGGAGTGCCCCTTTAAGTCCTACTGACATACAAGGGCTGGTAACTAACTGCACCCTGTGGTTTGCATTACTTTTTTATGTGTTCCTGGTTTTATGGAGTGCTAAATGGCTTAATTACATTTTACTGGTTTATTCTGCTCACTTGCTCATAACCTCATTAATCTGGCACACACCACTTTCTTCCCCAAACGGAGAATACACAATCATTTTCATGTAATAGTATCTCTAGGTATGCACAACTGTCTGACAGGTATAATGTGGTTTAATTCACTATTTATTAGGAAATTATCAAACTTACATAAAAGTGCAAGTTATGAATAAAAAGCGTAAACTGGGCAGACCAAGCTCTTTAGCAGCACATCAGGATCTCAACTTATTTAAGTACTTGATGGTGCTGGTGGAGTGGAAAGGATACACTCTTCAGTCTATTTAATTATCTTTATCTTACTTTTACATGAGGAGGTTGCTAATGTTTACCTACATACCTTCATAGGTTCTAACTGCATACCTTGCAAGCTTGATCCTCCTGTTATTTGGCCCAAAGCAGACCCTGTGAGGTGCCTGGCTCTTTGCTCAATGAAAGAGCCACCTCTTCACAGTGTTCACTATATAAGGAAGGTTCTATAAAGCAGAAGAATAGTTTTTCCAAACTTTGTGAAATCTTCCTACAGGGAAGATATTGTGAAAATCTACTGGCCATTGCTGCCAAAAGAAAAATCCAGTGAGACTTCTCTGGAAGTAAAATGGTACCCAGCAAGGGCTTTGGGCTTCACTGGAGGTACTCTGTCAGAGTTTTGATAATGGCTGTTCTACCTATTTCATAGCGAGATGATCAGCAATTTACAAGCATGTATGACACATACTTCCACATTGAGTTGGGTGATTAAATGCAGTAAGACATTGTTGATGATCTGCTAAAAATATTTTATGTACTGCTATTACAAATAACCCTCCATGCAACTACAAATAAAAGTAATAAGAGAATTTCTTCTCAAAAAAAATCTTCCTTATCTTCATTTGTTTGTTTACCTGGGGTTTTTTTGTCTGCAGCTAGCCAGCAGCACATTGGAAGGCAGTGCTTACCTGAGACAGCTGCTACAGAGACTTGAAATTGAAACAGGAGATCATCCAAGAAAAGGCAGGGGTGAGGGCAGAGAGGAGCAGGATGGGCAGCAGCTTTTCAGACACAACTGAGGGCAAAAGGACTAGCCACTACACTAAAGCAGGCCTTCTGTTCCAAGGATCTGTTAAAAGGTCAAGTTTTTTGTTTGAGTCACTACAAAAAGCCCATAAAGCTGATACTGGTGTTTTAAAGAAGTCATTGAATCTCAAGTAATAGGGGTTTTTTTTGCATGATTCCAGAGGCAGAGACTACAACAATAAAAAAATGATCCACTACAGATTTGAAAGATGTGCATCACTCTTTTTAAGCTATCTTTAAAATAATAAAAAAAAAAATCTCCTTATTAAATTGTGAGGTGTTTCTGATTGCTAAAATGATTTCCTCTTTCCCTCAGCTATATTCTTCTCTCATATTTTTCTGTTTCCCTTTTTTGTTTTAAAACCTTTGATGCTGTAAAAAACACATTTTTCTTTAACCTTATTATGTCAGAATGAAGCCTGATTTTTTTTTTCTTAACTCCTGCACTGTTTGTTAGCTAAGGTCCTAGTCCTGCAAACTCATTTGCACAATATAGCTCCAACTTCCTGGCCTGTCAGTGAGCTTAAATATCCTATGTAAAAAGACTGAAAGACTTGGTTCTGCCCAGTTCACTCATTGATCTTGTAGATCTTTCTATACACTTCTTACTAAGTTGACTCTAAAATAGTTACCCTGCATACAGGGTTAGTTATTTTCTATGGCAGTCTATTTAAAGCCTTAACAGCCATAGATGGTTGTCCTCATTGGCTTGAAAAAAGGTACCTCCCTTTAGCTTTCACACAGAGTAACTTTAACTGATAAATTATTTAGAAATAAAGGGAAAATAAATAGAGAAAACAGTGCTATTACATGTCTTTATGGCCTATTATTTAGAAATAAAAGGGAAAAGAAATAGAGAAAACAATGCAATTAAATGTCTTTACAGCCTTAGCTCTTCTTTTTTAAAAACTAAAACTCCTCCAATTTGAATTCCTCTTATGTGGCCAAATAGAAAATTAACTTTTTTTTTCCCTCTTATTTTTTGTTTGTTAAAATATTCAACATAAATCAAAGGAATTGCAATAATTCATAATTCCTTCCTGCAGGAGCACCCTTGTACTCCAGTCTTGGAGTATTTTAAAACAAAACATGAGAAAGGGATAAAAATAAAAAGACTCAATGTGAAAACAACTCTATTGATCAGATAAAAAGTTTATCTAGTGGAGGATCCCATCTCAGATAGTGGCCAAGATTAAGTGCTTGAAGAATAGTTTAAGGACAGAGAAGCATGCAGTGATACTACTATAGGCCACTATCTATCTTTGTGATTCAGAGACTTTGTATTTAATAACCCTTGACGAATCTCTCTCCAATGAACTTGCACAGTTGTCTCTTGGACTGATTTAAAATCTGGGTTTGAATCTGCCACCTGACCACATATGTTGGTGCCTTGTGCTGGAAAACTCAGTGAAGAGATGATCACTATTTATCCTCTATATGCCCTACATGATTTAATAGACCTCTGAGAGATCTTTCTTAATGTCACCCTTCTTCCAAGATAGTGAAGACAACACAGAGGAGAAGGGAAAAACAAATGGAATGTTACTTCATGCAAAGTAGCTGCAAATTACTGTCATCCCAGTTAAAGAGCATTTTGCACCACTTGCAGCTGCCAAGCCTGGTACTGTCCATGTTTAGAAACTTGTTCTGTGCTTTATTTAACCCTGGGAACAAACCTGAGACTACAGAGGTCTCCTAGACTACCTTACTAAAAATAAAAAAGCAGCATCTTTACAGCCTTGCTGATGATAAAAAAGAGTTTGAGAATATAAGTGAGGTATCTTTTACCACATTTCATATTTGTTTTGCCTGCTCAAGAAGTACTAAAAACCTCATTTTATTTAAGCTAGCCTGACAGCATGAAAAGCCTGAACACAAAAATCAACTTCCTCCATGCAGACACCATCACAGCAAAACATGGAGTTCATATGCAGTTCAGTACTCATCTCTGATCATGCAAGAGGCTGGAGGAAAATTCCATGGTGAAGCACCTGCTTTACCTCCTGGACGTGCCTCAGGAGCAGCCACACCAGGAGATCATCACATATCTCCAGAAATGATGAAGCCTTAGAGCTGTCTGTGTCATCTCTGAACCTCTCCTGTGACCAGGAGTTCTGGCCCTTCCAACACTCAGCATATAAGGAACTAAAAAAAATTACTGGTGCCACAGCTGAGTCCAACCCACAGATTTCTGAGGTATCTGCCTTCCCTGAAAACTGAACTCAGTTTTTTCTGTAGGCCAAACTCATCCTGTCTGTAACTCCAGTTTTACCAGCAGAATTACAATCCAGGATGAACTGAGCAACTTTCAATCAGCAGTTTTACAGCCTTTGGAGAAGCAGATGTGTTTTCTTTAGGCACAAACAAACTAATAATTTGCTCAGTTTGTGCTTTATAAGTAATAACTTATTTCACGTGTGCCCTGATACTTTTGGATTATCACTTAATTAGCTAAATATAAATAGAGTAAACAATTGGTGCAAGTCCCACTGGAGACTGCCCTTGGCTCAGTGATGGATCCCCAAAAGAAAGCCTGGCAACAGGAAAAAGACAGCTCTAACAGCCACCTGCTTTGGATCTGGCAAGAGTAGATGGACAGAGGCTTTTAGTCTCTTTCAGGATGCTACCCTGCACAGTGGGGCATTAAAAACAGCAGCTGTGGTGTCAACATGGTTCTTTGGAGTGCTTTCAAGCCCTGTTTCTTCTCCTCAGAACTGGTACATTTCACGAGCTATAGATTGAGTTCAAGAATGTGCACTGTAGAGAAGGTTTCTTTTATACACTTGCAGTAGGCTATTATTTTCACAGAAGTTATGACAGAGCACAAGCTGCAGATACACTGTGTTCTTTTCAAAACAAAAGAAGCTCCCATGTGTGCAACACTGTCAATACAGGTGCATCCAAAGCCCTCAGTCCAGCAATTCCATAGCTCCCTTTCTGGGGCCTAGGAACAGGTTTCCTTGCAAACATTTGCACAGTTACAGAGAAGTGGATTTTAAACAACATGCAACTAATGTCACTTTCCACACTCGCCTGTTGTAAATGGCTCTACGAGGTTAGTGGCTGGTGTATTTAAGGGCATTCTCTATGCTTTCCTAGTCTGTCACAGACTTAGGGAGTCAGGTCCTCTGACTGCTATTATCCTCCAAGCAAACTTGAGCAGTTGAGATGTCCTCTGCCCTCTGCCTGAGCTGCTGTCTGCTTGTGCTATTCATTAATCACCGAACTGTGGCCAAAGGCAGGCAGGAAAAATGATACCCTGTCATTTCTAGCTCTATAGGCACCCCAGCCCCTAGGAAATAGGGGTAAACCAGGATGCAAAATGGGGCACAGTTGACTGTAGTGCAAAGACAGGTTAATTTCAGTAGTGCCAATGAGATCTGGGATTCTTTCTACTCAGTCTGTTTGTTTCTATTGCAGCCAAGGTTGAAAAAATATAAGACCTGTGAGTCAAAACACATGAGAATACTTGAATGAGATCCTGTGAAATCAGCCAGACGTGTTTCTTGCCATTTTACAGAAGGAAGGACATGTATGGGCACATAGTCACAGTAATGCCAGTCATTTTCTTCAATCCATCTGTTTACACTAAATGATATTTTCTGTTGGAAAATTTCTTAACACCAAACAACAAATAAGGGTTACTGAGAGCATTATGTAGAAGTCAGGGTCTTGTAGTGTGACCGTGAATAAAAAAGCACTTGCAGACTTCCCATGTGGATGTCTCTGTGCGTGCACCTACAAAAGAGATCTGTACCTGTCAGTGGTCTGTCCAGCTGTGAATTATGTGAATCTTTGGTCTTTCAAACTCACATAATGTCAGTACATATTTTCCCCTCTGTAAATGTTTGTAATTTAATTGCAAAAGTCTGGCCCATGGTATTTTGGGAGTGAGGGATATCACAGTCACAGATATACCAGTAATATTGGAGAAAGAAGGAAGAAATGGAGACAGGGAAAACACACAGCAATTCTTCAGTTTTTGCTTTAAGAAACCTTCTACAGTATCTTTCTATTCCTATATGAAGAAATGGATTTTAATTGCTCTGTTCACTGTTTTTTAATAGGATAGTAATTTACTTTTTGTGCTGACTAAATGCAGTCTGAATTGATAGGTGCCCTGAGAGAAATTGCCAAGATAATAGATCATTCTGTGCAAATATAGGTATTCAAAACTAGATCAGGACATTTTTTGTCACTTGCTTTATCTCAAGTAGCTAGGACAATGCTAATAAAGGGGTTTGAAATCCTCTTTCCAGCACAGCATCTAAAGGACAGAATAGTATTTTATTTTCCTTAAATGAGTAATTAATAGTGGCCAGACAGGAGAGCAACACAGCACAGCTCTTGCAAACTCCTCTTCCTCTCCTGCACTTCTCTGCCTCAGGCACAAAATGCAGGCTAGTGTACAAACACAGCTAGAGAGAAGACCCACGTGCACTGCTCAGAACATGCCTCACAACATTTCCCTCCCATTGGCGCATCCTTCTCTGGGCAAATGTGAGAACAGGTACAGCATCAAGGTCTTTGCTGCCAGTTTCCCTCCTCCACCAGCTGGGAAGTGTGAGGGCAGGGGGTGAGGGGACAGAGAGGCTAGTCCTCATCTCCCCAGCAACCAAGCTGCCACTTGGCTGACGTTCCACTTGAGCGGCCTGCCGGGACAGAGAGGAGCCTGTCGGCTCTCCATGGGGGCCTGCTGGTCACCACTGCTCCATTGAGCTGGTGGCCTGCTTCACTGGTGCAAAACTGAAAACTAAAACCGTGGCAAACTCTCTCCCAAGTAAACTGAATTAAGTAGCAGGTAGGAAGCCTCGGTACAGCTTCCTGTGATCAGAGCACTTAGCCAGCATCACTGCAGCTAGGGAAGCGCAGGCGGCACTGCTTTTTGTTCTGCCTTTGTGGGCTTGATCTCATTACAGAAAACGAATTTACCAAGCATGAATTATTGTGAAATTTCTTAATGCTTTGGTGGAGTAGAAATGCAGATGCAGACACTAGTAAACACACGTGGCTGCGTGTGAGGCTTGCCTCTCCTTGGCACGCTGCACTCTCCCAACTTTCAGCTACAAGCCGCTGCGAGAGTTCTTTCAAAAGACTGGCTGCAGAAAAAGGATCAATTAATCTGCCGAGCGACTTTTTGAATCCATTCTCAATGCTGCTGATAGCCGGAGACCCCCTCCCTGCGCTTGGTAATTACCCCAATATTTCCTGCACGCTTGTTTAAACCGCTTACACTTGGGCTGCCTGTGAAGAAGAGCTCTCCCTCTGCCGATCTGAGGCAGGGGAGAAAAGCAGCTCGTCTTATCGCTCCGCTTCACTCCATCTGCAGCCAGCAGGGGGGATGCCTAATCGTTGTCCCTGGGACAGGGGACGAGCAGGCTGGGGGACGTAGATAGATGTGACACCAAAGGAGACTGGGACTTTCCTACTGCGCCGGTGCCGTAGAAAACTCACTGCGGTCTCATCGTTTCAAAGGCGAACGAGGATCCCCTTTAAAGCAGAGGCCTGTCCCTTAATTACACAAATACAGCGATCAAAGTTATTATCTGTCCTTATAAAGGCTGGAGCTTTAATTGAATGGTATGCTGCTACCTTTGAGAGACAGTGTTCAACCCTCCTGGAGAGCAAAGTGGCCGGGGCGGGGGTGGGGGGGGAAGAGAGCAAGCGAGAGGAAAAGAGATGGTATATAACAAGCAGGCTGCTTTATATGGAAATGTAATGAATACAGTTGATAAAAAAAGGGAGAGACAAAAGTTGTGAGGTTTCAAGCTGTGAAAGAACTTCAAAGTGTATTCAAATGTCACATTGATTTTTCTTCAAATCTCTAAGTAGTAAGTTTTTCAAAAGAAGAATATGATCCCGTATTTTATCCACTAATGTTTTATCTACAAAAAGGGGAGAGAAAGCACAGTGTTTTCCTTTCACACAATATAATCCCTATATTGGAAGTCTTTATCTTTTTTTCCTAACCAAAGATTTCTTCCATGTCTTTGAAAATGGTGACATCTTCGCCATATTTGTGTATTGCACTCTAAAATCTGAAGAATTTCGGGTCTGAGACTGTGCTTTACATTGAGATAAGTGGGGGCAAGCCACACCACCATGGGACCTCATTACCACAGTACTCTAAGACAACAAGAGCAAGATAAAACTTCCTTCCGTGGAAGGAAATGATGTGGCAACTCTGGGAGCAATCTTCAAAAAGACACAAACTAACAAGGCTTTGTACCATGGTGGTAATATGCTGGCAAATTAGCACATTAAAATTATGCTCATAATTAAGCAACCACAAAACCTGATATGAGCAATCTGTTTCTAAATCAAAATTGACAGCATGACTATGTATCATCTTCAACAGGCTATCTCGGATCTAGTCACCAGGAAGATTCCATTTTATGACCCGAAAAACTGATTACCAGTTGTTTTACATGTTCATCACTTTGCTTGCTAGAAATTCCAGACAGCACATCTGAGAATCTGAGAAGCAGAGCATTATTAATGCAAAAATCATTGGAGGTAAATTCTGAATATCTACATCTCTTCTTCTAGCCTAAGCTCCTACAGCAGTGTGAAGGAGATGCTTACGCAGCACTCATGGTACAGGGATTCCTCTGTAAACATGCAAACTCAAAGGGAGAGGAACGAAAAGAAAAACAAATGTATCATATTTCAAAAGAATCCTGAGTTTTAAGCTGATCTCAAAGTTTTTGAGTGAGTAGTTTCATAGTCTTCCAAGGATAGCTTGCAATAAAGAGGCTGCTTCAGACTTTGATGCTGCTCTGGGACCCCACTGTGTATGAGACAAATTCTGCTAAAGGTCATATAATACTGGAAGGAAAATATGAAATAAAAATAAGGATCAAACTGAATCACAATGGTTGTATCTTTGTTCTGTGCTGCACTTGGCAGTCCTGGCAATTGGTGTAGACCTTGGCTGCCTCCTGGCCTTTTAGGGGCTACACTCCCTCTCAGACTAGAGAGAAACCCGAGTGTGAACAGTGTAAGGAGCACTCCAATGCATCTCTCAGGATAATCAAGGCATTAGGACTGCATGAAGACCACAGAGCACACCTGCTTTTGGTGACTCACACAAAATAGTTACACTTGGCAAAAGAAACCAAAGTCTCCCTTCTTTTGTTCTTCAGATTTATCCCTTTTACAGCGAAAGCAGAGAAATGGAACACATTCTCTTCTTTACCATGTCCAGTTCCCTCACACATGGATTTCAGTGCTAATACTACTAAATCCAAGCAGAATATGCTCAGATTGCTGTGGACAGTGGCCCAGAATTTGGATTTCTTACTTGAAGAGATTTGCATTTGGTCATCAGCTGGTAGTGGGAAAGGTGCCTCAGCCAGCTGCCTGAGATTGCTTCTTTGTGGAGGAATCCTAAACTAAGGTGATATAGGTACAGGGTCTCAAACTATATCTCTGACTGACACTATGTAGCTGTTGCATTTTGTGGAGGGGTAGGAAGGTATTCAATATAGCAGTGCTATGCCAAAGTACTTGTGATGTACGAGTTTCTTCAGCCAGAAGAAGCAGCTCTAAGAGTCTGTCTTTCCACGAGTATTTTGAACAGCAAAAAATACAGTTGTAGAATACAGAGTTTGTAGCAAGAAAAACCTGTGGACACATTTCTACTTAAACAGATATGAAATATTTTTCAAAGACTTCAATAGCAATCCTTACATGCCCAGGTGGAGTTCTCCACTCCTGCTGACAGGTTTCAAGTCACAATAACCACAGTTAAAATTCCTGCTGTAGGAACAGTGCCAGTGTTGGCTCTGGGGCAGCCTTAGAGGATTGTTTAAGGAAAACTTCTGGTGTAGTATTTGCAAGAATCCCTCTTCCTCAAGCCCTTGCAGGAGAGTAGGACTAAAGCAGGTCTTCAGCTATATGCTCCTGCGTCATCTGCAGAAAATCAATCCTGTCCTTCCACACAGGGATTCCATTGTACTTTCTTTGGGGGCTTAGATTCTATCTAACGTAAATGAAGATGGGATATCTAAGCAGCCTGAGCCAGGGCTGAATGTGTGATGCCTATAAAAGATAAAAATGAACATTAGGAGTAAGGTTTTGCAGATAGCCTTGAAGACTGGTTCTCCTGAGATGGATCTAACAGAACAGAATGGATGGAGCCACCATGAATGAGACCTAAAGAGAGGAAATCCAAATGGACCAAGTAGGTACCACAAGGACACAGCAGAAAAGAAACATATAGTTTATCTTTCTCTGACCAAAGCATTCAGATGAATGAATAATTCTTTTAAACCTGTCAGTTCTCTTTGGCTTTTGACACAACTCCCAGAAGCTCTTTGCTGGGTATGTGCTTCTCTTCGTGTGACCACTGTCACTAGTTCTGCTCACAGTTCTGTTCCTGTAATTTGCTTATGCAATAATAATCAGTGAGATTTTCTCAACAGGTGGTTCAAGCCCCAGGAATACTTGCTGGCTTTCTAACACAATTGGAGATAAGATCTGAAAAATAGTAAATTTAATTCTTCATCTCTGTATGGAAATACCAATTTGTCTTGCTCCTTCTTTGTAATACAAATACCTGCTTCTTAAGAAAACAGAAATATCCCTCCCTGTGCTACATTTTCAGTTATCTATGAGATAATTCACACAAACTTCACAGGGAGAGGTTTATTATTTAAATTCTGCTGATGTGAAATCCATCCAAAGTAGAGCAAGTTGAACTGGATTTCCTATGGTTACTGGCTGAGATAAGGGTTTAGTTGGAGGCCATGGAGGAGAAAGGGTTGCCACCAGACCTAGGGACCATTACAAATCTTAACTTACACTCCATTTGCAAGCTGTATTTCCTTCACCTTGCCTGTCATAATGTAAGCTCATTGCAACTTAAAGCAAGAACAAAAAGTAAAAATCTTGTCACAGAAATCAGTACTGCAGCTTTGGACACCTGGTGTGATAAACTCCTTCCCTGCTGCCTCCCCAAATATTACCTCTTGTTAGCATTGGGAGCCTTCATTTACATTATCCAGCTTAGTAACAGCAAACTCCCCCTCCAATAAACCACTCTTCTGGATAATCCTTTCCAGAAGCTTTTTGAAATAATCTAGGAAAGTTAGAGCCATTCAGTTATATTTTTTTCTAGACTGGTATTTCCTACACAATTACAGCTAGTTTTCTTTCAAAGATTTCTCTCACACTAGAGAACCATTATTTACCCCTGTGGGAGATGCCATGGCTTGGTCTAAAATTATAATCATCTAATACTTGGACTATAGTCAAATTGTTAGTAGATTTCCTTGAAGCTGAGATTAAGCTCATCAGGCTGCAATTCTGATCTTTTATTCAGTTAAAAATAATAACTTTTGTTCTAAATACAGGTATCAGGCTGGGTTTTCGCTTTTAAAGGAAACAGCTGCTATTTTTTAATGATTTATTGCCAGTATCTTCCTTGTTTTGCACTTTATTTCTTTCAGAACCCCCCGATGAATACCATCTGGTTCAAGTGATTTACTACGCTTGCATTTCATGAGCTGCTCCATGACATCCCAAATTAAGACAAGGAAAATATAGTCTGAGTTTCAGGAAAATCTTTCTGACAGATCTATTAGACTACAGAGTAATCTTTCAGTAGGAATCTCATTGTCTGAGACATTTATAGCAAGACTGGACAAAGGACTGGTAAAATATACTGCGGGGGACAATTCTGCATTAGCAAAAGGAGAGTTTAGATATATGGTTCTGAAACTGAGTTGGTCAGAAAAAAATTTAAGGGAACCGTTTTCTGTCAGAAAATATGGTCTGACAAAGCTAAAAATACTTTGCTAAAGTGTGTTGATTTTACTGAATATTCCTTCAAAGAGGGGAAAAAAAGAGGAAATTTAATGTCAAAGTGTCATATTGCAGTCTTTTCTGAATAAAGTTTATTTTTTCCATGAATATTGTTCCCATTTCTGTACCACTTTCTGAAATAGTAATCAAAATGAAAATAAAATATTTCTAATAATCCAAATTTACTATTCTTCCCTCCAGAATTCACTTGCTAGAGAAATACTGAAAAGTGTAGGTTTATTCCAGTCAAAAATGAAAGCAAATAAGAAATATCATATAGCTTCACCATTGAAAATTGCCTTCCAACACACTTTTGAAAGTTTTCCATGGCAAATATCATCTCTTTATGTTCCATGTTTATGTTTCTCTGCATTTGCCTTTTCTCTATGTCATTTCAGAGCTTAGTGACTCAGTTCCTTCCAGACTAAGAGGGGACAAGAAATGTGCATTTTGCTCAAGCTGAAATGCCCTTCGTAACAGCTTATATTCATACTAGTGAATATCTTTCTTGTTCCCTGTGCTTTGGCTTCTTTATTGTCCTCAGGTCACTTTGCAGTTTGGTTCTGCTTTCATTGATGTGTTTTATCCTTCCAGCTATAACATAATTGGAAATCTTAATCACAGTTGTAATCACTCTAAAGACAGACATGGACAAGTAGTCTGAGTCCAAAGTGGATTAGATGTTTTTACTAAAGCTTGGCTTGTCACAAAAGTTCCTGGAAAGCTTTTTGTTCTCTTCAAGAGTAAGAGACAAAGTACAGGTTCCTTTTATAAACAAGTGGACTTTAGAAAGTGTCAAAGATCCATATTCATTTTTGAAGTCTAGGGATCTGGCCAGCGCTTAATAACTTTGAAAATTACTGTCCTTAGAAGCAGAAAGTCTCTCTAATTGAAAACTACCAGTTGCTTCATTTTTCTAAGGAAGCAGCTTTCTGAAAGTGTTCTGTTACTCCTTGATCTATGGTCCTTATTGGGTCTTCCTCTCCTTTAATCACTTTTTGAAGCCTAATATCTTCCACAAACCAAAAGATCAATCTGTAAAAAGCATCTATACCTGGACTCCCACTTATATTCTTCCCACAGTGAGTTTCTTCCCCTTTTCTCACAAAAATTCTCTCTTCTGCCACCAAGAATATTATCTCCTGCTATTGGTGGTAAGCCACCTTGCTTGTCTCTAATGAGTCCTGGATGCTTCCCACACACATATTGTCTCCTTGGAGAGGATCTAAAAGACAGGATGATTTCTTTCTTTCTTTGTGGGATCTATCTGTGTTCCACAGAGGACTGGAGGAGCTAAGCATTCCCCTTTCCATCTGCAGAAACAAGCCTATAGCCAACAATCACTGTGCAGCAACACCTAAACAATTATATGGTCATACCTTGTAAGGGTAACATTGCGAAGGTCCCCTTGCTACCATGTGTAGTTTTAAGGACCTTCATCCACTCCTAAGCTTTAACACAGAGGATGAATGCAAGCTGGAATACTTCTGGCACTGCCTCTTCTGCTTCTCATCAAAAACCTCATCAGGTTTTAACAGGGTATGTAGAAAGATGATGTTCAGTGGCCCTATTTGACTGCTTTTTTAACAAGGAGAAAACAGAAATAGCTATCTAGTAGCTCCCACAGCCTTGGGAGAGAAACTTTCCTGAACCTGAGTTGCAACACAGAAGGGGGAATGAGGTCTCTGGGTTCTTCTACAGGCAGTAGCTTTGAGTATCAATGTCCCATGGTTCAATTCATATGGTGGGAAGCAAGAGATAAAAGAAAGTCCCAGATAGGCAGAAAGAGGTAGGAAATGTGATTGAAAGTAGAAGTTTAGTTAATGGATCAGGAAGTATGTTCTTGTTTTGCCTTTGATTTAAAAAATATAAATGAAATCATTTGCCATTCTTCTTACACAAAAGCAAAATTATGGCAAACATTCTTAATTTCATTTAATCCGCATTGGAAAAGTCAAGTCTCCTGTGAAAACAGTGCTGAAGTATAATTGGCCATGTTACCTTCTAGCTCAAAGGGCTAAGTTATTGCCACATCAAAGAGGTCATGTTTTAAATTACAGTGGTTATTTCAGCTTCAGAGGTTACTATTAAAGTTAAAAGCAGTTCTAATGAACTAATGCCTTTGCCTGTTTTATTTACATTTTATTCCTGGCATGTAACACCTTCCAAAAAGGTTACAGAGAAATAGCCACCTGAAGGCAAAATGGAGTTCCATGATGATCTCACATTCAATTATTTAGTGTTAGATGGTTAGGTTCTGAGACTCTTACTCACTTTATTGCCTTAGTCTATGAATACTTTGACTATAGTACTTTGTATTTTCCTTCATAAAATCAAGAGGATATGAATCTGACTTTTAAATTCTGCAGGAATAAATCATTGCAGTTTATTCTGGATCAGATCTATTGATTAATGTTTTGCTATCCCACAGGGAACAGGAGAAAATATTTCTAATGCTTCCTTTGGTGAGCAGGCAGGTCCTATGATACGTAGCTGACTCAATGAGTGGACACACTGTCAGTAAAGCATTATGTTTGGACAAATACCACTTACCATAAAAGGGATATATTATTGACAAGCTAAAATACTCAGACTTCATTGCCACTATACAGGCCAGGTGAAAATCAAAGGAGAACACTGCAATCTACCTGCAAGTGGCTACTGTATTCATTGATTGTCTATAAGTAGTATGGCTAGGCTTCGCGAACAAAGCTCCAGGGAGGGCTCCACCCACGCTCCTCCTCAGCGCCTTTTCCAAGCGTGCTGATAAAAAGAGGATAGCAGATAGCACCCTCGAGCCTGCACTATGGATTTTTTTAGGTGAGACACAGCATGCACAGAGCTGGACCCACCCTTTAGTCCTAAGGTTCATCTGCCAGGGCCTAGCAAGCTTGGACGCTGGCAGCGAGGTCCTTAGGATGGAGGTTTAACCTCTTAGCTGGAAGGCCTTACAGGGCTAAACAAGCTCCATCTGCCCAGGTTTGGAATCAGAGTTGTCCTTCTCCTAGGATGACTGGGAACACATGTCAGCTGTGTCTGGACTCTGCATTCAATCAATCCCACACATGGATCTGACCATCCCACCACTGAGGCAAGGTGACAAAGCTATTGAAAGGATACCTGGGTACATACCACAAAATCAGCCTTAAGGTATGTTATCAGGCATGTTATTTTGAACAAGGTGGGGACCAGGACTTTGTGGCAGGCTGTGCTCCTTACCAGCCACTGTGTGTGTTCCCAGGGAAAGGGAGTAGGAAGTTAAAAAAGAAACTGCTTGAGAAAGTTGCTCTACTTCTGATCTTTAGTTTACCCTGGCTTGCATCCAAGATTCTCAAAGGAAATATGATATCTTAAAACTTTAATTCAAAGGCTGCACAGTATTCTCAAATATATTCAGTAAAGGGGATAATGTCAACATCAACAACATTTAGAAGCACTCTGAGTAGAAATTTGTATGGTGTTTTGAAATAAGTATAAATAAGAAATATTAACATCCCCCCCAAAAATAGTGTTTCTCTTGCCTATTTCTAACTGAAACATGCCCTGAAATGGAGTGACAAAGTCACCATTATGCAAGTCTCCATTAAGTGATCCCATTCCATTTATGGAAATGATCATGGAGTCTGTTTGTTTGCAAACTGTCTTTGGTATTATCTGTCAAACTTCAATTAAACATACTTTGGTATCATATAAAAAGTATGCATATGCACCAACTAAGCAGAAGAGTTAATTAGCTGAAATATGCCAGCTCCATACCAAGGGAATTATGAATATTCATTGGCTCAGTTACACAACAGGTAATCAACTATTCTGTTTATGAATTATGTCAATAGTGCCATCAGTTACTGTGTATTTTCTCAGAATGTGATTCTCAAAAAACATTAAAAAAAATTAAAACATTTGAACATTAGTTCAAGTCTTTTGAGAATTATACACACTCATCAGATATCTGTATTGAGAAGTACTTATATATATATATATATATACACACACACACATATATCAGAAGTCATTCTGGAACTTCTGAAGATCAGTTCACATTTAAAAATGTGAGAGTGCCTGTGCCTCTCACACCATCAATATCATACCCAAACCAGAGTTTGGCATGCAGAAATTGGACCTGGGAGCTCACACTGAGTGCTCTTCATACAGTCAGGACTCAAAGCTGTGAGTACACAGCACCGCAGAACCACTGAGGTTGGACAAGACCTCTAAGATCATCAAGTCCAACAATCTACCTATCATCAACATGTCACTAAACCATGTCCCTAAGCACAACATCTCTACATTTCTTAAAGACCTCCACATTTTGTGCAAGCCCACGGGATGCTTGCATAACTGGAGTCAAGTCCTGCAAATTCAATATTTGTGAGAAAAGACACATCTTCAGGCTAAAAGAGGAGCAGAAAAGTAGAGCATGGCAGTGGGAAAATTAGTTCTAATGCAGAAGCAAAGAACTATCTGGATTTAAATATCAAGCCAATCTAAAATTTTGCTTTGCTTGTGCTCAGTCTGTATGGAGAGAAGCCATGCCTTTTTTCATCTTCATTTCAAGGAGTAATGACCTACAAGCAGCTGTTTTATCCTAGAGTTCTGCTGTAACTTGTCATCATTTCCTTCTGTATACCACCACTTACGGTTGTTGCGTTGTGTGTGAAAATGACCACAAAAGGTACAGAAAATGAGTCCCTACATCTCCCTAGAGCTCATCTGTATTTCTCTGGCATTTTCTCACAATAACCTTTAGTTTCTTCCTACTCAAAGCTGCAGTGACGAAGGATTAAATTGCTTCTAAGGAGATGCCTTGCATCACTGAACTGTTCTAACAGACAATTACTGAAATGCCTCTGAAAATTCCCAAAGGTGGCTAGTGTCTTTCTCCTCCTGTGGGCATCTGCAATACAGCTTCAGGACTGCGGGAAAAGGGAACACAGAGGAAAGCAGAAGCTCTGCCAGAACCACAACAAGTCACACCTAATGTGCTGGTGGCCACGGGCAAAAAACAACCAGACAAAACCAAACCCTGGTCTGCATTTCAATACAACGCCTGTTGCATTGTTAGCTCTCACATAGATATGTAAATATTTATTGGTGTTTCTTCTACAGGTTTAAATACAGATTAAATATTTAAACCAAAGCATGATAATGAAATTTGATACATAACAACACAGATGCTTTGCATCCTTCCTCTTTCATGTTGTTGCTAGCATGGGTCTCTCCATAATCATGTACGTGTTCAGCCTATTTCAGCACTTTCTCCTCACTTCTCTTTGACCAACTCTTCTTCCATAGCTATTCATATGAATTTCCCATGCAGCTTTTACATCCTCCCTCAAATTAATGTCCATTATTTACTACTCTTGTTGTCTTTTATGTATCCTCATTAGATAAAAGGCCTTCCTTTATTTGAGGTTTGGAAGAGTGCAGCAGATGTGTGTTGGGGTGCATGTATGTACACACACTTGCCTGGCTCACCTAGCCCTGCTAGAAATACCTGTAGGATCTGGAGAAAAAGTTTGCAGCACATAAAATTATTTTCTTTAAAATAATTTAATCTGTTGTCAACCTTATCCAGATGATCTTGCTTTGTCAAACAGCCTGTAGACAGCCCTGAAAATCTGTGCACATGGTAAGAGAGAGAATAATCTGAAAATCAGTTGTCAGAAAAACAACTGGATCAAAGCAGGATTAACATTTCTAACAGGCAGATAAGGTTGGCATTACAGGCAGATAAGCTTAGCATTATAAGATCACCAAATAGCTTCGCATCCTTCTTCTGCAGAGTGTAAAATGTTATTCTTTTATTTTGTTTTTCTTGTAGAGTCCCTTTTGCTATTCTGCAGCATCTAACAAAGAGTTCTTTAGTGTCTTCTTGGAATTCAGTGATAAAGGAGATTAATAGATAAAAGTATGAGAATAGACATAAACAATCTGTTGCCTACTTTGGGAACTGTAGTTCAATATAAGTATTTAGACAAGTATTTTTATAATAAAAAGCGATCCTACCAGTGTAGTACTGCCATCACTGAAAGAATGTGAAACATAAAAAACCAACCTGAAATTCAAGAGGAAATACTACTGATGAAGAAGAACATGCTTACTCACTGATTTAGAAGTTGTCTCTACCATTACAGAGTATCACAAATGGGCTGAAATTAATCCCAAGCAATGCATCACTGTGATTATTACAGTCATTTAATTCACCCTTTCTGTCAGGTCTTTTCCTCCTATTAGGAATTATTAATAACTCACATATAATTTAACACTGCTTACCTTTTCTACAAGGCTGGCTGATCTACATATCAGCTTCTAACTAAAATCCTTATACTGTTGAAGGGAAAGCAAAAGAGATTTCCTTCAACTGCAGTGACTTGTTTACAGGCTAAATATATATTCTAATTAGATCCCTACAGAGAAGAATATATTTTAATATCAGAAGATACGAAATAAGCTTGAGCTTGAATCATGAAGATACACTTGGAATATAATGTAGGGTCTGGAATGGAATGTATGGAAGATAATATAGTCCTATAGTGGGCTGAGTCAAAAAAGAGCCTCAGGCACCTGTGCACTTAGAGCTAAACCTAGTGATATGGTTAAAGAGGGAGAAAGCTGGCTAGAAGTCCAAGTTTGCTTTGGTTTTTTTTAATACATTTCCTAATTAAAGGTTCAAAGGATCATTTTGGAAAAGCTTGCCTTTAAATTATACTACCTCAAAGTTATAAATGGCACCAATGGAGGAGCTGGACACTAGCTTACTCCCAAATTTCTGTTCCCAGTCAGAATTGTCAATGAAGTACACACAGTTTTGCAATATGCCTTTAGTGGCATGAGAAAAACAACCCAAATGTCATAAGGAATTCAGACTATCTTTCCTGCCCAAACCCTGTTTCATACTGGACTAATTTCACCAAATGCTTGACTCAAAAAAAAACAGAATAAAAAAAAAATAAAAAAGATTGGGTCCAGGTTCCCACACTTAAAATCTAGAAATGCTGGAATGGCAGATTTTGTTTCTCTAGTAGTGACAACTAAGCTGAAAGTTAGGGCTGAGGGATTGGCACTGCTGGTCTACTGTTGGTCTGTTGTGTAGCTTTTCCCTGCTTTGGGACAAGGGAACTAATATTCTGACCTACTGGTTTGCACTGACTGTACATTACTGTTCAGATGCAAAGGAGATGGACACAGAGACAGAAAAATATAGCAGATAGCAGTTACACTAATTGGTGTATTAATTCTACTGACCCTGAAATGCAGATGAGCTCTAACATCAACAGGTGACCCTGAAGCTCTTTCGCTGTGCCACTACTAGCAAAATTCACAGGGAAGTATTATCTAAGGTGAGAAGTATGGAGAGAAAGAAAAGGAGTGTGAAAAATAGCAGGAAATACACTCAAAACTTGTAGAAAATGCAGAATATCTTCTAAATGTCTACCTCATAAAATGTGAATAAGAGTTCTCTTTCCACTTAGTAGAACACAATTCATATAAATGTTCTGGAAACAAGTCAAATTTCATAGAAAGGAAAATGGATACACACTGCACAAGGGCAACTGTACTTTCGGGGGCAGTAGCACCTTAGCTGATTCTGATCCACTTGGAAAATTCACCTTTCTATGAAGTTATTTTTATTGATCACAAAAGGCACTCCCAAGCTGACTTTCTGCTCTCATTTATGTCAATGCAATGCCATTTAATTCAGCAGAGTTGAACAGAGAGCAGAGTTGGGCCCCCAATGCCCAATCCAGGCAGAGAGAGACTTACAACTCATCCGTCAATATGACATTTCCTGTCCTCAGGCATACAAATATGTTTCTGACTGTAATTCTAAGCATAAAAGAACTTTAAGAGAATATTTTTAAGTTTATGTTTGTCTGATGCCTGAGACAACTTTGCAAAAAAGTGATTTATTTACCCCTAGACATAAATTCAGACTGGAGCATGGATCAGTTTTACCAGACTCTAGATACAGAATTTTGATGCACAGCCTCCCTGCAGCTTTCAGCTGTGAAGTTCATTGGAAAAAAAATAAATAAAAATCTGGATTATTTTGTTGTTCTGATATGAAAGCCCTGCTGCAGGGTTTCTTTTCAGAAAGCAAACATTTTCCCAGGTAAGTGAGCAGATGCAATGCAGTGATATTTTTTATCTAGATATAAAACATAGTGTAGTATCCATGAAGCCATCCTTATGTGACTAGTGGCAGACAGCAATTTTTAACATTATATTTTTATGGTAGTAATGTAAAGGATGCAGCTTGCTGCAGGCATGTGTATAGGCTGTTTGGCATTAGCATGCTAAGGGAGCATGAGCTGGCATTGATGCTGAAAGGCAGCATCCTGCCTTCATCTTGCCCTGGGCCAAATGACTCCTCTGCCTCTGTCTGCCTGTTTCTTGTGCTATGCAAAGAAACAGAGTGAGAAACCAGCTTGAGTTTAACTCAGAAAAAGAGGAAATATAGTCTTAACCCAAGGCAGCTTAATTCACAACGAAGGCTCAGCAATATTTGTCTGGCACAGAGGAAGTGTGGAGCCACACCAGCCATAGGTTCAATGGCAATGCTGGTGTCTGATGGCCCAAAGTGAGAGAGCATCACTAACCCTAGTGTCAGAAAAAGGCATGTCCTTATTTCTATTTCCATCCCTTCTGACTGCATCAAAACGTTCCAAATGGGAACTGAGTAATTCAGAGCATGCAATGGTCTTTCCAAGTCTGCAAACCAGAAAACAAAAGAAATGTGAACTGCTTCTAGTCATCACAGAGATGCACTGTTTGAAACCCAACAATACAATTAAAATAACAACAATCATAATAATAATTTTATATGACCTGTATCAGAAATAAATTGCAGATTTATCTCAATCTTGTGTGTGAGTTGAGTAACGACACATGTATGGACAATCACCACAGTGAAACCACAGTTCTGATTTTCCTGTTAAATCACAACATAATAATAGTATTAACCCAAAGCAGAACAACTATGTAAAATTAGGTAATTCTGCCAGGAAATTTGGGGATGCAAAGCAAGTGAAGGACCGGGAAATAGGAAGATATAGCTCTCTGTTTTTCTGTATATACCTCTGTAGTAAAAGATCCCATCATTTTTCTTAGTAAATATTTTATTTCTCTCCATGTAAATTCTCCCTCACTCAAAATATTTCTTATTACCACATCTGTTCTATGCCAATGCCTCTTCAAAATTAACCTCCTCCTCCTGATACCTCCATGTCTCCTGCAGTGTGTGCGACACATAGGTATCTCTTTTCTAACTCCTCCCAGGCCCTCTGTGAGCTCCCATCCCCACAATGTCCTACTTAACTTCAGTTTGTGTCCTTGTATTGCTCTCTTTTTAGAAACTAAAGTCTTCTCAAATCCTTGTGTCTCTTGATCTCCTCAGCTCCTCTTCCACCTCATCACAGTAAGCTGCTCCAAGGTGGTGATGGAGAGTGCCCAGGGCTGCCTGGGTGACCTCACAGATCTCCTTTCTGCTTACTCAGTTGCCTTTCAGTCTGAAAATCACTTGGGGNTGCCTTTACTCTTTCCACAGGTAAGACTGCAAAGCAGAAGAGTGCAGAGAAAAGGTGGGAGGAGGCACCCTACAGAGCTCAGCCTGGGACATCTTATATCCTGCAATATAGTCACACCAACAGAGAATAGCTACACACTGCACAATATATTTCTGTAAATCCTCTGGTTTTTTAATCAGAAGAAGAATTGTGGGGAAGATCAAAAAAGCCAAAACACTAACTCTGTTGTGAAGACTCAGCACACAGACCACAAGAAAAGACATCCTGCAGTTTGTCTTTTTGCAGAATACTTTAACAAACATTGCTTTTTTTAAACCTTGCCTAGTGTACCTTTCATATAATGCTTTTGAAAGTGACTCGTCCTTTATATAAAAAAAACCCCAAACAAAACAAAATAACCCCCCAAACGCACAACTGCAAAGGCTATATTTTAGTAGTGCCTACTGCAATCTAGCTTTTATTCCTGTAGTATAAACAGTAGAGCTAAAGCTGTATGTATTCTTCAATATCCCAGACAACTCTTGAAATTCTTTTTCTTTCTAATAAAATCACTGCTTCTTCTTGCAAGCATTAAAACAAAAAATAAATCTTGTTACATAAGAGTTTCAACTGTAGTCACACAACAATTTGGATTTCTAGCAGCTCATGTAACCCATTCCTTTGCACCAGGTAAGCACAAATTACTTATAAGAGTTTCTGATAGCTGGCTGTAACTTGCTTATTCCCACTGAAGTGACTACCCAAGCTCCTGTGATAATTTTCCTCACCCCTCTACTTGGTAAAGTTTGTTCTTGATTTTTTTTTGTTGTCTTTAAGAAGAGTTCTTCCTCTCTTTATTGTCCTTAACTATAGGGTTTTTTCAGCATTCCAGCATTTGTTTTCTTTCTTTCCTTTCTTCTCTTATCATATGTTACTTTTCTCTAAGCTGTATCTTAGCAAAAACGGATGCTGAAAGAAAGATACTAAGGATACTGAAAAAAATAACAAAACAACTGAAATTAATTACTGTTATCCATGTGTTGGATTGGGCATTACTGCAGGAAAGGAAGTATAGCTGCATCTGATTCTTCTTTCTCAGCCAGATCCTATCATGCTTATTTAGTTTGAGGATTACTTTCCTATTCACACCATCTCACTAAAATTAGCAGGATTATCACTGCAGCAAATATTTCTCATACTGAAAAAGGTGGCAGAATCTAGTCTGGTATGGTTTTCATAAATCATAACCAACAGTGGTTCAGTATATTATTTACCCCTACACTGAAATATTTGTATTAGACAGCCATTTGCTTCCCAAATTGCAGATCACCTTCAAGCAGCTGCCTACCTTTTATTAGCAACCTACACCCAAAAATACCATATGACTCTGATATGCAGAGACACTTTAATTGCTCTGCATTCCAGAGTAATCATTTTATGATGGGTTTATTGCCACCTCTCCCTTATCAGGGCATGGCACTGTTTCAGCCCCTAGTGATAAATTACCCTTTAGAGAGGGAGAAGACAGTGCCACTTTAACAAGTGCAATAAAGCACTTTTTATACTGGGAGAGTTCAGTGCATTTCCCATTCATCATATACCCTCAGTGATTTTACACAGATTTTACACTGTTGATTAGCTCATTAGTGGGGTTAATTGGATACATTAACTGGCAGAATTACAGCTTGACTATGAACCAGAGGCTGCAGCATTATAAATGACAGACAAACTACAGACATGCATGGGCAGCCTGAAGGAAGTGCTTCTCTTCGATTAACTTTCATTAGATTTTAATTCTTCCCCTTCTACTTCTATAATTGAGTCTGTCTGAATATTTACTACAGCACAAAATGAATAAGGGGATAGATTATATGAAGCTCCACCTTCCAGGGCTGTCTGTCCTGATGTCACAAATATTCAGAAGACAACTAGAGCAGTAAGAAGACTGAATAGTTAGGCCTTATAGTTTGAATGTATAAGCATCTATCTGCTATCACATATCCTGCTACAAAATGGAACCCAAAATTCCACATTTGGGCCCAGAACTGTTCCCTGCACATAGCCAGAATTTTACAGATGAATCACTATAACATAAAAAGATAGGAAACACTTGTTGGCTGTGAGAAGCAGAATGGAGCCACTGGGCAGCTATCAGCTTACCCTACATTGTGCACTACCTTCTGCAGCTGCTGGGATGATGTTGCTGAAGGAATCTTTTGGAGAGGAGTAGATTTAAATTGGACATTAGGAAGAAGTTCCTCACTATGAGGGTGGTGGAACACTGGAACAGATTGACCAGGGAGGTGGTTGAGTTCCCATCCCTGGAGGCATTCAAGGCAAGGCTTGCCAGGGCTCTGGGCAAGCTGATCTAGTTGGGGATGTCCCTGCCCAGTGCAGGGGGGTTGGACTAGATGACCTCCAGAAGTCCCTTCCAACCCTAACCATTCTATGATTCTATGATCTGAGTTACTATGTTTCACAGATGCTCAAGGGATTCCCCAGTCATTTTGTATGCAGACTACTTTTCTATCAGGATAATATGATTTTGAACAATGTTGGCTAATAATTATAGAAATTTAACATTTAATGATTTATTGTAAACAGATTATTTGGTAGCTTGATAGCTATATCAGGGTTTTTACAGTACTTTTCTCATATTTAGGTATTTCATTTTGTCTGCTAACTACCTAAAATTCTTTGAGTTTGAAAACCTGAATGCCCCATCCCTGGCACTGTTTAAAACCAGGTTAGATGTGTCCTTGAGCAACCTGGTCTAGTGGAAGGCATCCCTGCTCGCGGCAGGAAGGTTAGAACTAGATGATCTTTAAGATTCCTTCCAACCCAAACCATTCTATGATTCTATGATCTCAGAAGGTTGAAAGGGATAAACTGTGTTTTCTTTATCTCCCATCCCTCTTCCACCCCAACCAAAAGCCATTGCTTCCTCATTCTAAGAACACTCTGTGTCTGTGGGTAGCAGTTTGGGACCAATGCAGCATATAGAGCCACCTCTGACCACCCTGTTTCTCTCTCACTAGAAGCTCTTCCTGCATTTGCATACTCTTCCCAGTTTTACAGGTAACATCTCCAAATGGTGTTGTTAATAAAAAAAATTATTTCACAAGTTCTGGACACCTCTTCATTCATTTGCTATGGGAATCATTGTGTTTCATACACCTTATTTCTTAAGGTAACAAATATGCACAAGTATATGTCCATATGCCCCAAAGAGTATTTGTACATGCAAATATAAGAGAAAGCAATGCCTAAATCTTTTGAGCACACAGCTGAAAACGTGGAGTGGGACCTCAGAAAAACTCATTTGACTACAGAAGCAGGGATTACTTTTTAATAGCTCTCTATGCCTTTTTGGGTCAAAGCTCTTAGTGGGATTTTTGTTGCAAGGGTTTTGGTTTTTTTTCATCTATGCCTGCAGCCGTCAGCCTAAGATTATTGGTTGTTCTACTATGATGGGAGAAAGAATATTATAGTTACCAAGTTTGAGCTAATTAGTATACATAGTTCAGTTTGTGACCTTTGGTTTGCCCATCTGGAAGGGAATATGTTCCTTGTTGTTTTTTTTTTTAATTAATAGATCTGATTTCCATCACTGTACATTAGTTTAACTTTTCTCATTTCAGTAAGATAGACTTTGGGAAAACAGTCATTTACTTTGCTTAGCTTCTGTTTAGGGCCTCTTTCATTTGCCTTTTAATTTCATGTTAACTAATGCTAGCTTTGGATTGCTACCAGTTTCTGAGTTTTTTGTGTTTCTTCTGGATAGACTGCACTTAGTCATGAGTGGTAACAACATCAAAGCACTCTAGTATATTCCCTCTTAACTACCTATAAACCATTACATTCCAAATTATGTTATTATCCACAACAAAGTAACTATAAGCAATTTGGAAACTGAGGATGAAATCTGTGGGTTGTAAAAGCCATGCCTACATCAGCATGAAGAAAAGTAGTTTTGTTGTTGGTTTTGTTCCAGGAGCTCCACTTTTTGAAGCTGAATCACCATTTTATACTTAGAGACAACTACACTTTTTCTAAAATAAGGCCCTTAGTAAAGAGGATTCTAGACTTCCTAGGTAAACAAGTTATTAATTCAGCCCTGAAAGCACGGCAGGATAAAAGCAAATCAACAGCAAGATGGATATTTTTCTTCCTAATACATGGTTTCTTATCTTAAAACCAAAGGAGCTGTTCTCAGAAACATGTGAGATGACTATTTCACATATAGCTCTAAAAACAATATCCTCCCTGTTTTTCCTGTCAATAATTTGGTTCCTTTTGCTCTTGTGGTTTATCCCTTTGGGAAGAAGATTGCTGTCCCATAAACCAGCAAGCAGTTACTATTATCCCTTAATTACTAGTAATGGTGTGAAGCTGAAAAGTAATATTGTGTGGCTTGTAGTATGAGTGTTATTATGCACTTCACTGACTGACAGGGAGATTGATTCTAGGTCTATTTTAGCACTCAAATGGCTCCAACTGAGATTTGCACTGTCACGCAGACACCACTACCCAGACTGTGATGTTTTAACTCATGTCAAGTAGCACTGCTTTGCCCATGGCCCCACTGAAGTGAGAGGAAATGCCAACAGAGTGAGGTTGCATAAGTAAACACAGTTGATCTTGGCCCAGTGTTTGCAAACTCTTCCTCTGGAAATCACAGTAGACATCAAAGACAGAAGTAACGTGGTGTGACGGCAGAAGTAGTCTATATTATTTATTACCTTTTAGGCACAGAATATGCCTTATTGTAAATGCATGAGAAGTGCCCTTCAAGTCAACAAGATTGTTCTTGCACTCAGCACTAGACATTTTTCTAAGCATCTGGACTGTTTGCATAGGCATTACACATGCTGGTATAGTTTTAGAGAGTTCTCAGGTACTTTTAGCACAGTAAAATTCATCATATTGTTGAGACTACTGTGATGAACATTGCTCCCAGTCACCATCTAAACTGAGCACATCAGGGCACTAGCACAGCACAGCAGATCTAAGCTCTGCCCTGCTCCTACAGCATTTTCACACTCACAGCTGCCATGTGTACTTAACAATCTGGAACTTCCTAAACAACCAAAGGGAAAGAACAAACAGAAGAGCTGTTTGCCCATGTCAGTTAAATGCTCCTTTTCCTAAGACAGGTTGTCTTCTCTATTCATTAAATTTCTTTCACTAGCAAAGTTCAACATCATGCAAGCAAGAGGCTGGAAAGCAGACATGAAAGCTCTGTGGCTAGAGCTGCTCAGCCAGGTAATTTGGTTCCGCACTTTGCTCCTCAGTGCCCTGACCAGCTATGCTACATCTTTGTTGGTTTTCTTCCAGGCTCTCTATTGAAATGAACTGACTAGTTACTTATCTTGAAGGCAAATGCAGGTGCACTTCTGCACCTGGTGCAATAACAGACAAGCATCACTCTGGTGGAATACAGCATAATACTTGTATCATTTTAGACACCTAAAAACTCATAGACAAAATTGTCTTCAACTTACAAGAGGTCTGAGGGAGAGACGAGAAAGACACTTAGTGTGGATGACAATTATGTTACTAACATTATTATTACTATATTATTTATTACCTTTTTATTATATTATTAACATTGCAGTGTATGTATGTATGTACGGCTAGGCTTCACGAACAAAGATCCAGGGAGGGCTCCA